>SJYQ01009140.1:558261-638647 GCA_006410935.1 Redunca redunca
GTGACCCCCTTATCCTGTCACGGGAGTCTTCAAGTGGCAGGCGCCCTAATGGCTTTTAAGTGCCTGACCCGTGCCCACAGGGAAGATTTTAGGCCACGTCCTCAGTTAAGAATGAAAGAGAGTTTCACCCGGTCGGGCTCTAGTTACTGAGGCTCACTTGTTGCAGGGCCTTCAGAGTCTGCCAGAGTGTAGCCCTAGCCAGGACTCGTCAATTACCTCTGCAACCGTTCACCCGTTCACTGAAACTCTTGAAAAAAAAGGAATTAAGGACAGATCAGAAGGAAGAAAAGTCAGAGTTTTTTGCTACTTCCCTCGAAGAGGAGGGGGGCCCACCTTGAAGTCCAGATTACCTCGGGCGATACTCCTCAAGGGAGCTCCGTGCTGCGACCAGCCTAGGGTCCCTCGTTGCGCCTTCTTTCAGAGCCGCACGGTGTCACTACCTCCGTCTGTCCACTTCGCGTGCCCCACCTTGGGCGCCAGTTTCTGTGGGGGGGCGCTCCGCAGAAAGAGAGAGAGGCAGTGGAACTTCCCTTAGCAGAGAGCCGAGGGGTCCCGAGGAAAAGTGAGCCTGCTGTCCGCCAACCCAGCCCCTCGGCGAGCAAGAGACAACAAGACGCGACAGGGGTTCCGTCTAGTGCGGTTCCGCTTTATTGCTGCAAGCTCCCTGCTTATAAAGGCAAGCAGGGGGGGAGTTGCACCAATCACGTTAAAGGTCAAATCATCACGTGCTATCACTATAACAGGAGTCTGTAATGATCAGGCGCTGTCCACGTGCACGGAAACCAAGAGAGCCAATCAGAAGTGTTGACAACATAGACCACGCCCCCATTGCTTCTGCCAGCCGCCATCTTTGTTTCCGTTTCCGAACCGCAATGCTGGTCGTTTTTATTTTAAGGTTTCCCAATTAGGGCCCCACACCTTATAGAGTTGTTTTGAACTTTGAAATGGTAATACAGGCCACTGAGTCCAGTTCCTGGCACACAGTGTCAGCTGTCTGGTAGCTCATTCCTGGCCTTGTGTCATTGTGCTCTGAAACATCCCCCCTCTGCTTTTGTGTATGTGTGCATGTGCCAGTGGGCAGTATCATAAAATTAATGATGCGAGTTTTCGTTTTTAGAGACATAATAAAAACATCTATTCTGTTTTAAAATGTTTTCCCTTCATTTTCCTAGTTAAGAAAGTCCTATTTTTTTTAAAGATTATTTCTTGCTTGCGTTTTTTAATTCATTTGAGAGTCTAATAACCGTTGTTCTGCTGCTGCTAAGTCACTTCAGTTGTGTCTGACTCTCTGCCACCCCATAGACAGCAGCCCACCAGGCTCCCCTGTCCCTGGGATTCTCCAGGCAAGAACACTGGAGTGGATTGCCATTTGCTTCTCCAATGCATGAAAGTGAAAACTGAAAATGAAGTTGCTGAGTCATGTCTGACCTTGAGCGATACCATGGACTGCAGCCTTCCAGGCTCCTCCATCCATGGGATTTTTCAGGCAAGAATACTGGAGTCGGGTGCCATTGCCTTCTCTGCACCATTGTTCTAGAAAGGAAAAAATTAGTTTATGCAATGTGTTTGGAAAAGCCATTTGGCTAATAAACAGGTTCTTAGTACTATCTTACACTAAAGCCGTCTTTTGTTTTTCAGCAAAATTCCTGCTTTTCTAAATGTGGTGGATATCGCTGGCCTTGTGAAAGGAGCTCACAATGGGCAAGGCCTGGGGAATGCCTTTTTATCTCATATTAGTGCCTGTGACGGGATCTTTCATTTAACACGTAAGTGCAGTTGTTTATTTAGTTGATTGATTCCATTATGATTAATATTTTCTTTCCATTATTGTGCAACTAAAATAATAAATAATAAAATAAGATTTGCTTAGTTTCATAGGGTGAATCGTGGTTTGTCTATTAATTATGACTTAATGTGATTAGGTATCATCTCCACATGAAAAGGCTTATTCCACAGTATATGCTGTGTTGTTGTCAGTTTCTAATTGAATTTTATCCCATTTTGGATTAGACCCATTGAGAAGTGTTTCTGTGCAGAAGTAATTTTGTTGATTATAAAAGGCATTTTGAAATTTTCTTAACTTGTGGAATTTTCCTTCATTTTTGCTTTCCATGTATTGAGAAGACAGAATTGATAAAGGAGGAGATTCAACTATTCCAGAGGAGAGAAAAGCATCTGGGTTATATATTAGAAATGAAAGGATTAAGGAGAAACTATAGATCAGCTAGCTGTTAATGAAGAGAGGGATATAAAGCAAAGAGAGAAAATAGGTGGAATTATATGTTGGTTTGAGTTCTACAAAAGTAACCCACGAACATAGTAATCCTCTGAAAAAATAGAAAGTTTTAGGTTAAGGTCCAGGTCAACACTGTACTTTATAGTAATAATATTGTAATGAATGAATTAATGCAAATGAAGGAAATATAAATGAGAGGTGGGGTCTGATTTAGTGCTTTTCTATGTTACTGGTCCTAGACAGGTAACTATAAGCAACTGAGAATGAGCATTTAGAAAGTTTTGCTTAGTAATTCGTTTTTGTTTTATTTCACAAAAGCTCATAACAGATAGTTTGAGAAGCACTGTTCTAGGTAGCTTTACTTGGATGAAGATATAAAGACACTTTATGGATGAGATTGTGATGTAGGCAAAGAATAGGATTTATGTTTGTGAGTATGGAGGGGCTTTAAATCTTTAGACCACTCTGTCTTATTTGACACATTATTTGTGGAGCACCTCTTTCTGTTGTGCTAAGGGATATAATGGTGAGTGGAAATAGAAATGACCCTCCCTCATGGTGCTTACAATCCAGTGGAGGAAACATTGAGTAAGTGGTCTGGTAAATGCCAGATGTCTTTCTCTAATTGTATACAGAGAAGAGAGAGAGATTATTTTTGAACCTGGAACATTTTTTTTTAATGGTTTGCATGAGTTAAAAAAAAATGAAAAACTGGGCTTCCCTGACAGCTCAGTGGTAAAGAATCCTGCCAATGCAAGAGATAATGAATTCGATCTCCTATCCAGGAAGATCCCACACGCCCCGAAGCAGCTAAGCCCCTGGGCCACAGCTACTGAGCTTGTGCTCTGGAGCCTGGGAACTGCCCAGGTGCCGCACCTGCTGAAGCCCACATACCCTAGAGCCAGGACTCTGCAACAAGAGAAGCCACTGCCAGGAGAAGCCTGTGAACCGCAACTAAGGTGTAGCCCCTGCTCGCTGCAGCTAGAGACCCCGTGCAGCGACGAAGACACATTGCAGCCACAAATAAGTAAAGAAGTAAAATTTTAAAAAGCTGTAAAACTTTTAAAAAGTGGGAATTTCTCCATATTTTTGCCGTAAATGGCATCTATAATTTTGAATAAACAACTCTGATGAGCTATGGCTATACTAGATGGTGAGTTGTATGTATTAACTATTAGAACAAAATTTCTTCATGAATTCATAATTTTTCTTTTTTGTGTGCTTTTAGTTTTCTTTACTTGATCATGTTGTTAAGAAAGAAAAGTGATACAGAACAGGGAAATAGTAACCACATTATGGGAAGCAAATTCTTTTAAAATTCATATATGTGGTAACTTCTCATAGGTGTTTTATTTAGAAAAATAATTTTTTTTCTCTAGAGTTCAGTGAGCCCAATATAATTTGCTTTTACCAATTTTTAGAAGCAATATAACTTCCTATTGTTAGACACTTAAAGCTTTGAACATGACAAGACTATTGATTTCATGGAATCCTTAGCTTTTTAAAGCTGGCATTTGAAGTTTTGAAGTGACTTTTCAACAGAAAGCTAAAGTGCTTGTGTGTTATCTGAAGGACAGCACCTTTGGCTGTATCATTATGCCTACTTAAGCTGTTTATAGTTGAAACTTGGTAGTTTCTCCGGAGAAGGCAATGGCAACCCACTCCAGTGCTCTTGCCGGGAAGGTCCCATGGATGGAGGAGCCTGGTAGGCTGCAGTCCACGGGATCGCTAGGAGTCGGACACGACTTCACTTTCACTTTCATGTATTGGAGAAGGAAATGGCAACCCACTCCAGTATTCTTGCCTGGAGAATCCCAGGGACAGGAGAGCCGGGTGGGCTGCTGTCCATGGGGTCGAACAGAGTCGGACATGACTGAAGCGACTTAGCAGTATCAGAGATATGCTGTTGTAGCCTGGAAATAAGAGTTCTGCTTTTTGAGGTATGAGGCAGTTTTGTTCCTAATTTAGAAACAGGTTCAGATTTATAGAACTGTTAATTGTGAAGTATGTACTCATTTATACTTATAGAAAACAAAATTTCAAATACAGTTGATTATTTTCACCTAAATTGTTGTGTGTTTGCATGTGTGTGTAGTTGGTGGTAATGGTGGGAAGATAGGATGTATGGTACCCTGTTCTTTCCAGAGTTCTGTTCCCCCATTGCTTGTTAAAGGGACAAAATGTAGGAACCTGGGATGACCATAGAGTTAGCATGTTTTTAAATACCTCTTTAGGGTATGAACAGACTTGGGCAGTTATGGCCTGGCAAGCAATTCAGTTCTAACAATATTAGCATGTGTCTGAATTGTTGGCATTTTATTTTGATTTCTGAAAGAAGGGAAATGATTACTAAGCACCTAGTATTAGGTGAAAGTGAAGTCACTCAGTCATGTCTGACTCTTTGCGACCCCATGGACTATAGCCTACAAGGATCCTCCATCCATGGGATTTTCCAGGAAAGAGTACTATTGGGTTGCCATTTCCTTCTCCAAATATTAGGTACTATGGTAGATGTTTTTCTAACGTGTTCTATTTAATCTTAACAGTTCTGCAGGAATGATGTTATCCCAGCTGTGTAGGTGAGGGTATTGAGAGAAAAAGGCTAAGTAGTCTTGCTCAAGTACATAGTAAATGTAAATTTGTCCTCGAGCCCATCTTTCTTCTTTCTTTTTCTGGCCACACCATGCAGCTTGTGGGATCTTAGTTTTCCAACCAGAGATCGAACCTGGGCCCCAGGCAGTGAATGTGCCAGAGTCCTAACCACTGGACTATGAGGGAGTTTCCCCATCTCTCTTCAAGTTCTTTTTTTCCACCATACCACACTGCTTTTATTCATTTTTATATCTGAATGTTTAGGATCTATGTAGTAAACATGTTAAAGATCCATGTATTTGTGTGTGTGGTGGGTGTGGGGAAAGAAACAGAGAAGTGAAGTGCTCGGTGCATGCTGTTTTTCAGAGACTTCCTGCTCTTCACAGTAGTGACCTATAGACATATCTGGAGACTTTTCTGAAGAGGCAGATGCTGTATAGTGATTTTAAAACAATTAGGTTATAGTTTTATTCTTTTGTTGCCATCAAATATTTATTAAGTCCTTACTATGTGCCAGGCTATGTGGTAAGTGCTTTATGTGAGGAATTTCATTCAATTCCCAGAGTAAGTCAGATGTAGGTACAGAGAGGTTAGAACATGTGTCCAAGGTTAATAGCTGGTAGGTGGCATAGTTGGGAGTAGTACTCAGTAAGGCCAGTCTGACTCCAAAACCTGCACTGTTAGCCTTTGTACCAGTGCTGACCAATAGAAATATAATGTGAGCTACCTGTGTAGTTAAAAGTTTTCTGATAGTCATGTTAAAAAAGTAACAGATAAAATTAACTTTAATAACATTTAATCTATCAAAAATATTATTTCAGTGTTAGTATGAAAATTTATTGATATATTTTTTGGTGCCATGTTTTTGAAATCTGGTGTGTAATTTTTACTTAGAGCACATCTCCATTTGGACTAGCCACATTTCAAGTACTTTATAGCCATATGTCAGAGAAGGCAATGGCAACGCGCTCCAGTACTCTTGCTGGGAGAATCCCATGGACGGAGGAGCCTGGAAGGCTACAGTCCATGGGGTCGCTAAGAGTCGGACACCACTGAGCAACTTCACTTTCACTTTTCACTTTCATGCATTGAGGAAGAAAATGGCAACCCACTCCAGTGTTCTTGCCTGAAGGATCCCAGGGACAGAGGAGCCTGTTGGGCTGCTGTCTATGGGGTCTCACAGAGTCGGACATGACTTGACACGACTTCGTGGCAGCAGCAGCATAGCCGTATGTGGCTAATGGCTACAATATTAGTTAGCTTATATTCATAGAAATTTGAAGAGAGACATCAAATTGTTAATAGATTCTTTGGAGAATAGAATTGGGATGGAGAGAGAGGTGGGTGACTTTCCTTTCTTACGTTAGACCCTTGGCTAGCTTTTTAAAAAGTGAACATGTATTATTCTGATTTTTTAAAACATGAGAAATTTTCTTATTTAAATACCAATGTAGTGAGTGAGTGAAGTAACTCAGTCGTGTCCGACTCTTTGGACCCCGTGGACTGTAGCCTACCAGGCTCCTCCGTCATGGGATTTTCCAGACAAGAATACTGGAGTGGATTGCCATTTCCTTCTCCAGGAGATCTTCCTGACCCAGGGGTTGAACCCGGGTCTCCCACATTGTAGGCAGATGCTTTACTGTCTGAGCCACCAGGGAAGTTCGATGTAAGGTATGTACAAATGATTCAAGTAAAATTCTAAGGAGTTCTGTATTAAATCAGTGAGAAGATGACTTGGCTTAGAATGTTGTGATTCAAGAGTCGTCAGTGATCTACTGCTATCTCTGTAAAAATGTTTGGTTTTTAAACTGGGCTAATCAGGATAGTTCTGCCAGGATGATTTAGTTAAGGATTTTATTCTCAGATAATGAAATTAGTGGATTCTATTGTTAAAGAAGTTACTTCCTTGAGCGCTTCCACAGCATTATATTTGTATGTTCTGTTCTGCTATTAAATGATACTTGAATTTCTAAGGTACCTTAGTGGTGTGTAGTAGAGTGTGTGTGTATATAAGGCAGATTGCCTTTATACCTCCTGTTCTAATAACTAATTCCTTTTTGTACAGTTATCTCTTCCTCATTTTATGTATTCTTGGTAAGGGAATATTATCCAGTTTCCTCCTTCCACCACAGGAACCTTATCTGTGCCTTTGACAGACACAGCCAAGAACTGGCCACCTAACCTGAGCTGGACTTGAGAGATGAAAAGATTGAGTTAAGGTCATTAAGAACTCAGTACTTCATTTCATCTGGCTTCCCCACCCCGCCGCTCCCCCCGCCAAGAGGAAGAATGATAATAGGAAAGGAAGCGTAGTCTTCTAAATAGATTCTTAACATTTTTATTGTATTTACACCAGTTGTTTTAATATCCCCAGTGCAGAGTCATCTGAAGAAAATTCCTTTGTTGATTTGTCAAAGTGAAGGGAAAGGCTCGCTTGTCATGCCATCCCATTGTTGTTTTGTGATATAATCAGTAGCCATCTGCTGCTGCTGAGTCGCCTCAGTCGTGTCCGACTCTGTGCGACCCCATAGATGGCAGCCCACCAGGCTCCCCCGTCCCTGGGATTCTCCAGGCAAGAACACTGGAGTGGGTTGCCATTTCCTTCTCCAGTGCATGAAAGTGAAAAGTGAAAGTGAAGTGGCTCAGTCGTGTCAGACTCTTAGCGACCCCATGGACTGCAGCCCACCAGGCTCCTCAGTCCATGGGACTTTCCAGGCAAGAGTACTGGATGGAGGTGGTTGCTATTCATTGCCTTCTCCGATTAGCCATCTGTGTGATATCAAAAAGTATTCCCTTATAATAGGTTGAATTATGTATAATTTAGGTAGTGTTATCCAGTAGTCCACATAGAATTATAAGTTGATTATTTGTTTATCCCCCCTCCCTATCATATCTAATGAGTGGGCAGTTTTGGTTTTATCAGATTTCACTCTACCTTTTCATTATAAGGCTAAACAGATGGTGTTCACAGTAAAATTTCATGTTTGTCCCTTGTTTCCAGTCTTCAGAAATAACTGCCTTTTCTTTAAAATCTGAAAGGATATGTGCTTATTTTTCTCTCCTGATTACATGGAGGAGGTTAATTTCTATTTGAATTTCTTTTCTTTTTTTTTGGAATTTATTTTCCAATGTTTATTTTCCTTAAAAAATCTAATAAGTAGAGCATTTCAATTTTCTTAATAGCTGTTAATTGTAGCTTGATTTTTATGTCATTTTTATTTTGAAAGATCTATGAAGTTTTATAATTCTTTAAAAAATGTCTGTTGCCCCCTTGCTCCCATTCCCCAATATGATTTTAAGCCCTTGACTGATTTTACTTCTCTTTTGGGCTTACCTCTCTTAAACTGGGCAGACAAGTTCATATGAAATAGAATTAAGATTAATCTATGTAGATGATTTCTGTGCAGATGGTTAGAATTTTTGGCCAGGAAAAATAAAAGCCCTGATCCTTTCTCTTTTGTTATTAATGACAGATGCTTTATTCTGTTTTGTATTACTATTCCTCTGTGTCTTGTTTGAATTTCATATGTCTAAATTGCTCAGTTAGAGTTTTAACAGTAAGATTCCAGAGTTCCTTTAGTTTTGTTGCCTGTGTTTGCTAAAAAAGTAGCATTGATGGAAGAAAAGGTTTTAAGTTGCCTTTCTAGTTTATATAGAATGTTAGCCCTCAAGGCATTACAACTTTATTGAACTGCTAAATGAGAAGGTAAAAATGCTTTCATTTAATTGCCACCCCCCCTTTAGGTTAAGTTAGGTGTTTATATGTTTTGTAAATCACCTTTAATTACCACGAACATAAATTGCTGTTTTTCAAGAGACCACCTCCCCCTTTCCTCATAAGCACGTCATTTAAGAGTTTAAAATGAGTCACACATTTTTGCCTAGACACAAATTGCCAATATAAAGCTGTCTTTGATTGTATCCTAAAATAATGGAGTTTTTTTTCTTTGGGTCCTGTAATTTTCTTTTTCAGCAGTATTTATTAAATTAATCTTGTATTGGATTGCAGTAAACAATCTGACCAAAAAACATATGTTTTCTTTGTTTCCTTGGTACAGATTCAATGGGTTAAGTAATCATGCAGTGGTTCTCATCTACATATACAATGCATTCTAATAATGAACTTCTGTTTACTGTGGAAAATATTGCAGCAGTAGGAAACAGTTCCTTCTAGTTTACACTGTAATATTGTATGAAGTTATTTAATCTACTGGCTGTTTACAGTTTAATTGCTTAAACGTATCCTCATATTCTTGGTGGTCTTATATCTACTTAGGTGCTTGAGGCGTTCTCATTTTTTTTTCTTGATTGTCTGTTCTGACACATTTTAGAGATCTCCTTTCCTGTCCTCTCTGCTCAAAATAACAACTATATGGATTCTTTAAAAAGCTCTTCTCTCACTAAGCGTTAAAATTACTCAGGGATGGAAGGACAACTTCTAAGGTCCTAGAGAGTCGCTTGATCTTTTAAACATTAATGTTTGAACTACATTTTTCTTAGATGTCAGAACACTGTCGTTATGTTAAGTTAAAAATGTAAGTTTGGGACTTATTTGGCTTTGTAAACCAGTGTGTTCATTGTTATACTTGACTTACATGAATGAAATCATAACACTTGTGTTTTATTACAATGTAAGTCTTCAGTTTTACTATAACTCGTCCCTTTGCAAATTTTACATTGACACCCGTAAACCACCCATTGTAGGCCCAGTATCATTTTCCTGCATCAGCAGCTCAAAATACTGAGCTTGTGGGTTGCCAGCCCAGGCAGTTGAGGGAAAGGCGGGGCTTCCTCTAAGGGCTTCAGGCTGTGTAGCAGCACTAGTCCTTTAGAACCGAAAGATTCCTCTCCTCTCCACTGGGGAGGTCAGGGTGTCCCTCCGGAACCCCCAGACTGCTCAAGAGCCTGGAGTGGTGTCAGCCAGGTCTGGGATGTCTTCTGCTCCATCTTCCCCTTTGTCGTGCTGTCCTTGCTCCCAGTGTGGGAGGGAGGAAGGCGCCTTGCCTGGCTGGCTTGGGTTAGCCTGACTGAGTTCTTTCTGCTGGGAACTAAAGAAGACCCCGCTGCTTCACCAGACCTCTAGATACTTTACCCGTCATATAGGTAAAGAGTTGGGTCAGGGGAATGTGGTATTGTTCCTCTTTGCTCTTCCCTGAGGTGAAAGGGACGACTGTATCCACCTTCTCCATAAGTCAGTTGTGAAGATCTTCTCTTGTATGCCAATTGTCAGGTCGATAGAACTGAAATGGTGTTTATACATTAATTTATAGCTTTCTGGGAATAGTGTTCTCCCTCATTCCCCAGTTAAATTTATTATTCAAATTTTGTTAAATCCTTAGAGTGAAAATGAAAACGCAGGGGATTACATGTACCCCACTCATTTCCTAACTTATTTTTTTCCATCTTTGTATATTCAGGCTGAATTCTGATTTGTGTATTGTGTATAAAAAGTTTGAGAAAGAACTCTAATTAAAATTATTTTGAATATGATTTTTAAAACCAATTGAAAGTGTTATATTTGGGGTTTTAGTGAGATCAAGGATTGATATTTTAAAGAACTGAGGAAAATAAAGTCCCATAAAGGAAATTTACTGTAGGTTATGATTTTAAATACAGAACCACAGTCTTATTATATATCACCATTTTAAATATGATCTGCTATTTATAAACTCATGGTTGTAGTAATAGGAAGGAATCAGATGAATGAGTAATAGGGAAAGGAATTTACTGAGTTAGGAGCAGGCACTTTCGGTGCTCTCATATGATACTCGTGTGAATGAGATCTTATTAGCCCATTTTAGAAATGAGGAAACTGGATCTCAGGGAGTTTATGTAACTTCCAAAAACCACCCAGCTACTGAGTTGGCAGAGTCAAGATTTTTTAGCAAAACTCATCCTTTAATTGCTACCCTGTGTTTACTGTGTTTACTTCTTAAAGCTATTTTATTGCTTAAAATTGTAAAACATTTTTCTTATTTTAGGGTAGCTTTAATAGTAATAATACTTTTTAATGAGAGGATAATATTTCATTGCCAGTGATCTACGATTTATCATTTATTTCCTAGATACTAGAGTATGTTTTTAGTTATTCTGCTGTGATAATGACTCTTTTGTGTGACTTTATTCACATATCTTTTTGCCTTTATTGTATTGTTTGCTCTTTTTGTTGTTTAGTTGCCCAGTCATGTCTGACCCTTTTATGGACCCGATGGGCTGTAGCCCTCCAGGGTCCATGGGATTTCCCAGACAAGAATACTGGAATAGGTTGTCATTTTCTCCAGGGGATTTTCTTGATCCAGGGATCAAGCCCGCATCTCCTGCATCACAAGTGGATTCTTTACCACTAAGCCACGGGGGAAGCCATTATTTGCTTAAGAAATATTTATTGGAGAGAAATTAATGAATCAGAGGGTACATTCTTTTACATTTCATTACTTGCTAGCCATTGCCATGTTGATTTTTAATAGGGTTTCTTGAATTTGCTTTTTTGTAGAAATTATACTGCATTTAACCAGCTGTTAAATACCAGTTGTACAGTGTATATTGGGAACAATTTAAAGTATACATAAATCAGTGAAAAAGGTTACATGTTAACTGTTTACCCTATTGAGAGTAAAGGGGAAAAGCTAAGTGACTTTGATAAGGAAACAGCTGGCAGAGCCCCAAGAGTAGAACTCTTCCTGAAAAATAGTTGTTGGGAGAGAGAGAAAGGAGGAGTCTGAACGTACTGGAAGTTACTAGGGGGATGGTGTTTACCTGGTTTGCCGTTCTTGGCAGGGCTTTGGGGTTAATCTCTGAGTTAAATTTGATGTAAATTAAGACTAGACTATAATTTGAATTTGAATTTGAATCCTTCTTTGTTATAACCTCTTTCAGTTCTTGTTGTCAGCCTTTCTTTGCTGACATTGTAATTCGTGGATGAGAATTCTAAACTTTGCTTCATTTCATTTGAGAGGCATTAGGAAACTTAATTACTTTACTTGCAAATAGAAGATTTATACTGAGTATTTGCATACAAGGATTATGTTATAAACGTCTCTGTTTTTTCACTGAATGACTTATTAGGTAATACTATGTTAGGAAATCTAATAAAGGAGAGAAAGTTAATATTATTTTACGTGGTATACTTAACCCTGATGTTTATATGTTGTATTTTCCTTTCATTTTTGTTAACTGCCCCATACCAGCTAAGGCAGAGTGGTAGCTAGTCTTTACTGGACTGATAATGATATCTCTTGCTGGTTGGTGAAAAAAATTGTTCTTCCCAACATTTCTCTTCATCTCCTTTCTTTTCCTTTACATGACATGAAGAATGACAGATATTGGTACCAGAAGCTTTATTTATTGAGGATAAATATGTGGAGGAGGGCCTGATAACCCGCTCCAGTATTCTCGCCTGGAGAATTCCATGGACAGAGGAGCCTGGCGGGCTACAGTCCATGGGGTCGCAAAGAGTTGCACACAACTGAAGTGACTTAGCACACAATATGTTATAAGCAGTAGCTTAAAGCTTTATTATTACATCTGTTGCCTCATTTAAGTTTTCACAAGGTTTACTTGAAGTATGCACTACTATTCCCATTTTACATACTAAAGCAACAATTAAAGAGGGTAAGTAGCTCACTCAGGTTAGTAAATGGCAGAACTGGAAGTAGAATTGGGGCTTTTTGATCTAAAACCCTTCCTATTAACCATTGTCTCTCATATGTTGTGTACATTTTTAGTTAATTGACTTTAACATTCTTGGTCCCACGTTTCAATTCTTTAGTTTCCTTTACCTTAGAACCTAGTTACTTCAAGAAAATCTTCACATTCTGTTTTTGAGCCTAAAGTACGCATAATAATTACTTTGATGTTCACAAGCACTTCTGGGGATAGAGTTCAGAGAGAAAGAAAGATCACGTTTAGTCAGAGAAGTAGTTTTTCTTGGTTTATAGACAGATGTTTTATGTGGGTTTCTTTCAAGGTAATTTGTATGGTAAGCAAAATACAGCTTACTTTAGAAAGTGGATGCTTACTGTTAATTAGCATCAATGTATCAGTATTTTTATCTGGAATTAAAAAATATATTTAAAGGTTATAGGATCTTATTTTCACTAAATTAGGATCCCATTGAAACACTTTACTGAGGTCTCCACCGTCTCCCTTGGTCATTTGGGTGATACACAAAAAAATGGGATATGTTGGCATTTTCCTAGGATAAAGTTGGCACAATGATGAGTTGATTCATTAGCATCCTCTAAAGGTGATTAATGAAAAAAATTTCAATCTCTTTGATGCCACACTAGTAGTCTTTGATGGTTTTATGCTATCTGGGTTGATGTGTTCCTGGCTTATCTCTTTTATTTTCTGCCCCAGGTCTGAAAATAGCAAAGTGTCTAAAAGAGCACTTGTTCTTTTTTTCTAATTTCTATAGCTTCTCACTCAGCTATCGTTCTTTATATCCCCTAGAGAAATTTATTTAAAAAAAAAGAATGCAATTTTTCCGGCCACTTGTCTATATGGAAAGGTGGACAAATATCTTAAAGTTAAGTTTGAATTAATAACCTCTAAGGCAGCATTTCTCAAGTTTTTTGGCCTTAAGACTCTTTTAGTCTTAAAATTATTAAATATACCAAAAGTTGGTATTTATATAGGTTAATATCAATCCATATTTACCATATTAGAAATTAAAACTAAAACTAAAAAATGTCTTCCTTTCTTAATGCTCTTTAAAATAACAGTGATAAACCCACTATATGTTAACATTTTTTGAAAAATTAATTTTATTTTCTAAAACAAAAATATTTAATAAGAGTGGGAATGTTTTATATTTTGCAAATTGCTAATGTCTGACATTATAGGAGATTGCTGGATTATATTTGCTTGTACATTTAGTTTTTTGCAATGTTTATTTGGGTGAGATATATGAAGAAAATCTGGCCCTTTACCAGATATGTGATTGGAAAAAGGAAGAATATTTTAGTAATCATTTTAGATAATTGTGAATATTATTCTTTGATACTGCATCAAAAATAGTTGATAAATAGTTTCTTAAATAGTTGATAAATAGTTTCTTAAAAGTTAATTGAAATATAAAGTCTGCAATATAGCAATGGACTCTTTTTCTCGTACATTAAAGTCCATTGGTCTATTTTGTATTTTGAATGACTCTTCTACCCATGTATATGTTTAGTCATTTGGAAAATACCAATTCTCAGTGAGTATTCTGCAGATCTTTTAAATTATAACATATTTCATTACTTGTAGCACAAAATCACATCTGTTAATATCACCACAGATCTCATAAGAAAAGTCTTTACATATGGGGAAGCTGTCAAGGTCATGGTAGCAGTTACAAGTTTTCCAAAATTTTAATTTTCAATTGAGAGCCTAAATTTTAGCATTTACAATAAAATGGCTGCTAGATATAACCATGGTTTGAATGTCAGTTGTTCTTTCAAGTAGAAATGATGTTCCACAGAAAAAGTGACTAGTTCAGCTTGCAATTCAAATGCTTTTCCTCGACAACCACTGTATTTTGGTATGTAGCAGAAGTGTTTTATGTGTACTTCTTTGTCTTTACCCAGCATATTAAAAAGTTGTATACCCCAGGTTCAGATTTTATAAAATTAATAATTTTTATTTTTATTAAAGACACTCTTAACTGAAACTTAGTTGTTGTGTCTGTGAAGAATACAGTGATTGCTAGTACAGTTTGAGATCACTGCCTTGATTCATGCTAAGCTCCTGGTGGTTTTCTCACTATTGACTTTGCACTGTGACTACAAATGTCAACTCAGTGAGGAAGACAGACAGCATCTTATTATTATGGCATAATGGTTTGAACTTGCAGATCCCTCAGGGGTCTGTGGACCACACTTTGAGAACCACTGTTCTAAATTCTTTGAAAATGCCCCCAAAGTCTTTGTTATTCTTTATGAATCTCCCTATATTCTTCTCGTTAATACAACCCGGATTTCTTCAGGTTCCACTATTCCAGGTAAATGAAAATAATTTATCACTTGACTTTACCATTTTTGTTTTGCAACCATTGCATACAATTTTTTACTTCTAATGTGCAGAGCTTTCAGCTACATGGTCATTTGAAAAGGCTTTGAATTATAGACATTGCCTGTGTTAGGCGCTTTGTCTACAAATGAATATTTGGCTAGCATGTGTAAATAAATTGGATGTTACATATATATCCCAGAATTAAAGTTGTAATGTGAGTTTTAGAGATATTTAAGTATTTATTGGCTGTATTAATGTGACAGTAAGGGAAGTTGTAATCACACTTGCCTGTTTATTTTTTTCCTCATTTTTTAGTGACTTAAGTCTACCCTTCTCCATCCCTAGTCACTGCTCTTTAAACCAAAACAGTGAAAATCATTTACCACAAATAAGGATCTTTTGTATATAGGAATATTTAGGAATGGGAAAAATCTTTTAATCATAATCCATTCCAAATCAAATTTTTTGTGATTAGTTTATTGTAGTGGGAGGATTGGGATAGTGAATACCTATATCTTAAACTTGAAATTTTATTTCATTCTACTTTACTTTAGTCTCTTTTAAAGAGCAGTATCAAAAATAACATAGCTTCTAGTGTTCCCATAAAAGCTTTTAGATTCTTGGGTTGAGTGGTGGTGGTAGTAAGGAGTGCTAGTCATTTGGGACACTACCATCTGTTACACTTTTTTCCATCAATGAGAAAACACCTCTTACACTGGTAGCTAAATAGGCCTAAAGAGCTTGGTGTTTGTTTCTTGTTTTTATGGGGAGACTTTTCTCTAGCACTGAATAACAGTACTCAGATATCAGTTAATAAGGATAGATTAAAGTTTTTTGAGAATATTTTAACCTAAATTGTTAAACTATGAAGTACATTGGCAATATATCAACACATTGGCAATATATTAATATTTTGTATCATATAAATACTTTTTGCGTGCATGCTCAGTAGTGTCTGACTCTTTGCAACCCCATGGACTGCAGCCCACCAGGCTCCTCTGGCCATTGGAATTTTCCAGGCAAAAATACTGGAGTGGGTTGCCATTTCCTTCTCCAGGGGATTTTCTGGACCAGGGGTAGAATCTGTGTCTCTTGCATTGGCAGGTGGATTCTTTTACCACTGCACCACCTGGGAAGCCTTTTAGCCCAGTATTAATCCTAGTTTGTCTGGTTCAGCTTATCCTTTTTTATGTTGGAGATACTGCATTTCCCTGTATAAGAAACCTTTTGACTGTTCAAAGATTAAAGCAGATATTCTGGCAAAACATAAAAATGTTGATTATGAACAATTTAAGAGCTTCATTTCAGTATTTTCTTTTTATAAACCACCTGTTGTCTTATGTGCCTGGTGTATACTTTTGAACAAAGTGCTCATCACTTGTCAGCCATCAGTGGCAACATAGAAATTACTTGTGGTACTTGCTTTGTAAGAAGTTCTTTTGTATTTGTGACATGAGCTTTGTTTTATACAATTAAAGTATTACACGCTAGAATAATCTAAATTGCAACCACTAAATGGTGATTTAATTCTTGCCTTGAACTATATTTGTTTACTGATTGTATGCAGCTATTGACTACTATTTTACATGACAGATTCATAAAAATTTCTCCCTTATTTTGGTAGCAGATAAGAAGGTGGTTATATTATTAAAGGTGTTTCTCAATTTAAAAATTTGCCTTCAATAAATATTACATAAAGAGATAAAATGTTGAAAACCTTGTGTGTGTGGCTAACCCTCATATGATTTGATTTTCAAGTGAAGTGTAATACTTATGATATATTCATGATCACTTTAACAGTATTCTAATTTTTAAGCTCCCAGTTGAAACTGTATTGCAGTCATTTTTAGTCATTTTCTTCTGTTAAAAAAAGAACAAAGTATAGCTATTTGATTAAGACTTAAGATTGATACTAGAATAAATATTTAGATAGTTATGTAACTTCTTTTATACTTACAGTAACATTAACTCTACACAGCAATCTNNACAGCAATCTGGAAGCTTAGATAACTTTACCAATGGATTCTAAGTAATCTGAATATTTCCCCTTTGTTGTCTTGTTAAATAGTCCTGGTTATAATTTTTTAAAATAAGAGCTCTGATATATTGACATTATTTAAAATGGCAAGTATTTTCTTCAGATAATTTTTTCAGTGAGCAGATTTCAGAACTAATGGAATAAAATTACTCACTTAAAGCAAATTTATTTTATATTTTGTAAAAAGCTTTAGGAATGCCACTATTCAGTTATATTATAAAGGTAAAGTGTAGTATAAGTACATTTTCCAAGGTAGCCAGTGGCATATCTCTTGCAATAATTGAGTTCCTACCCTTGACAATAGTTTGTATAAAGAAACTCTACATGGGTTCAGTGATTCAGAAGCAGAAAACTTCTCACAAACAAGACTTTTTCTGTTCTTTTCAGAAACAACCTGGAAGTAAAAGGGAACTTTATATTTGCAGGAATAGAATTTGGTTTCTTTTTCACTGCGTGGTTACTTGGATGTAACTGCTATAATAGAGTGGACATTAGTATATAAGTAAGTGATCAGATGAATCATGCGGTGGAACATCTGCCTCAGAAAGCCCTTTCAGACATCATATGCTATGCCGTTGGAGTGTCTAATCAGCGCATCTGTCCCTGAGACCAGTGGGTGCGAGGATAGTTTTCTATTTTGGATTAGTTACTATATGAAGACAGTATATTAACAGATTTTTTTTTCATGAATGCAACTGGAAAGTTTATGCCTGTGATATCTGAATTAAAAAATTAGCAATGATTTTTCTTTTTAGCATAGTAATAATTAAGGGATGGTAATGAACATATAAACTTCTACCTACCTTAAAGTGGTTATTTATGATCGGATTTTACATTGCAGCCCTACAAATGTTTCCTGCAGGAAATTTCCTTGCAAATACTAATGTTACAACAGGAGAGAAATCCAGATGGAACCTGAAGCACAGCAGGATTCAGATAGGATATTTAACTAAAACAGAAGCCTGTGTTTTGGATCCCTTATGAGCTGGAGTGTTCCTGTAGTTTTAAAATTGCCACCAGAGAGAGCTAAGGGTGGGGGAGAGGGAGAGGAAGGGTGGGCAAAGGAGGGAAAGTGGATGTGCACATTCACGTGTTTCACATGAAGTAAAAACTTCTAACCAGACACATTGTAGAATACCAGATGATGATAATGGCATGCAGAGAACTGTGGTATACGTATGTTTGTTTTATTCTTATAATCAACAAGCCACAGAAGACAAATTCTTATGATCATATTTAGTTTTACTAAAGGTTGCAATCTAAAGTAGTTAGTCTTTTAACAAGAGAAAAATGAATGTATTTAGAGCAGGGGGTTTGAATAAGAATTGGGCACATGTTATTTTAGACACTGGGATTTTTAAATCTTGGAAGCAGAGAATAGTCATTAGGAAATATTTTGATTCCAAAAGAGGGTATACAAAAAGTTATCAGAGCTTTTAGTTTCTGCCCTGGGATGTAGAGAGCTGGAGAGTTGTTACTACTCCCTTACAGTGAGAAAGAACCTGACTAACTTCTGTGGCTCAAAAGTAAAATGATTTCTAAAGATACACACTGGAAAGTCTTCCCTTGTCTCTATCTACCGTGCTCCCCCCGACTCTAGTAATTTTTATTACTATTGTCTTGCTTATTCTTCTATAGTTTTTTTTTTAATACAAATACAAGCTAACACAGTTAAGTATTTTTCTTTTCTGTTTCCTAAACAGAATAGCAACCATATAAACTGTGATACACTTTGCTTTTGACATTTAAAATGTCTTGAACAGCTTTCCATATCAGTGCACAGAGATTGTTTCCATTTTTCTTCACAGACACATTATTTCCTTGTGTGACTAACGTGATCATTTATTCAACAAGTTTGGTAGTGCTGGATGCTTGGGTTATTTCCAGTTTTTTACTCTGATTATGTTATAACGCCACAATGAATAATCTAGCACATGTGTTATTTCCTATATGTGAAGGTTTATGAGAGATTCACAGAAATGGAGTTGTTGAGTTCGAGGGAAAATGCATTGGTAATTATGGCAGATGATGCAGATTTCCTTCCTAGGAGCGTGCCGTTTTTATCCACTTCCAGCAACTCAGTTGTGTCCGACTCTTTGCAACCTTAGGGGCTGTGTAGCCCCTTCGGGCTCCTCTGTCCATGGGATTCTCCAGGCAAGAAGACTGGAGTGTGTTACCATTCTCTTCTCCAGGGGATCTTCCTGACCCAGGGATCAAACCTGTGGGTTAGTTTTAATTTGCTTTTTCAATTATAAATGAAGTCGAGCAACTCTTCATATGTTTAATAGCTATTTGTGTTTTTCTTCAGATTGCCTGTTTATGTTGCTTGCCTGTTTTTCTATTGGGTGTTTTCTTTTTTTCCCCCTGTAATAATTAAGAATTCTTTATATGTGGGGAGTATTAGATCTATGTGTTACAAATATTTTTTAATTGATCATTTGTCTTTGTTTTTATTTATGGTCTGTTTTGCTATATAAAGTTCTAAATTATTATCAAAGAGGCCTTCCGCAACTCAGGGTTATAAAATAATTCATCTATATTTTCTTTATGTTTATGGTTTCATTTTTTACTTGTAAATCTCTAATCCATTTAGAGTTCTATCTTTGTTTACACTGTAACACATCTATTCTACTGTATATATCTATGTATATTTTGAGAATAGCTCTTTGATTGCCAAATAATATTTATTAAAGTCTATCCTTTGTTAACTTGAGATGCCATCTCTGTCATATGCTAGATTCCTAGAAATCCTTTTGTTTATTTATTTGGCTGTGCTGGGTCATTAGTTGTGGCATGTGGAATCTTCAGTTGCAGCATATGGGATCTAGTTCCCTGACCAGGGATAGAACCCAGGCCCTCTTGGATTGGGAGTAGGAGTCTTAGCCTCTGGGCCACCAGGTAAGTCCCTCCTATAAACTCTTGGGTCTGTTTCAAATCTTACTGTGTTTTACCAGAATGTTAGTTTATTCATTTGCTAATGTGACACTTTTAAAATCATGAAAAGTATTTTAATAACATTCAAGTTTATTTTATAGTAAAAGACAGTATATACTGTAGTATCCGGTAGGGCTGTTCCCCTCATTTTTATACTGTTCCTGGCTAGTCTCGCTATTTATTTTTCCTGTATAAACTTAATAATCAACTTTCTTCATCACAGAAAAGAAATCTTACTGGCATTATTATTATAACAAATTTATAAGTTATTTTAAAAAGAATTTTTAATCTTTTCATTCAGAAACATGAGGTGTTCTTTTACTTGTTCGGGTCTACTTTTGAAGTGTTTGGAAAGTTCCTCCTTGTGTTGGTTTTGCACATTTCTTGTAAAATTAATTTCTAGGCTTTTTATCTTTTTTTGTTGCGTTTGGTATTGTAAATGTGATCTTCTTTTTCATTATGTTTTCCATTGTTGTCTGTATGTTAAGAATGTTTAAAAAAAAAATCAGCCTGTTCATCTGATTCTTTGTTAGGTACTGTAGGAAAGTCATAAAAATGGATAAAAAAAGGTGAAGTGAAATTAAACATAGTACATTAATTCAGTTGAATACTATGCAGTTTATATTAAAATGGACAGGTCCCTATGACACATGAAGTAAAAAAGTAGGTGTTTGGTTTTGTTTAAGCCCTAGAGAAAAAAGTCTTATATTCAAATGTTAACAGTAGTTTTTTGGAGATTGTAAGAACCTTTTCTGGCAGTTACTAGCTAGCTGTCCGCAGAGGTGGACATGTTTTCCTTCCTTGCACACGTCCATTCATCTTTACTAGATTTCCAAACCTGCAGTGAGAATGGACATGCATCTACATTTTCAGCAGTGGATTGTGAACAGAAGTGGCCCTTGTCCTGGACTTTAAGGCATTGCCCACGTCTCTGCTAGCAGTTGCTTTTCTCCTTCTGTGTGCTTGCTAAGTCGCTTCAGTCACGTCCAAGTCTTGGCGACCTGATGGACTGTAGCTTGCCAGGCTCCTCTGTCCATAGGGTTCTCCAGGCAGGAATACTGGAGTGGGTTGCCATGCCCTCCTCCAGGGGGACCTTCCAACCCAGGGATCAACCCCAGTCTCCTGCATTGCAGACAGATTCTTTATTGTCTGAGCCACCTGGGAAGCCCTTTCTCCTTTTATGCGGATTTAACTGGAAGTGCTTAGATCATGCAGGTGGTGGTGGTGCCTTAGCGGATAGTTGACTGCAAGGACCAGAGCTGCCTCACTAAGTTGGGTCATTTGTTTCAAGATTGAAATTAAAGCGAAATAAACTTTTTGCTTGTTAATTCACCTGATTTTTGGCTCTCTTTTGTTGTCTATTGGCTAATATACCTGAGTATTTACTTTGGCTAATATACCTGAGTATTCTAAATATGTGAACACATTACTTTTATATTTTAAAAAAATCCATTTTCAAAGAATGTAAGACCATGTTATGCTTATTTTAATGAAACTTAATTTTCTCATTTAAAATATCCTGAATATCTTTCCATGCCATCAGTGCCCACTTTTGTTTAAGTAAACTTTTTATTTGGAATAATTTTAGATTCACAGGAAAGTTTCAGAGATGGCACTGGGAGTTCTCATATATATACCCAGTTTCAGTTTCCTCTTATGTTATGTTTGTTTCAATATCCCCTTATTTTACAGTGGTACATTTGTCAAACTAAATGCATAAAACATGGTACCTTTATTAAACCAGCATTGGTACATTACTATTAATTAAACTGGATTTTATTTGGATTGCACCGTTTTATTTACTGATGCTGTTTTCTGTTCTAGAATCCAGTTCAGGAGACCACATTTTATCTGTGTGACGCTTCCTTAGTCCCGAGGCTTCCTCTGATAGTTGGTTAGTCTTTCCTTCTTTCTCTCGACAGTTTTTACTGTTGAAGTGTTTTGTAGTACCCTCAAATTGTGTTTATCCTGATTTTTTTCTCATGATTCGACTAGAGTTATGGGTTTCTGGAAAGAATACCACAGAGATGAAGTGCTGTTCACATTATATCCAGGTATCTACATGACATCAGGGATATGTAAACCATTATCACTTGATGAAGGTCATGTTTGCCATGCTTTTTTAACTGTAAAGTTCTATTTTTTCCTTTTCACATTTTCCCTTTTCTTTGTAAGCAAACCAAATGTAGCCCCTAATGAAAGGGAAAGGGGAAAATACCCATTTTTGAAGGCTAGATATCAAACTTGATGTCCACCAGACTAACTTTAGATACTTGAAATTTTCTGCTTTGATACTATGGGCAGCTGACTAGTCAGCATGGAACCAGGCTGGGATTTCCTTCTTTAATTGCACAGAATTTAGCCTACTAGTTGGAAACAAGAGAATAGTAAGTGAGATTAGAGAATATACTTGTATCGCTCCCCAGATGCCTCATTTTTTTCTGTTTGTCATCTTGATCTGGAAATCAGAGTCAAAATTCCTGTCTCTGGAGATTTGAGCATATCTGGTACTTTAAAGGGAAGAAAATTTAACTGAGTACCATTTATTGAGTTACATTTGGGGCCAGTACTGTTCTGGGTTTTTTATATGAATCATATTTAATCTTTAGAACAACCTTGAGAGGAACGTGCATCTTATCACAAAGAAACTGAGAGTAGATTTTGACTTCCCTAACATCATTCAGTTTATAAGTGGTAATGCCCAGATCAAAACTATTTCTTCCCTACCTTCCTCCCCCCCCCACTTTTTTTTTTAATCTTATATATCACAGGGCTACCAGTTCTCTTGTCTCTCCATCAGTGAGAAAAACCTAGTTTTCATTAGATAGAGGGATATGATAGCTATTTGGTATAGTTAACAAGTAGTATGAAAAGATAAACATTATTAATGCTATGTGATGTAATCAGATTTTCGAGTTAGGATTCTCTTTTACCCAACGCAGATTTTGTGCTGCCCTGTTTTCTCTGCCCTAGTGTGTACCTGAATACCTGCAGAAACCCACAAAGAGACAGGGACTCTCCTGGTCTCAGTTCCAGCTCTTTGCTGCACAGCTGAGGGTTAGATTCTGATGCCAGTGGCTTACTTCGCTGATTTCTGCCCCCAGACCCGATGATGAGGACGAAGAAGTAAATGTATAGTTTTTTCTGAGAGTATATTTTATGTACATATAATAGTCAAACTAGCAAAGATTGACCTTTTGTTGTTGTTGACGTGGTGTCCCATTTTATTAAAGAGAGGTCAGAGTTTTCTTTAATGGTATCTTTAGAGATTTGTTATAGATAATAAACAAAATGTTTAAAAAGTGAAGTTATATTGTATATTTGATTGTAATAAATGCTAAGGGAAATAAAGTATGGAAGGAAGTTAGGAAGTGTTTAGGTGGGAGGGGGGATTGCATTTTAAACACCGCAAAGGAAGCCATCACTGAGAAGTTGGCATTTGAGTAAAGAACTGAGGGAAGTAAGGGATGAAACTATGTAAATATTCAGGGCAGAGTATAAAATGAAAGGACCTGGAGGCAGAGTCGGGCCTGGTGTTTTTGAGTTCTGTTATTCTACATCCACCTTATACTCTGCTTTTCAAAGTTTTAGTATAACAGGTGAGTTGTCCCTGCCAAGGCCAAATTATACCTGAAATCTGCTTCCCTCTCTCTCACGTAATTGTGATTCTGCTGCCTGTGCCCTCTCTTTCCTGTCGTGTTTCCTCTCTATTGATTTGTTCCTGTGACCATGCAAACATGGTGTAATGACCCCCTCCAGCTATTGCTCTCTGTTCTCTTTCATGATGAAACTGACAAGAGGTTGTTTTTACTGTTCTTTGCATTCCATTCAGTTTTTTTAAAAAAATCTACTCCAGTGAGCTTTTGCCCCCAAAAGAGCATTAGCGCTCTTGTCTAGCTCACCAGTGACCTCCATGTTGCCAAATGCTCCCTTCTCATCATTCTCTCTGATTAAATTCTAGCCAGTTATCCATTTACTTGTTTATTATGTCTCTCCTTACTAGTATGTAAGTTCCATGACAGCATGCGCATGGAAGCACGTGATTTTTTTGGCTGCATGGATAAGTGAGGCTTCACATGTCCTTGTACATACCTTACATGCACCACTGTCCACTTGCCTGAGTTTTTTTCCTTGGGGTAACTTGCTAGAAGTAGAAATTACTGAGCCAGAGAGCGTACACATTGTAAAGTCTTTGTTACTTGATCATAAGCTGTCTCCTTAACCAGAATGTACTGTTAGTATCTGTTTATTTTTAAGGATTTAGCGTTTATTATGAACCTCTTAAATGTTTTTACTGTTTTTGGTTTGTATCTTTTCCCAGATTGCCAAAATCGCAGTGTAACTTACAGTTTCATACTTTAATGTTCTGTCAGGGCTAGTCTAATAGAAAAAAGTGCTCCTGAAGTTGTGTGTTCACAGAGTGTCGGAGCCTTGGAATGTCCTTGGAGCAGTGTAACTGTCTTTAGGAAAGGAGTTTTACCCATTATGCTGTGTCCTGCTCACTTATCTGAGGAGTAACACATTTGCTAGAGGTATTTTCCTTTAGATTTCTGCCCTAGTCAGAGGTCAAGTACTGTGGTAACTACACTTTTGCTATATTGATTATAGCAGGAATGCTGAAGAAATACAGCATGAAAGAATACACACACACACACACACACACACACACCAAATTTGTACTCTGATTATATAAGTAGATTTCTGATTATGGACTGAAAGTCGAATAGTTTGATTTTGCCTATGTGTTCCTACTATTTTGTTGTTAAAATGGAGATGTCTGATAAGAATATTGATAGTGTTTTTGATGTATTATACTAATAGTTTACAATTTATCATGTTACTGTCATACTGTAGCCATTAAGTTGCACTTTGAGGATTTGGGGTGTTAGAATTTTACTAGTAACTTTTTAATGAGCCTCTTGGTTGTATTTTACCCTCCACCCCGATATGAGTAAAATAAACTACTGACAGTTAAAAATAGAAAATGCATGGACATATGCATATAATCTTTTGCTCCTTATAATTTAAGCATTATCTTTGGTCTAAATTTGTCATATCCCTCAGATCCTAAACTAAACCAAACCAAAATAAAGCACCAAATAGGGACTTCCTTGGTGGTCCAGTCATTAGGACTTCACCTTCCATTGCAGGGGGTGTAGATTTGACCTTTGGTTGGGGAACTAAGATCCCACATGTCTCACAGCCAAAAAACCAGAACATAAACAACAGAAACAGTACGGTAACACAGTCAATAAAAAATTTTAAAATGGTCCACATCAAGAAACAAAATATTAAAAAACAAGAAAGGCAAGTAAGGCATAATATTCTAACATCTTCCTTACACTTCTACATCTTCTGGTAAAGGTGAAAATTTTGAAGATAAGGTATATTCCTTAAGAGAGTTTAATATTGCTATTACTTAAAATAATTGTTAAGTTGCTTGCTTTTCCTTGAAAAATTTATGCTTGTTTTCAGAAGTCAGGAGTTTAGCTTGTACAAGTTTTGGGAAACTAAATTAACTGGCACAATTTATGCAGAAAGTAATAAAAGTTTGATCATACGAAGTATGATGTGTATGCCTGTGTTTGTTTGTCTTAAGAAAGTAAAGTCTATAAACTTTTTTCTTGCTTCCTAAATTTAAGTAATTAAATTTGGATCTTTTTCCAAAGCACTGAGGCTTTGGAACTGTTTTCATTTGTGGAGGTGAATTCCTAAATTGAAATTGGCTTGTTAGTTCAGTAGTGGTCATCTGGAAAACCATGTATATTTCCATGTTCTGTTTTATATTTTAGGTTGTACAGAAGTAGTTAATGTTTGTATTCTGATATTTTTAAAAGAATCTCCTTTGAATTGATTTCGTGACTTGTAGATTAGAGTTTTTTTTTTTACACCAGAGTTTAGTTTATCCTTAAAGTTAGTTTAGTTCTTCATAGGGAACTGTGTTTTGATTTGATCAGTAACTAGAAAATAGGCATTAAAGTTTTTTTTCATAGACTTCTGAAATGCTACTAAATATCGCTAAGAATACTGAAAAATATCAATATTAGGTTTCTATTATAATAAAATTTGAAAATTATTTAATAAAATGATTACATATAGTTGATATTTCAAGTATAAAGAGGCTTGGATAAAAACTTAACTGAATTTATTGCAATTTGAAATGTACAACTTTTTACTTTTAAAGAAGGAGGGTTAGTATATTTTGAACCTGTTAGAGAATTGGTTGAATTGGGATAAGTCAACAACTTTTTGTAAATCAAGATATTTTTAAAGATCTGTCTTTTTCTCTTAGTTGGTATTAATTTCCTGAGGAATTGATATTTTCTGATTAAGCATGTCAGGGTTTGCCTGAAAAAATTTTAAATTATCCAAATGTACTTTATTTTATTATATTGGATGACTTTATCAAAAGTCCATTGCCATTTGCTTATGGTTTCTGGCTTTTTCAAGTGGAGAATAATAGTGCTCTTAAATTGGATTTATGCTGACTTTTAAGAAACATATTTGTTCCAAGCAGTCTAAGAAGCACAGAGATCCATGTCAATATTCAGAATTCATATTTTCCTTGAACAGAAGGTTGTGATAAAATGGTACATGGTGTGTTTTCATTGCCTGTTGAAAGACTTTCATGCAGTTAAAATAAGCATTTTGATGGTGGTTGAATTAAGAGTTTTTGTCAGTCTCTTCTCATCATGGATGATTAGACTAAAACGTCTGCTTGTCTTGACTTGAGATCACCACAGCTTCAGATAACATGCTTTGTGATTGAAGGTCGAAATATTTTGAATTCTAATAGGCTGCCAGATGAATTGCTTGAAATAGACTGTAAAATTTCAAGGCTTCCTTTTCCATCTGCTGTGAAAAGAACCATTGGGAATGGTTGAGCTTGATGATCATAGAATTACTGGATGGTGATTCTAAAACCCTCAAAGGGAAGTTGCTATGGAGATCTAGTTCCAAACTGAAATGATTCACCTTTGAAAGGCTGCAGGGTCTGAGGAGCTGAACACATCATTGTTCAGGTGGTCATTGGTTAGGAAATTGCTGGTGCCTGTGTAATCAGCACTCCTGTGGTAGTTAACGATCTAAAAAGGTTTGTTCTGAATGATGTGGGACAACAGCAGTGTGCATAAGATGGTTTCTCTCAGTCATAGTTTGCTCAGCCTGGAGCTTATAAAAATGCAGTGAACTAAACAGCACAGAAGGGAACTGCTTCATTGAGGAAATTTTTTGAAACGAAATTTTGCCTTGATGAGTTTGATATCTAAAAGAAAATAGTTCCTTTTTAAAATAAAGTTTTTGCATAAACATACTTTATTCTGTTTTAATCCACCTTAACCTCCACCTTTCATGATAAAGTGCTCTTTATTTCTCTGGGTCCAGGGCCATGGTGAAATGTTCGGCTTTTAATATCCTAAGTGCTATGTTAAGAGCCTCTTTGCATAGCCATATGGTCACAGGAGAAGGACTTTTAAAAAGCCCCCAAATCATAGAAAATGAGTCTAGGAGAGCCCCTAAATTATTAGGAGTAGAATGCAATTAATCCCTTTATAGAAAATTGTTCCCCTCAATTATTTTATTATTCATTATTTGTGAAATGTATTTTAAATTGATATTGTTTACAATTTTTTCTTCTATTTTTACTAAAAAAATTTTTTTAATCACCTTTCACTTTTAAAAGAATTATGTATTTATTTATTTGGCCATCTTGAGTCTCAGTTGCAGCATTGGGTCTTAGTTCAAGTGTACAGGTTCCGGAGTGTGTGGGCGCAATAGTTGCAGTGTTCAGTCTTAGTTGCCAGATGGCATATGGGATCTTAGTTCCCGGACCAGGAATCAAACTCACATCCCCTGCATTGGAAGGCGGATCTCTAACCACTGGAACACCAGGGAAGTCCCTCTCACCTTTCACTTTTTCTTCTATATACCTGAGACCAGAATAATTTTTGAAATTTGTTTGACAGCAAGTCATTGTAATCTGCTTTTCTCCTATATTAAAGATTTCAAAATAGATGAAATTCAGTCTTAGTCTCCTAAGTGTTTATAATGTTGAGCTTCTATAATCAAGTATGAAATCTTATCAAAAGTAATTTAATGTCTCATTTCTCTAGATAAGTTCCCCCAAACATTATTGAGGTATATTTTACATATAATAAAGTCACCCATTCTTACTGTGCAGTTTGATGAATTTTGTTTACTATATACAGTTATGTTTCCACCATCACAATTGGAAAATATGTTTTCATCCTAAAATGTTTCCTCACATTTTTTTGCAGTTCCTCCAACTCTTTTGCTCTAGCAACTACTAATCTGCTTTCTATCATTATAGTTTTATCATTTTTAGAACTTCATGTAGTATCATCTAGTAAGTTCGTGTTGCTTTTTTAAACAAGCATTATGTTTCTGATTTATCCATATTGTATGTGTTAATATTTTGTTCTTTCTTATTTGGAGAAGGAAATGGCCACCCACTCCAGTATTCTTGCCTGGAGAATTCCATGGACAGAGGAACCTGGTGGGCTACAGTCCATGGGGTTGCAAAGAGTTGGACACAACTGAGCGACTAACCCTCTTGCCATAGTAATAATAGTATGGATATATCACACTTTGCTTATCCATTCATTAGCTGATGACTATTTGAATTTCAAATTTCTAGTTTTACTATTACGAATATATTCAAGTCTTTGTGTGAACATATGTTTGTTTCTTTTGGATAAATACCTAGAAGTGGGATTGCTGAAGTGTATGGGAAGTATATGTTTAGCTTAGTAAAATATTGCCATATACTGGTTTCCAAAGTGGCTGTTGGGAATCCCTGGCAGTCCAGTGGTTAGGACTGTGTGCTTTCACTGCCGAGGGCATGGTTTCCGTCCCTAGTCTGGGATCTGAAATCCTGCAAGCTGCAAGGTACAGCCAAACAAACAAAAAAACCAAGCAGCTGCAATTTTGGTTTCTCACCAGCAATATGTGAGTTCCAGATACTTGTGGTTCTCTTCAAACTTCATGTTGTCAGTCATTTAAGCTTAGTCATTCTAAAGGGTTTCTCATTGCAGCTTTAAATTCTGTTTTCCAGATGGCTACTGATAAGCATCTTTTCATGCTTATATCTGTATCTCTTGGATGAAGTATCTGTTCAGACCTTTTGCCAACATTAAACTTGAAGTGCTTGTATTATTTTCAGCTGTAAGAGTTCTTTATATATTCTGGCTATAAGTTCTTTTTCATATATATGTTGTGTGTAATTTTCTCTCAGACTGTGGCTTGCTTTTTTTGTTTTCTTGATTTTGTCTTTCAAAAAGCAAAAGTTTGGGACTTCCCTGGTAGTCCAGTGGCTAAGACTAGACTTCCAGTTCAGGGGTCCAGGGTTCAATCCCTGGTCTGGGAACTAGATCTCATATACTGCAGCTAAGAGCCAGTGGATTTAAATAAATATTTGTTAAAAAAAAAAAAAACAACAACAACAAAGAGCAAAAAATTTTTTATTATGATGTTCATTTTATGATTTTTCTCCCTTCAGTGTTTCAATGCTTTCTGTGCCCTGTTTAAGAAATCCTTACCCAACTCAGTGTCACAGAGGTTTTCTTTTAATTGAAGTTTTGCAGTGTTAATACTTATATTTAGGTTTATCAATTTTAATTTTGTATGAGTTAAAGGATTAAAGTAATTTTTTTCCCATACAGATAGCTAGTCATTCCAGAATCATCTAATATTTTCTCTCAGTGAATTAATTTGACACCTTATTAGAAATCAGTTGACCCTACATTTTTGGGTCAAAAGTAGAGTCTGTTTCTGGACTCTGTTCTGTTCCATTGGTCTGGTTTTTTATTCTTCTGCCAGTACCACACTGTCTTGATTACTGTAACTTTAGTAAGTTTTAAAATCAGATAGTATAGATCTTCCAACTTTGTTGTATTTCAAGATTGTTTTGGTTTTTCTAGGTTCTCTGTATAAATTTTAGAATCAGCATTAATTTCTGCAAATTAAAAAAAAAAGGCTGCTGGGTTTTTGATTTTTGACTTCATATTGAAACTGTGAATGAAGACTGCCAATCTGTGAACATGGTAAATCTGTTAATTTATCTAAGTCTTCCGTCAAAGTATTTTGTAGCTTATAGTATATATTTTGTACATATTTTGTTAAATTTATCCTGAAGTATTTAATTTTTTTTGCTATTATAAATTATGTTATTTGTATATGCCCTTAATAAGTTTGAGGAAGTTCTCTTCTTTCTATTCCTAGTTGACTGAAGACTTTCATCCTAAATGAGTATTGGATTTTATCAACTGTGTTTCTTTTAGCTAGTAAAATGATCATAGAGTTTCTTTTTTATTGTATTAATATGATGACTTCCATGAGGCTGATTTTTGGATAATAAGCTGCTCATGTTCCCACGATAATCTCACTTTTTCATGATGAATAATCCTTTTTACATTATGTTTGATTTGATTTGCTAAGATATTTTTAAAAAGGGTTTTTGCATCTGTGTTAATGAGGGATGATCAGTTCTGTTTGTTTTTTTTTTTCCTTCAGATCTTTGTCTGATTTGGATATGAGGCCTTATAAATTGAGTTGGAAAGTGTTTCTTCCTTGATTTTCTGAAAGAGTTTGTGGATAATTAGTGTTATTTCTCGGAGAAGGCAATGGCACCCCACTCCAGTACTCTTGCCTGGAAAATCCCATGGATGGAGGAGCCTGGTGGGCTACAGTCCATGTGGTCACTAAGAGTCGGACACAGCTGAGCAACTTCACTTTCACTTTTCACTTTCATGCCCTGGAGAAGGAAATGGCAACCCACTCCAGTGTTCTCGCCTGGAGAATCCCACGGACGGGGGAGGCTGGTGGGCTGCCTTCAGTGGGGTCGCACAGAGTCAGACACTGAAGCGACTTAGCAGCAGCAGCAGCAGCAGTGTTATTTCTAACCTTAATGTTTGATAGAATTTAATAATAAAGCCATTTGGGGCTGGAATATTCTTTGTGGGAAGAATTTTATTTGCAAATTTAGTTTCTTTAATTGATACAGGGTTATTTATATATATATTTTTTCCTTTGTTCCGTTTTGGTAATTTGTGTGTTTTTGGCATCTTGATGCTAGATGGTCATATTATCTAGACTGCTATCTAGACTGTCAGATTTGCTTCTTTCTACTTATTTGGTTTAAATCTGCTTTTCCCCTGTAATTTCTTAAACTGAGAACTTAGATCATTGATTTTAGAACTTCTTTCCTAATGTAATCATTTAAAGTTGCAAACTTTCTTCTAAGTACTGCTTTTACTGCATTCCACATATTTTGATATGTTGTATATTTCTTATCATTTAAAAATATTTTCTTATTTATCTTGTAATTTNAGGGCTTCCCTGGCAGCTCAGACTGTAAAGAATCTGCCTGCAGTGCAGGAGATCCAGGTTCAATCCCTGGGCCAGGAAGATCCTGTGGAGAAGGGAATGGCAACCCTCTCCAGTATTCTTGCCTTGGAAATCCCAAGGACAGAAAAGCCTGGCGGGCTACAGTCCATGGGGTCACGTAGAGTTGGACACAACTAACACTTTAATATAAATAAATGAAGGGGAAAAATGCAACAGCAAAAATGTCTTTTCCATTTACTCAAATATTTGCCGTTTCAGTGCTCTTTATTTTATTTTTTGAGAACCTGAGGGTCTATCTATTATCATTTCCCTTTAGCTTGAAGACATTTTTCAAATATTTAAGTGTAGGGCCATTAACAATGTATTCTCTTGGCTTTCTTTCATCTGAAAATGTTTATTTGGGCTTCATTCTTTACAAATATTATTGCTGGGTATAAAATTCTAAGTTGATAGGTATTTTGGCTTTTTTTTTTTAATTTTTAAGAAAATATTCTATGTTCCTTTTTAAAATATTTTGATTATTTATTTGTCTGTGCCAGGTCTTTGTTGCAGCACTCAGATCTTCAATTTTCATTGTAGCATGTGGCATCCTAGTTGCAGCATGTGGTATTAAGTTCTCTGGCTGTGGATTGAACCTAGGCCCCCTGTACTGGGAACGTGGGGTCTTAGCCACTGGCCTACCAGGGAAATCCCTTGGTATTAAAACATTTTCTTTTTCTACTTTTAAGATTTGCCCTTTACTTTTGACATTTGTATCATACCCCTGCTATTGTGTCTGCCATTGAGCATGTCTGTCCATGGACTTCTTTGAGATCATTCTTTCCGTTAGTCATTGAGCTTCTTCAGTCTGTAAATTTCTGCCTTTCAACAAATTTAGATACATTTTAAAATATTAATCCTTCAAATATCTTTTCTGTCCCATTTTTCCCTCTTCTCCTAGGACTCTAATTACATATATGCTGGGCCATTTTAAAATAAGCTAATACGTCCCTGAAGCTCTGTTCATTTTTGCTTAATCTTTTTTTTCTATGTTATCAGACCAGATGGTTTGTATTGATTGCTTCCCTGGTAGCTCAGCTGGTAAAGAATCCACCTACAATGCAGGAGACCTTGGTTCGATTTCCAGGTCCTGAAGATCCGCTGGAGAAGGGATAGGCTACTGTCTCCAGTATTCTTGGGCTTCCCTCGTGACTCAGATGGTAAAGAATCCACCTGCAATGCAGGAAACCTGGGTTTGATCCCTGGATTGGGAAGGTCCCCTGGAGAAGGGAACAGCTACCCACTCCAGTATTCTGGCCTGGAAAATTCCATGGACAGAGAAGCCTGGCAGGCTACAGTCCATGGGGTCTCAAAGAGTTGGACATGACTGAGCAACTTTCACTTCATTTCACAATCTAAAGTTAACTTACTCTTTCCTCAGTCATTTCAGTTTGGCCGTTATGTCCATGCAGTGTTTTTTTTAAGTATTATGTTTATCAGTTCTGCATTAAAAAAATTTTTTTTTTCTGGCTGTACTAGATCTTCATTGCTTTGCAAGGGTTTTCGCTAGTCATGGTGAATGAGGATTAGTCTTTGTTGCAGTGTATGTGCTTCTCATTGCCATGGTTTCTCTTGTTGCAGAGCACAGGCTCTAGACGTATGGGCTTATTAGTTACAGCATACAAGCTCTAGGGCTTACCAAGTTCAGTAGTTACAGCACACAAGCTCAGTAGTTGTGACTTGTGGACCCTAGAGTGTGCAGGCTTCAGTAGTTGCACACTGAACTCAGTGGTTGCTGCTCATGGGCTTTAGAGTGCAGGCTCAGTAGTTGTGGTGCATGGTCTTAGAAGATTCTGCGGATGTGGACTCTTCCTGGACTAGGGGTCAAACCCATTTCCCCTTGCACTGGTAGGCCGATTCTTACCCACTGTGCTGTCAGGGAAGTCTGGTTCTGATTTTTTAAAAGATCCTTTTTATTTCTCTGCTGGGAATGCCTGACCTTTTGTTTATCTTTTGCATATTTGTTTTTGTTTATTGAAGATAATTTTAATAGGAACTTAAATTTTTCTTAGCTACTTCTAGTATCTGGATCATCTCAAGTTCAATTTTTTACTTGCTTTCTTTTCTTTTAACAATGTGTTTGATTTTCCTTAGGTAATTTTAGATTATATCTTGGACACTGTGAATGTTATGTTGTGATTCTGGATTCCATTGTTTTTCTCTGCTGTGTGTTGTTTCCTTTGCGTTAGTAGGCAATTGGACTTGAACTACAAACTCCATTTCTCAGTCGGTAGCTTCCCTGTCGCTTCAGATATTTTGTCTTTAAGTAGTCTGCTTCAAGTGTGCCTTGCCAATGCAGTTTTGGTGTCAGTCAAAAAGATGTGTGTACTGAATTGGGGGGGTTCCCTCTAGTTTCCCTTTCTTTCTCCTGTCCCAGTGTATTCTTCCATTGCCATAGTTTCCCTGGCTTTATCCTTCTGGTTGCCCAGACCAGACAGTTTATCTGCTTCTGTGCTGTGCTGCTTATGCTTGGCCCCAGACTGAATGTCTTGAAAATGGAAACTCACGTCATACAACTCTTCTTCTTGATGCATGTATTCTTAACCAGTCTGTCTCTGTTTTTAGTGCCTTTAGGTTGCTGCCTTTTTTTTTTTTTCCTGTATCTTGTTCTTATGGCATAATACTTCTTCTCTTGAGTGGGAATGGTAGTTTTCCAGGGGGATTTTAGTATGCCATTGTTGAAATTGGAAACCTTTTGGAATTTTTGGCTACTTAATAACTCAGTGGCATGCCAAAAGTGGAGTACATTTCTTTTCAGATTTGTACACCAGCACTTCTTAAAGTGATAGCCTGCATCTTAAGGCAGTAAGTTTTGAACCTTAAGAAGAATATATTTGAGATTTATAGTTAAACTCAACTTCTTGCCAAAGTACTTTTCTGAATTTTTGTTCTGTATTTATCCTTAGTAATAATATATTATTGTTATGCTTTGATTATTATCTAATAATACTCATTTGAGTGAAGAATTGATCATGATAAGTATTATATTTCTGAGGATTCTGAATATACTTGTAGTGCTGCAGTATTATCTCTCATATATCTTTTTGGGGTTAATTGAAGAAGATAGAGAAGATTCAGTTCAGTGTTTTAGTGACTAAATTGTAACTGGTTTATATTTACTGTGGGAATATTTTTGTTGGGGATAGGCTAAACATTGTATTGACCTACAGGTTCTTTCCCTTTTTAAAAAAAAATTTACTCGAGATTCTTTGAGACATCATTATTGATACCTTTTAATGTGAGTTTATCTTATACAACAATTATAATGACAATATTATGAAAGGAAGTGTATTAAGTGAATTTTTAACTAAATATTCACAGTAGAAAAGAGAAGAGAACCTTAAAATATTTTTCCCTTAAAGAAAGTCTAAATTAATATCTCTTAGAATGGTAAATTTGGGCCAAACACTGGACTTAGTTGGTGGATATATCAACAGTGTAAGAAATGTATTTTACCACTTCTTTGTGCCCCTTTATTTTAAATGTGCTACTGCTGGTGAAATTTGCAGCAAACTGTACAGAACAGAATTTTGCAGATATTTACTTCCCAAAATAAAAACGAACTGGTATTGTACTCTGCAGTAGTAGCAATAAAAACAACCTTCCTCTTGGGGACCAGAGCCCCATTCAGGTAAGCTATTCTTCTGGTTGGTTGGTTGGTTGGTTTGAGGTTTTATAGTTCATGTTCAGATCATATTTCCAAGGTATGTGAACTGGTACTACCGTTCCCACAGTTGGGTTCTTGTCAGGGCTTCCTAGTCTTCTTTTGTGTGTGCGTACTTAAAAGTGATACAGTGGTGGCTGTCTTCATTCTGCCTAGGGAACTGCTTTTCAACAGCTTTGTTATATCTTCCTCTTCAGCAAGAGGGAAATTTAGGTCGTACTTTTGTGAGTACATTGGCTTATTTTTATTATGTGCATTGAAATTCTTAAAGCTAGGTCAGCAGTAAAGTGTTCATCAGGTAATTAAAAAACTTGTCGGGTATTATCTTCTGATAAGTAATAGGAGGCAACATTTAAGCCATTAGTGATAAATTATTTGCTAGACAATGAAAAGATGAAAGGCATTCTGAGTATCTTATAAGGTGCATTTTTACTGAAATTAATGAGTTTGACAAAGCTAATCCAATTTCTTTGATAGGTTGTAATCTTGCATACAATTGATGAGGCCTTAAAATCATTTACTGAGTTATTTTCTGCTTAAGGAAGAAGTAAAACTTGAACTGGATAGATTTTGGCTAGATAAAAGGGAACAAGAATTTCCTTGATGTGGACTCTCCAGAAAGGGGGATAGTACAAACAATTGTTCTGTGCATCAAAGATTTTGCCACACAAAATTTGTTTTTTGGAATTCTTTTTTTTTTTTTTTTAGTAGATAACATCTCTGTTTAGAGATGAGGAAACCAGGAGTCAGAAATTGGTGGTTAACTATGTTACCTTAGGGAAGTTAATGGCAGAACTCATAATTTCTGAAGCCAGAACTGTTGGCCTGATGACATTTTATACCAAGTGGATACATCCATTTTTAAATATGGGGTATTAGATACTCACTATTATGTTGTTTTACATATGAGAGGAAACATAATACCTGGGTTTCAGTATTTCCAATTGCAATAGAATTCCATTTTAAAATGGCTTAAAAATGAGGGTTATCTGTCAGCTTCTGCTATTAAGCAGGTGAAATGGTTTCAGGCAGTGTTTGATCCATTGATTCAAAACTGACCATCAAGACTTAATCTCTTTCTGTCTTTGCTCTCTGAATTGAACAACTTTATCCTAAGGCTGATTACTCTTATGGTCTGAAGATGGCTTCCAGCCTCTCACTGGCCACTTGGCTTCTAGTTCACATCTGTCAGGGAAAAAGAGTGACGCTGGCCCACCCTTCCAGTAAAAAGCTTTGAGATTTACTCCCCTTGGACCTGCTTTGGACAGGCCCAATCTTTGACCACTCATTGTGGGTGGATAGAATCGTCTAAACTCCCTAAACTCCAAAGCAGTAATGGGAGGTAGTTAGAAGAGAGGGGACATAGATAGATTTTGGGGAGTTGACAATAAATCTATATGTTCCAATGTCAACTTGAACATTATTATTTGCAGTTTTATTAATTGGAGGGAGAGAAAATGCCTATAAAATTATAAGTTAAAAATTTTTTAGGAACTAATTCACTTCCGTACTTTTGATTCTTGTCTGGCACATATCATCTTTCTTTTCAGGGTAATACCTCGTAATACTGGTTTAAAACATCCCATTATTATGAGTTAAAGCAGTATAATTCTGATGAAATTTCATTACTATAGTTGTAGTAAAATGTTTCCTCTTCATTAAATATGTGGTGAAGTTTATTATTCATGAAAATGAAACTGACAAGTTACCTTGTGAGGTCACCAAACATAAAACAGAAATGGGATTTGAGCCTCCTCATAGTACTCCGTACTGGTTAGTGCAAATTTTATTTAATGGCATGTTTTTAAAACTTGTTTTTGTTAATTTTCAAACAGTCTTTGGTTAAATAAGGGGTTCTGTTCTCCAAATGTAAAAATCTTTTTTTCACATTTTTAGGTTAAATTTTTTCTTTTGATTTAAATTTTTGATCAGTTTTCTAAGTAGTTACCCATACTTTTGTTTAGAGGTAATATTTTATTTTATATTACTGCTATAATCAGTATAATTTCTGTTGGTCTTTTCTGGATATTCTTCTTTATTTACTTATTCTGCTTCTACTTCTTATACATTATAACTGACCTTTGTAATAAATTCCTACTGAGCCTCTCTCTTTCTGATCAGTGTGACCCTGCAACTGACCATTTGTGTCAGACACATTTTGTTTAAAATGCAGAATCCTAGGTGAGACTGGTGATCCAGAATCAGATCCAGGGAGAAGGCTGGGCATCAGCTGCATCCTAGGAGATTTTAAAAAATCACTGTTCTAGTCTTTCCTTCCTCCAGTTTCTTCCTTCAAGAATAGTAGTTTTCAACTATTGTTCCCATAGTGACTGTGTCCAAGAATTTTGGTCCCATATTATGAAGGGAAAAAAAAATGCCAATTTTTTTAACAAAGCAGAACATAACTGTACATTTTGTTTAATTCTAAACTTAAGTTATATTAACTTTGCAGCATTTGTTTAGCAGTACATATTGCTATGGGGGCTTCCCTGGAGGCTCAGATAGTAAATGAGCAGGATATGGCATTCGATTCCTGGGTCGTGAAGATCCTCCGGAGAAGGGAACTACTAACCACTCCAGTATTCATGCCTGGAGAATGCCATGGACAGAGGAGTCTTGTAGGCTACAGTCCTTGGGGTCATAGCCCTGTCATGGCAAAGGGGCTTGCATAACTCAGTGAAGCTGTGAGCCATGCCATGCAGGGCCGCCCAAGACATACAGGTCATAGTGGAGAGTTCTGACAAAATGTGGTCTACTAGAGGAGGGAATGGCAAACTATTCCAGTATTGTTGCTGTGAGAACCCCATGAACAGTATGCTAATGCAAAGAGATATGACATTGGAAGATGAGCGCCCCATGTCGAAAAGTGTCCAGCATCCTACTGGGGGAGAGCAGAGGACAATTACTAATAGCTCCAGAAAGAATTAAGCAACTGGGCCAAAGCAGAAATGACATTCAGTTGTGGATATGTCTGGTGCTGAAAGTAAAGTCCAGTGCTGTAAAGAATAGTATTGCATAGGAACCTAGAATGTTAGGTCCATGAATCAAGGTAAATTGGACATGATCAAGCAGGAGATGGCAAGAGGTGAACATCAACATCTTAGGAATCAGTGAACTAAAATGGATGGGAATGGGCTAATTTAATTCAGATGAACATTGTATCCACAACTGTGACCAGGAATTCCTGAGAAGAAATGGAGTAACCCTCATAGTCAACAAAAAAGTCTGAAATGAAGTATTTGGGTACAGTTTGAAAAACAGCAGAATATCTTGGTTCATTTCCAAGGCAAACCATTCAACATCACAGTAATCTAAGTCTGTGCCCAACCCCTAAAGTTGAAGAAACTGAAGTTGAGCAGTTTTATAAAGATCTAAAAGACCTTCTAGAACTAACACCAAGAAAAGGATGTCCTTTTCATCATAGGTGATTGGAATGCAGAAGTAGGAAGTCAAGAGATACCTGGAGTAACAGGCAAGTTTGACCTTGGAATACAAAATGAAGCAGAGCAAAGGCTAACAGAGTTTTGCCAAGAGAACATACTGGTCGTAGCAAATACCCTCTTCCAACAATGCAAGAGAAGACTCTACATATGGACATTACCACATGGTCAATACGAAAATCAGATTAATTATATTATTTGCAGTTGAAGATGGAGAAGCTCTATAAAAACAAGACGGGGAGCTGATTGCAGCTCAGATCATGAGCTCCTTATTGCAAAATTCAGGCTTAAATTAGGGAATTAAGTAGGGAAAACCACTAGGCCACTCAGGTATGACCTAAATCAAATCTGTTATGATTATATAGTGGAGGTGACAAATAGATTCAAGGGATTAGATCTGGTAGACAGAGTGCCTGAACTATGGACAGAGGTGTATAACATTGTACAGGAGGCAGTGACTGAAACCATCCCAAAGAAAAAGAAATGCAAGGAGGCAAAGTGTTTGTCTGAGGAGACTTGACAAATAGCTGAGGAAAAAGGAAACAAAAAGCAAGGGAGAAAAGTTCAGTTCAGTCACTTGATCACGTCCAACTCTTTGCGACCCCATGAACTGCAGCACACCAGGTCTCCCTGTCCATCACCAACTCCCAGAGTCCACCCAAGCCTATTCCATTGAGTTGGTGATGCCATCCAACCAACTCATCCTCTGTCGTCCCCTTCTCCTCCTGCCCTCAATCTTTCTCAGCACCAGGGTCTTTTCAAATGAGTCAGCTCTGCATCAGGTGGCCAAAGTATTGAAGTTTCAGCTTCAACATCAGTCCTACCAGTGAACACCTAGGACTGATAAGGAAGGATACCAAATTGAATGTAGAATACCAGAAAATAGCAAGGAGAGGTATGAAGGCCTTATTAAATGAACAGTGCAAAGAAGTAGAGGATGTACAATACAAAGGGAAAGACTCAAGATCTCATCAAGAAAATCAGAGATATCAAGGGAACGTTTCACGTAAGGATGGGCACGATAAAGGTCAGGAAATGTAAAGGACCTGAAAGATGCAAAAGAAACTAAGAGGAGGTGGCAGGAATACACAGAAGAACTGTACAAAAAAGGTCTTAATGACCTGGATAACCAAGATGATGTGATCACTCACCTAAAGCCAGATATCCTGGAGTGTGAAGTCAGGGGGGCCTTAGGAGGCATTACTATGAACAAAACTAGTGAGGTGAAGGAATTCCAGCTGAGCTCTTTCAAATCCTAAAAGTTAATGCTGTGAAAGTGCTGCACTCAATATACCAGCAAATTTGGAAAACTCAGTGGTGGCCACAGGACTAGAAAAGGACAGTTTTCAGTCTCAAAGAAGGGCAATGCTAAAGGATGTTTCAACTACCATACAATTGCTATCATTTCATATGTTAGCAAGGTAATGCTCAAAATCCTTCAAGCTAGGCTTCAGCAGTACATTAACCAAGTTTTCCAGATGTACAAACTGGATTTAGAAAGGGCAGAGAAACCAGAGATCAAATTGCCAACATCCACTGGATTGTAGAAAAGGCAAGGAAATCCCAGAGAAACTTCTGCTTCATTGACTACTTTAAAGCCTTTGACTGTGTGGATCACAAGACACTGCGGAAAATTCTTCAAGAGATGGGAATACCAGACCACCTTACTTGTCTCCTGAGAAACCTGTATGCAGGTCAAGAAGCAACAGTTGGAACCTTGTATGGTACAACAGACTGAATCAAAATTGGGAAAGGAGTACAACAAGGCTGTATATTGTCACCCCTGTTTATTTAACTTATAAGCAGAGTGGATCATGCAAAATGCTGAGATGGATGGCTCACAAGCTGAAATCACAATTGCCAGAAGAGATGTCAACAACCTCCGATATGCAGATGATACCATTCTATTGGCAGAAAGAGGAGAGGAACTAAAGAGCCTCTTGATGAGAGTGAAAAAGATGGCTTACAACTCAACATTCAAAAAACTATGATCATGGCATCCCGTCCCATCACTTCATGGCAAATAGAAGAGTAAAAAGCGGAAACAGTGACAGGTATTATTTTCTTGGGCTCCAAAATCATTGCAGATGGTGACTGCAGCCATGAAATTAAAACTTGCTCCTTGGAAGAAAAGCTATGACAAACTTAGTGTATTAAAAAGCAGAGACATCACTTTGCTGAGAAAAGTCTGTACAGTCTAGCTGTGGCTTTTCCAGTAGTCATGTACAGATGTGAGAGTTGGACCGTAAAGAAGACTGAGTACTGAAGAACTGATGCCTTTGAACTGTGGTGTTGGAGAAGCCTCTTGAGAGTCCCTTGGATTGCAAGGAGATCCAACCTAAAGGAAATCAAATCCTAAAGGAAGTCAACCCTGAATACTCATTGGAAGCTCTGACGCTGATGCTGAAGCTCCAATACTTTGGCGACCTGATGCGAAAAGCCAGCTCTTGGAAAAGACCCTGATGCTGGGAAAGACTGAGGGCAAAAGAAGAAGGGGTGGCAGAGGATGAGATGGTTGGTGGCATCACCGACTCAATGGACATGAGTTTGAGCAAACTCCAGGATATAGTGAAGGACAGGGAAGCTTGGTGTGCTGTAGTCCATGGGGTTGCAGAGTCAGATACAACTTAGCAACTGAACAACAACAATTGCTATGGTTTTAAAATACACACAAATAAATCTACTAGTACCTGAAATTACAGTGAACATTAAATTTTGTACTATGCTAATTCTGAAAGACAAAGATAATGAGTACATAGGAATGTAGTTATTTAGTAAGGCAGTACTTCATAGCCTAGTATGAGGCAAGGAATGGGGAACACCAAAGGTCTAGGGATGTTGTTAATACTCTAGAGGACCACATCTCTGGCATACCACTTTTTTACTTGTAATATAGCCATTGGAAAATTAGATGTAGTGCTGATTGTGAATCACTGTATTTGTATGTCACTGTCTCTTGTAAGACGTTCATGCCTTGCTAGGAATTCCATTTTCTGTCTAGTACTCAAGACTCTTCTTTATTAACCATTAGTATTTTTTCAGTGCTCTTCTTTCTGTTCCAAATTGTCTTCAGACAGATGTGCTGTTTGTGTTCTGAATGTTTCTTCTGCATCTCACCCTTGTCTATGCTGTTCCCCTAGCTAAGTTTATTCTCTTAAGATCGTATCAACGATGATCTACCTTTCCCAACCCCCTTTTGCTCTTTCTTTCTTATCTTTGAGGTCAGTAGGTCGCTTAATGTGATAGGTACCACTTCATGCAGCCATGATATAGTTTCATGTGCTAATCTTATTTCTTTAACTAGACTGGAAGCGCCTTGCAGTTGTGAGCCATACCATGTAATTTCACTTCTCCTCTGGTATTTAAATATGCTTGGTGGCTCAGATGGTAAAGAATCCGCCTGCAGTGTGGGAGACCTGGGTTCGATCCCTGTGTTGGGAAGATCCCCTGGAGAAGGGAATGACTACCCACTGGAGTATTCTGACCTGGAGAATTCCATGGACAGAGGAGCCTGGGAGGCTACAGTCCACGGGGTCACAAAGAGTTGGACATGACTGAGTGACTTTCACTTCCCTTCTACGTAGCAGTCAATAAAATAAAAGATGGATCAATTTTGTTGTTGTTCAGTCACTAAACTGTGTCCAACTTTGCAACCCCATGGACTGTAGCCCTCCAGGCTCCTCTGTCCATGGACTTTCCCAGGCAAGAATACTGGAGTGGGTTGTCATTTCCTTCTCTAGTGCATTTTCCCAATGCAAGGATCAAACTCGTGTCTGCTGCATTGTCAGATGGATTCTTTACCACTGAGCTACCAGGGAAGCTCTCGGGTGTCGTTTTTGTTACTAGAATTCTTTTCTAGCTATAGCTGGACTAAGTTGTGATCTAGTAAATTTTTTTATACTACTCTGCCTGCTTGCCTAAAAGAATATGCAAGATGCAAATGGATATGTTTTTATTGTTTTATCCAAATTGTGGATCAAACAATAAGATTTTAGATAAAATCAAATTCTTGTATTTTAGTGTTTACCTTTATTGCTAAGCCTCTGTATATTTTTTTCTGTAATGCTAGTCACACATGTGGATTTATATATGGCATATGTATAAATAGCTTATATATAATACATTTTTATGTTTCTATATAAAATTTGCTTTTATTATTGTAATTCTGTGTTCTGTTATCTCTAGTATTAATACTTTTATTCAGGGTTAAAACTTAGCAAAGCGATTTATATAATATGTATAGTTTGTGTTTGATATAGTTGGATGAATTCTTATAGGTAAAAATTTATATGATAGAAGGAAATCTTATTTAAGAAACAAACCGACCATTTAAAATAGAAACCTGAGATCTTTTTCACATTGCAGCTGAGTTGAACAAATAATCTTTCCATCATTGCTATGAAGTGCATGTAGTTAAAAATACATTTATACATATTATTTAAAAAAACCTAGTTAACTTTAAAATATGTAAGTTTTCTTGTCGTTTAGGGTTCTGTGAAGCTGATCATCAAGAGGGTTGCAAATCATTGGTGGTTTCTATTTTCAGATTTCCACATCCCGGAGTAATTTGCTTTAATTTCACCCAATTTAACCTATACTTCACACCATCACCATTCAGCTTTAATAGCTATGTTCTATGCATAAGAAAAGCAGATAAATGTCCACAATTAGGCTGCAAATGATTACAACTAGTTAGGGCTTTATGAAGACAAAACTTAAAGGACTATGGCGCCAAACAAAGCCACAAAAGACGGCTGAAAATGCTGTCTCGAGAAGTCAAGTCTACCACAGCATTTGATTTATTACTTTTGTAGTTGATTTTACTTATTTTTAATATATTGGCAGGTGTGCATACTCTGAGAAATGTTTGGCTTTAATGAATACTAGTTCTCTGTTGTTAATTAATGTATTTTAGTTTTTATTTTCTTCTTTGAATTTTGGCATAGATAACCAGATGAATCTTTTAAAAATATTAAAATAGCATATATTTTTTATATTAAGCAGAATTAGTTTGAAATGTACTGCCATTTTATACCTTGTCAGTGCATTTGTGAAATTAAGACTTTTCTGAAATGCTTATGTATGTGTTGAATGGTCCTATAAGACATATGATAGAAGTATATATTTATAATTCGGTATAGAATTTCATTTCTGGTTGGACCTTAGCATGCAAAAGATATGTTTAGAGTATTACTTGTATAATATATCTACACATATATAAAAGATTCAGAAATCATTGTAATCCCTTTTATGTGTGGGTGTTGTTTTCTTCTCTCTATATAACTTCCTGTTGATGGTTACTACACAACATTATTTTAGTGTATAAAGAATTTGGATATGTCTTAAGGTTTTAAAAAAAGCCAGACTGTTCATCTTATTGTAAAAGTATGTCTTCCTCCTGCAAAATAAAATGTGTCCTTTTTGTTAATGTTTTTCCACATTTAGCAAGCTAAGTCTGAGCTAAACAGTTTGATTGCATCCTTCTTCAAAATTTTTAGTCCAGGTTTTGACATATAAATCTTTTATTTTTTAATGAGTAAATAAAATTCAGAGTTATAGTTTAGTATTTAGATTTTATTCTTTAGTCATTATGTTAAATATTCTCTCAGAAATTCTTATAGATAAAAGAGTAACAAAGCTGATGAATGATAATGTCTTTCCACAGCTTTTGTGCACCAGAATTATTCATGTAATTGAAATACTTCTATTTTAGAAATGTAGTATCCACTGTTCTATTACACAAGGGGTAGCCTGTGTTTATTTAAAACATACACATATTGTAGATAATCCTTACTTTCTAAACCAGTAATCAAATAATGTCCCTTGAGTTTATTGTTGCTTAGAAGCCAAAGTAAATGTAGTTTAAACATCTAAGCAATTGTGGGCTTTATACACATGTAACAAACATACATGCATGCACAGAGTTGTTAACTTTAAAAACAATGCCCAGGAATTAATAGCTTGTTGCCTTTATAGAAGCAATATATGTACGAAAGTATACTGAAACTTATTTCTTTAAAATACCTTTATTTTAAAGAAAGCAGTCTGTCCCACAAAGTAGACCAATATATCCAAGGCAAGACAATACAGCTACACAGCTTCACAGTTGTATTAAACTAGTTTCATATGCTATATCATAAAACTTTCAGTCCAATCAGCAACTAAATTTAAATACTGCAAATTGTAGCAGCAAAACAATAATTCTGCTGATTAGCCCCTTTCCATTTCTTGTAAGTGAACTGTTTATGCTGTTGAGTACCTTTTGAAAAAAGAAAAAGCCAAAACAGCCTTGATTAGTCAAGGAGTAATTGGATGACTTGATTTTAGCAAGAGAATGAATTGGTTGATGATAGCCTGTAACTAAGTGTAGTGGTTCTGTTCAGATGAATACATAACATACAGGCATCAGATCTTGACAGGTATAACATACAAGCAGTGCTGAAATCTGGTAGTAGTGGGGATACGATGGAAGTGGGAGGAAATAAGCTTGCCATGAAGTCTTCTGTGAGAAATTTTGAGGGGATTCTTAAAGTAATTGAGAGGAACTTCCATTTTTTTTTTTTTTAAACATTAGGGAAGGGGTGGGGGGATACTGCAGTTCCCATGTTTTATGCTGTGAAGACAAAATAGCTCTAAAGACAAAAGAGCTGTAGGATCATTTAACTTTATTTAGGGGGATCAACAATATTACATCCTTTTATTCTTGTTGAAGATCATGATTCATTAGTAGAGCCATGTGGGAAAGCCATGAAGCATTAATTATGTTCATATTTAACTGTTTAAAGTCTTGATTAGTCAGACCTCTTTGAGGATGGCATTATTTTATGATTTTCTGATTACTTTTAAGGCTCTATCTGAGTCTGTATTAATGAGAACTGGCATAAAGCAAGAAAATTTTTTAAAAATTTATTCCTTTGTAACTAGATTTCTTAAGCCCTAGTTCTCATCTTTCCCCTCCCCCCACCCAAAGAAGGTATTACAGTAACCGCCCCTCCTCTGCTATAATGTGCGACTTGTGTCCAGGAGTTTCAGTTGCATAAAATACGAGGTCAGGGTATTGCTAGGTGAATGGAATGACCCAGGTAGACCTGCACCCTTAGTTGCAGGGGGTGAGGGGTGTGGCAAGGTGCTGGCCCAGCCAAGTCCATTCTGATTCTGGCTTTGATTTGGCACCACCTGCTGGTGGTGGTTTGCTCTGACTTGGCTGGTGATGGTGATGACTAGGTCTTTAGGACTTTAGGGGAGCAGCAGGATTCTAGAAGTCTCTCAGGTAAGTTGGTACCCATTTTGTTGAGCCAGTTACAGTGGGTTGAGTTGGAAGACTACTGGGTATGCAGTGACCTGCTTTACACAGTCTGCTTCCAAAGGTTCAGTGACTTGCCTGTCCTTAATCTGTCTAGGCACCCCCCTTCCTTCTGTGTTTCTGCTCTCATTTCAGAACTGTGGATTGTTGCATTTAAGGGCACACTTATTTTGTGAGGTATGTTATCTGGTTTTGTGACATCTACCTTTGCAGTTTGGACCCAAGAATGATCCCTATCATGTAACATAGATTTAGTCAAACCATTATTTTCCTATTCTAACACCAAATATTCTTGGTGAGTCCTTCCTTTTCCTTCTATCCTCACCCCTACTCCATCATATTTTTAAAAACTAGGTAAAAGTAATAACCCATTGATATTACAAACAAAGCTAAAAATAGTTATTTTAAAGATTAATAGCCAGCCATTTCTTTGACTGATTAATACCTGTCACATGTTTACATTTTTCAAGCATTTAAACACCAGTTTCAGACTCTAACAGACAATATTATCTCTTAGCAGAACATCATGTACCTAAGTGTGGAACTAAAAAATAATTTATGTCTCCATCAAAACCTGCACACAAATCTTAATCCAAAGTTTAAATGACATCTGTGTAACACCAGTATTTCAGTGTGAAGCCTTGAGGCTGACTTTCTGTCAGCTTGTACTGAATACTAACCACTTCCCTGCTTCCTTTCATCCTGGATTTAACTTTCTTGTATTTATTATATGCTAATCTGTCTCTCTCCTATTAGATTGTAAACATCTTTGAAGATGTTATTCAGCTTTTTCTCATCTCTGAAACTTGCCTTCCAGCTCCTGGCCCCATTCTCTTTGTGATTGACATTCAGTACACATTTGTTAAATATGTTGCTTAAAATAGGTGTTTTTAACTAGCTGTTATACATCTCCAGTTTTATGACTGGTCACATTTCATTTTTTCTCAATTTAATATAATTCTTCCTACCCACTAAACCAAAAAAAATCTTTATAAAGATTTTAATTTATTTTTTAGATTTAACCACATTCATGTTATTTCTATAACTAGTACCCAACAGTCAGCTGCTCTGTTTTTGACCAGAAGTCTCTCTCCAAGCTGCTATTAGATCTTGTATATAACTAATGGAATCATTTAAAGACAGTGTGAGTGAGTAACCAAACCAGGGCAAGATTGCAGGAGCGCTTCTCTGAAAATCTACATTAGGAATTTTATAATTGAGGAGATTAAATTTCAACTCCTGAGCTTAGTGTTAGAACCTTTTCATTGGAACTTCCCCGGTGGTCCAGTGGTTAAGAATCCACCTTCCAGTGCAAGGGACACAGGTTTGCTTCCTGGTCGTGGAACTAAGACCGCATGCTGTGGGGCAACTAAACCCACGTGCCACAACTAGAGAGCTGGTGCCACAATTACCGAGCTCATGCTCCACAAGAGACGCCCCTGCACGCAGTAGCGTGCAGAGACTGAATCCTGCACGCTGCAACGAGGGCTTAGTAAAGCCAATAATACTAATAATAAGGCACCATCTTTTGGTTGGTCTGTAGCACAGCCTTTGTCTTTTGGTGTACACTGGTGTTCTGAACTATGACTTAGTGTCTGAAGACATTTTTGACCTCCACAGCTGGAGGTCTGCCTGTGTGCTTGCGCACAGCCTTGTGCCTAGTATATGTGTGTGTTACCAGCATCTGGTTTGTGGAGGCCAGGGGTGCTGTTGGACATCCTGCATTGCACAGGTCAGCCCCCACAACAAGGAATTGTCTTGTCCCAAATGTTAGTAATACCAAAGTTGAGAAACCCTGGTATATACCTTTTCTTTAGATTTCCATTTGTAAGTATAGTTAGCTTATTTTGAGTGTTTACATCCTAAGATCTTGACATATATTGTCACTTTTAATCTTCAGAACAATCTTAGGAGGTTGGCATTATTCTCTAGTTTTTACAGGCAAGGAAACTTAAGACACAGAGAAAGTAAATAGTCACAGGGCTAATGAATCAAACAGTCTGAAATACAGATGTGAATCTAGATAACCCGATTTCAGAGTCTGTGCCCTTCATCATCTCTACTCTATTTATACTTCTTTCCTGCCTGGAATCTTCTTTTGACTCTCTGCTTTGCTAATATCTGTCCCTAAAAGTCTTCATTGTATTCAAGCCTTCCATCCTTAATCTTGGTTCATACTGATCAATCCCTTCTCTCTTTTTCTTTTATGGTTGCATTTATTGGTCTTATAGTGGATAGGTATGTTTGCCCTCTTCTTAATTTGACTTATTCACTTTAAAAATTACACTATAATGTGTAATTCAGTGCAATATGCCCAAGAAGCCCTCAGAAAATAATTAAGTGAATATCAATCATCTCTAATAGCCAAGCAGTTCAAAGGTGAAGAGATGAAACAGAAGAAACTTCTCACATCTGTTATTTCAGTTTGCTGTTTTGTGCTTTACTTACACTCTGTTACTTTATGCGATTGGCATGCTTAGCACTGGTTTCTTTAAAATACTTCCTCAGGGTCTTGTGTGCTATAAAATTGATCCTTTGCTGTTGTGCTGCTTGTCTGGATTCATCTAGAATCTGCTGTGTTGTTATTGTTTAGTCACCAAATCCTGTCTGACTCTTTTGCAACCCCATAGACTGTAGCTCGTCAGGCTCCTCTATCCATGGGATTTCCCAGGCAAGAATACTGGAATGGGTTGCCATTTCATTCTCCAAAGGATCTTCCGGATCCAGACATTGAGCCTGCATCTCCTACACTGACAGGCAGATTCTTTACCGTTGAGCCACCATAGTTCTCTTCTTACAGTTTTTCATTCTGAGTGCTTAATAAGTGCTTGAGACATTCATTGATTCCTTTATTCGTCACTTCCCCTTGTACCTATCAGCTCAGATTAAGGCACTGGAGGGAACTAGAAAGGCATATAAGACAGAATCCTTGAGCTTAAATAACTAGGAGATAGAATCACATAGTCTGATATTAGATATACATGTTACAGGTCAGGATATGGTTAAAGAAGGTGTCATTGAGATAAATTTCAGTGACATCGAATTAAGGTCATGAAAGATACGTATTAATAACTTTTTTTGAAAGGCAGAAATGGGAAGGAAGACTATTCTATGCAGAATGATGAGTACAGCATTGCACATGTAAAATGAAAGGGTTGAATGTAGGTCAATTTGATTGAAAGATGTGGGATATTAATGGGCACCAACATTAGAAAAATTAAAGCTCTGATTTATCCTTTAGCTTATTTCTTGAATGGCAGAGAGTTCACATAACTCGTTTTATTTGTTCCTTACAGTACTTGGTAATAAGGGCTTCCCTGGTGGCTCAGTGGCTCAGTGGTAAAGAATGTGCCTGCCAATGCAGGAGACCTGGGTTCAATCCCTGGTTTGGGAAGACCCCCGGAGAAGGAAATGACAACCCACTCCAGTATTCTTGCCTGGGAAATCCCATGGACAGAGGAGCCTAGCAGTCTACAGTCTGTGGAGCTGCAAAGAATCAGACACGACTTAGCAACTAAATAACAACTGGTAATAAAGACAAAATTTTAGTTTGGTTAATTATTCCGTTTGTGTCTTCCCTCATTATAACGTGATTCTTTAAAAAGGTATAAAAATGGATTTTCTTGGGAGTCATATTTAGGGTAAGATATTAAACCATTGGTTTTTCCACGCCTTACTCCAAACAAGTATCTCCAATTCCACTTGCGACCCAGGGATGGTAGAGATCTCTTAGACCTGGACTCTCCAGAACTGCTATGCTGATGAGGGGAAGTCATGCTCTGCATTTTAGGGATAGGTGTGACTTGTAATAGAAAGAAAGGATATGTATCTTTGAGGCCCAGGGAAGAGAGCAGGCAAAAATTTACCGACAGTTGAGTATTAAGAACTTTTCAGGGCTTAGGAAGTCAGCATGAGATTTTGACTTGAGATGAGGGTTTATGGAGAGTGAGGGTGTAGCAAGGTCAGTTTATAGAGTGCATTTCTAGTGGCAGAAGGCTAAGTGATACTTTAGAAATTAAAAAAAATTATTAAGATAGTTATTGTGAAGATTAAATACAGCAAAAGCAGTTTGCTCAAATTGGAAGTAGAGCACAATCTCAATAAATATTAATTCAAAGTACCATTGATTGAATTTATGTTTTATACATCTAAGAGTCTATTATATAGAATAAGAAATGAAAATCTTGTTGAGAGATGAATGTTAGTTCTCATTAAAGTACTTCTTTTCTGCCTGCTTCTTTGGAGAGAGTTGATATGTTGCAGCAACTAAAAATGTAAAACCCTTGAGCAACTAAATATAATTAAGTACAGGTGTTGACTCTGGGTTATAATTCATAACTTTCAAGTGACTTCAAGGATTCCTTAATGATGTGAATGTCTTAATTATCTACAGTATAGGTACAATACCAGTAACTATTAGGTAGAATTTTCTGGTGTTCTGTACATTTAAAAGAATTATATTGTATAATATTGTAATGTGTTGCTTCTGATCAGTTAAGTGGTATCATTAATAATCAAAAGTCTTCTTGGCTTGCTACTACACTAACGTAAGCTCCAGTTTTTAATATTTATCATGTTTTTATGCCTGTGTCTTTTTTTCCATCTCATCAGTTCAGTTCAGGTCAGTCACTCAGTCGTGTCCGACTCTTTGCAACCCTATGAATTGCAGCACGCCAGGCCTCCCTGTCCATCACCAACTCCCAGAGTTCACTCAGACTCATGTCCATCGAGTCAGTGATGCCATCCAGTCATCTCATCCTCTGTCGTCCCCTTCTCCTCCTGCCCCCAGTCCCTCCCAGCATCAGAGTCTTTTCCAATGAGTCAACTCTTCGCATGAGGTGGCCAAAGTACTGGAGTATCAGCTTTAGCATCATTCTTTCCAAAGAACACCCGGGACTGATCTCCTTTAGGATGGACTGGTTGGATCTCCTTGCAGTCCAAGGGACTCTCAAGAGTCTTCTCCAACACCACAGTTCAAAAGCTTCGATTCTTCGGCACGCAGCTTTCTTTATAGTCCAACTCTCACATCCATACATGACCACTGGAAAAACCATAGCTTTGACTAGATGGACCTTTGTTGGCAAAGTAATGTCTCTGCTTTTGAATATGCTATCTAGGTTGGTCATAACTTGCCTTCCAAGGAGTAAGTGTCTTTTAATTTCATGGCTGCAGTCACCATCTGCAGTGATTTTGGAGCCCCAAAAAATAAAGTCAGCCACTGTTTCCATTGTTTCCCCATCTATTTCCCATAATGTGATGGAACCAGATACCATGAGCTTAGTTTTCTGAATGTTGAGCTTTAAGTCAACTTTCACTCTCCACTTTCACTTTCATCAAGAGGCTCTTTAGTTCTTCACTTTCTGCCATAAGGGTGGTGTCATCTGCATATCTGAGATATTTTTTCCGGCAATCTTGATTCCAGCTTGTGTTTCTTCCAGCCCAGCATTTCTCATGATGTACTCTGCATAGAAGTTAAATAAGCAGGGTGACAATATACAGCCTTGACGTACTCCTTTTCCTATTTGGAACCAGTCTGTTGTTCCATGTCCAGTTCTAACTGTTGCTTCTGGACCTGCATATAGGTTTCTCAAGAGGGAGGTCAGGTGGTCTGGTATTCCCATCTCTTTCAGAATTTTCCACAGTTTATTGTGATCGACACAGTCAAAGGCTTAGTGATTCAGAATTTTTAAGGGTTATACTACACTTATAGTTACTATAAAATACTGACTCTATTTCCCTATACTGTATAATATAGATCCTTGTAGCTTATTTATTATATATTTGGTAGCCTGTATCTCTTAATTCCCTACCCGTGTCTTTCTTGTCTCCCGACTAGTAACCTCTAGTTTGTTCTCTTTATTCACAAGTCTGTTTCTTTTTTTTTTTAATATATTTACCATAATGTTTTGTTTTTTATTCATTACTTAAAAGTGTATTCTTTTTTAATTTATATAAACTCTTAGGATAAAATAGTAAATGAAAAAACTTAAGGTTTCAGTATTGGGAATGATTCTTTACTTCTAGCATTTTGTCTGATTGCTTCCATTTAAGGTAACAACTTTGTGTTAAACTCCTAAATGAATCATCTATAATTTGTTTAATTTTAGATTGGCCCCTCAGAGTCAGCCATATGTACTTTTTTTTTTTATTTAAACTTTTTGAAAACCTCGATCAGATCAACTTATGAATGTCAGAGGGATGGAAGTTTTTTCCCTCCGGATTTGAGGTGTGAGCCTTTTCCTATAACAGAGTGGGAACAGAGGGGGGATGGAAAAGAAGCAAAGCAAAAGCAAATATTTTTGGCTATCCCAATTCATAGTTTCAGCATTAAACGGTTAGCCTGTAACATAGAATGCACTTTTCTAGGGCCTTTTCTATATCTAATACAATAGGTTTTCTCCTGGAAAATAAAGGTCAAAGACTTAAAAAGGCTATTTTAAAATGATTTGTTACTGTAAATAACAACAATCCACCAAGTCTAGTTTTGCTTGTTCCATTTATGCTGCTCCATCAAGTAACTAACAGTTTATGTTACTAGACCAACGAATCCCATGTTTGTGTGTGTTAGCTGCTCAGTCGTGTCTGGGTCTGTGACCCCATGGACTGTAGCCCACCAGGCTCCTCTGTCCATGGGATTCTCCAGGCAAGAAGACTGGAGTGGGTAGTCATGCCCTCCTCCAGGGGATCTTCCCAACCCAGGGATCGAAACCAGGTCTCCTGCATTGCAGGCAGAGTCTTTACCACCTGAGCCACCGGGGAAGCCCATTTCCACGCATCTTTCTTCAGTGATAGGTTTAAGGAGACTATTTATTTTTGAAGTAAATATAATAAGTTGAGATGCTTTTCTCCCACTTTCTTACTTGAGGAAGGTAATTAAAACTACATATCTTGTTTAACAGAGATAAATATTACAAGTTTGAGATCCAGCTATGAATTAGATTCTGGTTTTTCTCAAACTGCTTTTATTATCAAGATGAGAAGGAGCTTTACCGAGGTTTAGACTAGAATTTTAAAGTGCATCTATAAACCTGGGCTTAAACTAGACTAAACTAAATCATAGCATTTGGAGTGTGCAATAAACAGCTTTAACCCCTTCTCCCTTTTAACTGCATAATTCTATTTATATGAAGTTCAAGAATCAGCAAACTAATCTAAGTGATAGACATCAGAATGGTGGTTATTTTGGAGGAGAGGAGCAGTTTAACTGAAAAAGGAACATAAGTGAACTTTCTAGTGATAGATATGTTCTCTTTTTTTAATTGAACTATAGTTGACAATATTATGTTAGTTTAAGGTGTACAACATAGTCAATGTTTAGATACAGTAGAAAATCACCATAAGTCAAGTAACCAACTGTTTCCATATGAAATTCTTACAATATTGTTGACCATATTTCTTATGCTGTATATTACATTCTCATGACTTGTTTATTTTATAACTGTAAATTCATACTTCTTAATATCCATTGCCTGTTTCACTCAGTCAGCCCCTTCCTCTGGCAGCCCCAGTTTAGTCTCTGTATCTAAGACTCTGTTTACATTTTGTTTTGTTGGTTCCTTTGTGTTTTAGACCTCATAAATGAGGTCATTTGATATTTGTCTTTGTGTCTCACCTATCATTATACTCTCTAGATACTGCCGTGTTATCACAAATGGCAAGATTTTATTTATTTATGACTCTAGCTACTCCTTTAACCTACTCTTCCTCCATACAATAAAGGATTTTTGTCATGTATAAAAAAAATAAATAGGCACTGGTATTTTTCAGTATTTATGAATAAAGCTGTAGATATAAGTGAATTGCCAATGCAAGCTTAGCTCTCTCCCTTCTCTTTAAATATTAATAAGCTGTAGAATTATGAGGAAGTTGGGCATCATAGTTCAGACACAAAATAGGCTTTGCTTTGGAGAATGGATTAGAAATTTGATAAGATAAAGATTTTTTTGAGCAAAATATCCTTGTCTTGATTTCTAACATTTTATTTAATAGTTCATTTTTACTGGTTTAGGAATGTGGCCCTTAGCCTTTCAGTGATTTTGGTGGGACTCTGGATTAGAATATAGATGATCAGAACATTTATTATTTGCCACGTAGGACACAGGATATTTTGGTGCTGTGACTAAGATTTAATATATTTGAGTAGTAGTTGTTTTTTTCTAGAGTCTTTTTCTAAAAAATTTTTATTGGGGTATAGTTGATTTACAGTGTTGTGTTAGTTTCAGGTATACAGTAAAGGGATTCAGATATACATACATATATTTCCCCTTTTTTTAAGATTCTTTTTCCATATAAGCCATTACAGAGTACTGAGTAGAGTTCATTGTGCTATACAGTAGGTTCTTATTAGTTACCTGCTTTATATATGGTAGTGTGTATATGTCTCTCTGAATCACCCGATTTATCCCTTCCCTACTCTCTTACTTCCTGGTAACCATAAGTTTGTTTTTTATCTCTGTGACTCTATTTCTGTTCTGTAAATAAGTTCATGTGTACCATTTTTAAGATTCTACTTACAAGCGATACATGATATTTGTCTTTCTCTGTCTGACGTACTTCCTCTGTTGATGGACACTGAGGTTGCTTCCATGCCCTGGCTATTGTAAACAGTCAGCACTGAACATCGGAGTGCATGTGTTTTTTCAAACTATGTTCTTCCCCGGATATTTGCCCAGGAGTGGGACTGTTGGATCAAATGGTAGCTCTATTTTTAGTTTTTTAAGGAACATCAGTACTGTTCTCCATAGTGGCTGTACCAGTTTACATTCCTACCAGCAGTGTAATGAGGCTCACTTTTCCTCACACCTTCTCCAGTAGTTATTGATTGTAGAAAATTTAGATTATCAAGGTTTCCATGACAGGTAGCAGTAAAGTACTGCAGTGAATCCTTAAACACATCTATGTGTGCTAAAATCTATTTCTGCATCTAGCTAGGGATGTTTTGCTTCTGAAAATTGAATATAACCCAGATATAAGTAATAATATAGCAAAACAGTTTACTGAAGTGCTGATTCAAAGTATGTTTTTATTTCTGAAGTCCTTCCTAGTTAGATCTAGCGTCCTAAAAGTATGGGTTTACCCATCTTACTCAAATCTTTGTGAAATAAGACAGGATTTGAATGAATTAATGAGTAATCAGTCTTCAATCCACTTATAATTGAAAATAGCCAAGTCATTTATGACATATTATACCAAGAAATAGATACTATGTGCAGTGTCCAATACCATGTGGATAGTCAAGTGTATCTCACCAAGTCAAATATTTTGTATTTTTGTCTGGCTCTTAGTAAAGAGGTACACAATTTTTAAAAGTCAGTTTTAATATGAGCATTGACACTTTGCATTTATTCACTTAGTGAATAAATTTTATAATAGAAATAATTCATTTAATAACTTAGAGAAGGAAATGGCAAAAGTATTGTTGCCTATTGTTGCAGTATTCTTGCCTGGACAATCCCATGGACAGAGGAGCCCAGAGGACTCTTTATGAGTCCATGGGGTCATAGAAAGTTGGACATGACTGAGCAACTGAGCACACTTAATTACAATTTTTTTTTGTTTATTTTATTGTCTATTACCTTAAAGTATACTGGAGTTAAACAAGGGAGTTTGGGACTGGAAATTCTGTTCAATTCAGTTCAGTCGCTCAGTGGTGTCCAATTCTTTGCGACCCCATGAATCGCTGCACGCCAGACCTCCCTGTCCATTACCAACTCCCAGAGTTCACTCAGACTTGCATCGATCGAGTCAGTGATGCCATCCAGCCATCTCATCCTCTGTCGTCCCCTTCTCCTCCTGCCTCCAATCCCTCCCAGCATCAAAGTCTTTTCCAATGAGTCAGCCCTTTGCATGAGGTGGTCAAAGTACCGGAGTTTCAGCTTTGGCATCATTCCTTCCAAAGAAATCCCAGGGCTGATCTCCTTCAGAATGGACTGGTTGGATCTCCTTGCAGTCCAAGGGACTCTCAAGAGTTTTCTCCAACACCACAGTTCAAAGCATCAATTCTTCAGCGCTCAGCCTTCTTCACAGTCCAACTCTCACATCCATACATGACCACTGGAAAAACCATAGCCTTGACTAGACGGACCTTAGTCGGCAAAGTAATGTCTCTGCTTTTGAATATGCTGTCTAGGTTGGTCATAACTTTTCTCCCAAGGAGTAAGCGTCTTTTAATTTCATGGCTGCAGTCACCATCTACACTGATTTTGGAGCCCAAAAAGATAAAATCTGACACTGTTTCCTCTGTTTGTCCATCTATTCCCATAGAGTGATGGGACCGGATGCTATGATCTTCGTTTTCTGAATGTTGAGCTTTAAGTCAACTTTTTCACTCCCCTCTTTTACTTTCATCAAGAGGCTTTTTAATTCCTCTTCACTTTCTGCCATAAGGGTGGTGTCATCTGCATATCTGAGGTTATTGATATTTCTCCTGGCAATCTTGATTCCAGCTTATGTTTCTTCCAGTCCAGCGTTTCTCATGATGTACTGTATATATAAGTTAAGTAAGCAGGGTTGACGTACTCCATTTCCTATTTGGAACCAGTCTGTTGTTCCATGTCCAGTTCTAACTGTTGCTTCCTGGCCTGCACACAGATTTCTCAAGAGGCAGGTTAGGTGGTCTGGTATTCCCATCTCTTTCAGAATTTTCCACAGTTCATTGTGATCCACACAGTCAAAGGCTTTGTGAGTGTGTAATAGAGGGTTAAGAGAAGAGAGCTAAGAGAGACACCAATATTTATGGTGTGGTTAGAGCAAGCAAAGGTATAGCCTTAGAAGAAATGGCTAGAGAGAACAGAAGAAAATCAGGAGAATACAGTTGAAAAGAAGCAATGAAAGAGACTTTGTCAGTGTTTTGAAGTTAGATGCTAGTGAGAGGTGTTGTAAGATTCCTGAAGAATGGCTGTTAGATTGAGCATCATGAAGACAAATCATCAATGTCCCTTTTTGAGACTGATTTCTCATAGCATGGGGAGGCACATTCCAAACTGCTACGTTTTCTATAGGAAGTAAAGAAGTGGAGAGGACAGGTACAGCTCGGAGCCAAGAAGTTTGGGTTTGAACAGGAGGAAAGAATGCGATAGGTGGAAAGGGAATTAATTTCCGAGGGTGACTGACTTGACAGATTTAACATATTAGGTTGGCAAAAAAGTAATTGCAGTTTTGGACCGTGAGTTTTAAATCATTATAACTAGGTTAACAAACACATTTTTGTTAATCAAAATAGGAACCATTACAATCAACACATATTTGCCAATGAGAAGTAAGTTTGTTTATTCTTGTACTGTAAAAAATCCGTGATTCATGCTATGTGATGATGGAGAACTATAGTAACTTGATCTCACTGGGCCATTCCATTTCTAAGCCAGATGTAATTGTGTTATTGGAGGAAGGAAGAGACCCTTGGATGGTTGTGAGGGAAGAAGCAAGAAGCTGGAATACAGATATGGATTCAAGTTATAAAATAATCAGCGATAGAAAAACATTTATTTCTGGGAAACATTCATCTCTTTTTCTGCATCACATCGTTCATGGTGGTGAGGAAACCCTATGAAAAATGTGGGAAGGCTTTTTGTTGTGCCTCAAACTTTGCTCAACATGGAAGAGTTCTTACTGGAGCAGACTGCCAGGACTCCAAGATGGCGTCAGTTGTACCACTGAAGGAAAAGAAACTCATGGATGTCAAATTAAGGGAGCTGCCAAGCTGGATACTAATGCGAGATTTCATCCCTAAAGGCATTGCTGGATCATTTCAAAGAGCTTATTGCCAGTATTACAACAAGTTAAACATGAAGAAAGGGAGGGTCGCTGGGCTTTCTGTGGTGCTGGCAGCTTACATGCTTTTCAACTGTTGCCGTTCTTACAAGGAACTTAAACAAGAGCAGCCATCGAGTACCACTGAAGAGGGCACATTCTACCTTCCTGGCCATGACCTTTGCCAGGGACCCCTGAATCCTTTCAAAGCCTAATGGAGAATTAACACCCCCCAAAAGATGACTGGTTAAAAAAAAATCTCTCTTAGTAACTTTCAAATCAAGTAATATGAATTATAATCACCATTCTGTATATTACATCCCCATGAGTCATTTACTTTATAATTGGAAATTTGTGGCTTTTGGCCTCCTTCACACATTTCAGCCACTGCTTCTGGCAGCCATTAGTTTCTTCTCTGTATCTGTGGCTTCGGTTTCATCTTTTTGTTCTTGACTTTTTTTTCCACCTAGTCCACATATAAGTGAGATTGGTATATATCTTTCTCTGTCTGACTTCACTTAGTATAATGCCCTCAAGATGCATCCATGTTGTCACAGATGGCAGGATTTCTGTCTTTTTATTACTGAATAATATTCAATTGTATACATGCCACATTAAAAAAAAATCTCTTGATGATCTCTTGTTTCCATGTCTTGGCAATTATAAAAAATGCTGCATTGAACACTGGAGTGCAGATGTATTTTCAAAGTAATGATTTTGGTTCCTTTGGGTAAATACCAAGAAGTGGAACTGTTGGGTTATATGGTAGTTTATAGTTTTAATTTTTTGAGCAGTCTCCATATACTAGTTGACATTCCCTCCAGCAGTGCAGGGCTTCCCAGGTAGCTCTCAGATGGTAAAGAATCTGCCTGCAGTACGGGAGACCCGGGTTTGATCCCTGGGTTGGCAGGATCCCCTGGAAAAGGGAATGTCTACCCAGTCCAGTATTCTTACCTGGAGAATTCCATGGACAAAGGAGCCTGGTGGGCTACAGTCTGTGGGGTTGCAAAGAGTCGGACACTGTTGAGCAACTAACACACACACACACCAGCAGTACATAAGGGCTCCCTTTTCTCCACATTCTTGCCAGCATTTGTTATTTCTAGGGGTTTTTTTTTGTTTGTTTGTTTGGTAATAGCCATTCTTACAAGTGTGAGGTGATCTTTTATTGTAACTTTGATTTGTATTTCCCTGATGATTAGTGATGTTGAGCACCTTTTCCTGTATTTATCGGCAACATTTGTTTGTCGTCTTTGGAAAAATGTCTATTCAGAGCCTCTCCTCATTTTTAAATTGGGTTTTTTTTGCCTTTCTATTAAGTTGTATAAGGGTTTTTAAAATATGTAGTCAATTATAAATCAACTGTTTTCCAATAGAAAATAAAAATTTTTTTTAATTTCTTGATTCAGGATATGACTAACCCTTGGAAAGCATTTTCTGCCTCCTGCTGGTTATGGAAGCGTTTTCCCTGTAAACAGTTGTCAAGATGCTTAAAGAAGTGGTAGTCCGTTGGCAAGGGGTCAGGTGAATATGGCAGATGAGGCAACAGTTCGTAGCCCAATTAGTTCAACATATGAATCATTGGCTGTGCAGCGTGTGGTCAGGCATTGTCATGGAGAAGAATTGGGCCCATTTTGTTGACCATTACTGGCTACAGGTGTTGCAGTTTTCAGTGCATCTCATTGATTTGCAGAGCATAATCCTCAGTTGTAATGGTTTGGCCAAGATTCAGAGAGCTGTAGCTTATCAGACTGTCAGCAGAGCACTGAACAGTGACCATGACCTTTTTTGGTACAAGTTTGGCTTTGGAGCTTCTTCTCAGTCCAAGCACTGAGCTGGTTGTCACCAGTTGTATAAAATCCATTTTTTGTCACATGTCACAATCTAATCGAGAAATGGTTCGCCATTGAGCGTGGAATAAGAGAAGGTGGCACTTCAAAATGATGACTATCTTGATTTTCAGTTAGCTCATGAGGCACCCACTTATGGAGCTTTTTCACCTTTCTGCTGCTACTGCTAAGTCACTTAAGTCCTGTCCTACTCTGTGACCCCGTGGATGGCAGCCCACCAGGCTCCCCTCTCCCTGGGATTCTCCAGGCGAGAACACTGGAGTGGGTTGCCATTTCCTTCTGCAATGCATGAAAGTGAAAAGTGAAATTGAAGTCGCTCAGTCGTGTCCGACTCTCAGTGATCCCATGGACCGCAGCCTACCAGGCTCCTCTGCCCATGGGATTTTCCAGGCAAGAGTACTGGAGTGGGGTGCCATTGCCTTCTCTGTTTCACCTTTCTAATTTGCTTCAAATGCTGAATGACTGTAGAACGGTTGATGTTGAGTTCTTCAGCACCTTCTCGTGTAGTTGTAAGAGTATCAGCTTTGATGATTGCTCTCAGTTGGTTGTTGTCATCTTCCAATGGCCGGCCACTGTGCTCCTCTTCTTCAAGGCTCTCATCTCCTTTGCAAAACTTCTTGAACCACCACTGCATTGTACGTTTGTTAGCAGTTCCTGGGCCAGGTACATTGTTGATGTTACAAGTTTTCTCAACTGCTTTGTGACTCATTTTGAACTAAAAAAAAAGCTCGAATTTGCTTTTTGTCTAACACCATTTCTGTAGTTTAAAATAAGTATAAAATAAACTGCTAGTAATGTCATTAGCAAAAAACAAAGCAAGAGATGCACATTAAAATGATGTATAACATAACCACATCTATTTAAGAATGTGTTCCATATCAAACTGCAAAGTTCCTCAGTGCAAAACTGCAGTTACTTTTGCACCAACCTGATAGACTCTTAAGGCCACTTAAATATTAATGGGGAAGTATTAGTGAAAATGGAGACGTTTCAAATATGGGAGAGAGAGAGAGGCATGATAGGTTGAGGTCTCAGGAAGCACAAAGAACAGTCTGTGGACAAACTTCCTTGGAAGAGGATAAGATCCAGAGCAGAGGTAGTAGAAGGTAATGCTTTCCGTTTTGCTTCTAGAAAGAAAGAAAAATTGCGGAAAACCCCCAAGATGACTTGCATTTTCTCTGTGAAGTGAGAAAGATTAGATCATTTCCAGGGTAGCAGGAGAGAAGAGGAAAGCCTTGGAAATGTGAGAGAAGTGAAGATGGTTTGAAAAAGGTCGTTTGTTGGGAAAGGAAACATTGCAGGATTGCTGCGTGAAAACTTTTTGTGATGGAATCCAATCTGAGCCTAGCTTATGGTTAAATTTCTCTTATAACACATCATTTATTAATGAGACTATACTATGGTTGGTATTATTTTCAGTCACCCATTTTATGTGTATATAAAGAAATGTACAGATATAAAATAATTTCCATGGTAATAATGATTTTCTCCCTGTGGCTAGTCACTGCAAAACCAAAATTTTAAGTACAATTTGTTTAAAGTTTTTCTGCAAGTTAAGCTTGTTTATTGTTTTAAAAAAGAATGACTTTTAAAAATGACTCATTTTGTATGAACAATGCATGTTCGTTATAAAGTAATACAGAAGAAGTTAGTATTTCTGTACCAGTTGGGTGACCAGCATGCAGTTAGTCCATTTTTGTTTCAGTGTTTGTTTGTGCCAGCATATGTAGAATGTGAAATTTTGAAAGTGGCTGTAATTTCAAAGGGGGCCACCTTGCTGACTGGTAGGATCTCTTTCAAAGACTGAGAAATCTTATGGTATTTTACCTTCTGTATATAATCCACTTAGAGTATATACTGAGAGGAATATTTTCAAAACCGAATGAACTGAACGATGCTCAGACTTAGCTTATTTTAGTACTCCTCACTTGCAAGAAGTAAGAGGATAGGTCCATGTTTACATCCTTTAGTCATGTTATTCTCATCTCTGATATATGGAAGTAATAGACTCTCGCGGAAAGGGATATAACTATCAGAGTGTTTCTCCAAGAACCACTGTTTGTCAGGAGCAATGATCAGCCTTCTCTGCTTGCTTTCTTTACCACTAAACAGCATCTGATGCAGCTGAATACTCCTTTCTTCCTGAAACATTTTCTTTCCCTTACTCCTATAAGAGCACACTCCTACTTTTTCTCAGACTTTGTCACCGCTTTGTACTCTCTTTTGCCAGATCCTTTCCTATCAGACACCTGAGTTTTTGAGTGGTCTCTCCATATCATGTTGTCCAGACCCATAACTTTAAACACATCTGATAATTTCCAATTTTATATCTCCTGTCATGACCTTCCATCCTACATGTAGTCCATTCTGTAGTACATGCCCAGTACAAACTTTCTCATCTCTACAGCAACAGTTTCATCTCACATTACCCTTTATCTGCACCACTGCAATTACCCCGTAACTTAATCTTTCTGCCCTCACTCTTATCCTCTCCCTTAGAATCTGTTCCTCTTGGAGTAACCACAGTAGCTTATTTAGCTCATAAATCATATATCATCATGCTACTTTCCCTTTACTTAAAGCTCTAATCAATGGCTTCCCATTATAGCTAGAATAAAATCCAAACAGCTATGGTTACAAATGTTGCTGAACTGCTCTGCTTCTCCAACGTCAATTTGATTTACCATTGTCTGCTGTGGTTCACCCACACTGACCTTCTTCCTACTTCTTAGAACTCTCTCCCTGTAGGTCTTCATATTACTCCCTCATTCTGGCCAGTCCAGTCTCAGCTCCAGTATCATCTCCTCGGAGAGGAGTCTTTGACTATCCTAGTTCAAGTATTGCCCAGAAGTGCTGCCCCCTCCCCTCCACACACACATGCTCTATCACATTGTCCTATTTTATATAGAATAGTACTAAAATGCAATGGAAACCCACTCCAGTACTCTTGCCTGGAAAATCCCATGGACGGAGGAGCCTGGTAGGCTGCAGTCCATGGGGTCGCAAAGAGTCGGACACGACTTAGTGACTTCACTTTCATTTTCACTTTCATGCATTGGAGAAGGAAATGGCAACCCACTCCAGTGTTCTTGCCTGGAGAATCCCAGGGACGGGGAGCCTGGTGAGCTGCCGTCTATGGGGTCGCACAGAGTCAGACATAACTGAAGCGATGCAGTGGCAGCAGCAGTACTAAAATAGTTTTTAAAAATCAGATGACATCCCACCACTAAAATGACCATAGTTAATATTTTCAGACATTTCTTGATTTTACAAAAAAAAAGTGATCTCACATTTTTAATTTATTTAAATAGGAAGTTTTGTCACAGTTTCCTATTTAAACAGTTTTAAATAGGAAACTTTGTAATTTAAGTAGAAAATTGGTATTACTTGCCAAAATTGAAGATAATAAGAATAAATACAGCGAAAACTACGTAGTTATTGAATTTTCTAGCCTTTACAAGTTCTGAGGTGAGGTGTGCTCTGTTAATAAAAAGTTAAATTTACAAATGTTAAACATTAAAGATCAGCAACATCAAACTGACATTTTTTCCTTGGCATAATCAGAAGGACTAAAAGAGAATTGAAAGTGAAATAACTTTCTCATCAAGCAATTCAATATGATATAGTATAATCTTTATGATGACTTCCTTACTGGTAAAGGATTTCCCCAAAAGAGAATTGTGATAGTAATTGTAACATTTTTGATAATAATCATTTTAGTTAATGTGAAGTTGAAATAACTCTCACCATGGATTAGGGTAAAAAACATTCTGGTCAAAGTAAGAATTAGTGGGGGCGGGGAGCAGAAACCTGAAAACTACAAAGTTTATTTTGCCCTGTTTTCAGGTGAATTGAGGACATGAAATGATATTTCTCAAAATTAATGTTTGAATACATTACTATGAAATTTCTTCTGAAGTACTAATTCCTATATCCTAAAAAAATAGTGTATGCCCCAGTTACTGAAAGAGTTCTATGTTCTGGATTCTCTGCTAAGTACTTTATATATATTATCTAGTTTAACCATATGCATCCTCTGAAAGGTAGAGATATATTCATTTTAAAGATACGATACTGAGATCCTTAGAGGTTCAGTGATTTGTCTAGGATTTTATGACCACAGGCCCATTAAAGCCCTTGTTCTTAACCAGTAGATCTTGTACTAAATAAAAATGTGAAAGATTACTATAATGTGTTGACCCAGGAGCATGTCTTTGGAAAGTAATCTCTAATTTTTTGATTTTAAGAATGGGAAGTTGCAACCCAAAACCTATCAGTTCAGTCGCTCAGTCATGTCCAACTCTTTGCGACCCCATGAATCTCAGCACGCCAGGCTTCCCTGTCCGTCACCAACTCACGGAGTCCACACAAACCCATGTCCATTGAGTCGGTGATGCCATCCAACCATCTCATCTTCTGTCATCCCCTTCTCCTCCTGCCCTCAATCTTTTCCAGCATCAGGGTCTTTTCCAATGAGTCAGCTCTTCGCATCAGGTGGCCAAAGTATTGGAGTTTTCAGCTTCAACATCAGTCCTACCAATGAACACCCAGGACTTATCTCCTTTAGGATGGACTGATTGGATTTCCTTGCAGTCCAAGGGACTCTCAAAAGTCTTCTCCAACACCACAGTTCAAAAGCATCAATTCTTTGGCACTTAGCTTTCTTTATAGTCCATACATGACTACTGGAAAAACCATAGCCTTAACTAGACAGACCTTTGTTGGCAAAGTAATATCTCTGCTTTTGAATATGCTGTCTAGGTTGGTCATAACTTTCCTTCCAAGGAGTAAGCATCAGTAGTGCTAAGGGGAAGGTTCATAGCAATACACGCGTACCTCAAGAAACAAGAGAAAAATCAAATAAATAACCTAACTCTACACCTAAAGCAACTAGAAAAAGAAGAAATGGAGAACCCTAGGGTTAGTAGAAGGAAAGAAATAATAAAAATTAGGGCAGAAATAAATGGAAAAAAAAAAAAAAGGAGACCATGGCAAAAATCAAGAAAGCTAAAAGCTGGTTCTTTGAGAAGATAAATAAAATAGAAAAACATTAGCCAGACTCATCAAGAAAAAAAGGGAAAAGAATCAAAGCAACAGAATTAGAGATGAAAATGGAGAAATCTCAACAGACAGCACAGAAATACAAAGGATCATTAGAAACTACTATCAGGAAGTATATGCCAATAAAATGGACAACTTGGGAGAAATGGACAAATTCTTAGAAAAGTATAACTTTCCAAAACTGAACCAGGAAGATATAGAAAATCTTAACAGACCCATCACAAGCACGGAAAATGAAACTGTAATCAGAAATCTTCCAGCAAACAAAAGTCCGGAACTAGACAGCTTCACAGCTGAATTCTACCAAAAATTTAGAGAAGAGCTAACACCTATCCTACTCAAACTCTTCCAGAAAATTGCAGAGGAAGGTAAACTTTCAAACTCACTCTATGAGGCCACCATCACCCTAGTACCAAAACCAGACAAAGATGCCACAAAAAAGAAAACTACAGGCCAGTATCACTGATGAACATAGATGCAAAAATCCTTAACAAAATTCTAGCAAACAGAAGCCAGCAACATATTGAAAAGATCATACATCATGACCAAGTGGGCTTTATCCCAGGGATGCAAGGATTCATTATTCACAAATCAATCAATGAGATACACCACATTAACAAATTGAAAGATAAAAACCATATGACTATCTCAATAGATGCAGAGAAAGCCTTTGACAAAATTCAACATCCATTTATGATAAAAACCCTCCAGAAAGCAGGCACAGAAGGAACATACCTCAACATAATAAAATCCAAATATGATAAACCCACAGCAAACATTATTCTCAATGGTGAAAAATTGAAAGCATTTTCCCTTAAATCAGAAACAAGACAAGGGTGCCCATTCTCACCACTACTATTCAATATGGTTTTGGAATTTTTAGCCACAGCAATCAGAGAAGAAAAAGAAATAAAAAGAGTCCAGATTGGAAAAGAAGTAAAATTCTCACTGTTTGCAAATGACATGGTCCTCTACATAGGAAACCCTAAAGACTTCACCAGAAAATTACTAGAGCTAATCAATGAATATAGAAAAGTTTCAGGATATAAATTATATCCTATATCCTATATTTATAAATTATAAAATTAACATAGAAATCCCTTCTATTCCTATACACTAACAAAGAGAAAACAGAAAGAGAAATTAAGGAAATAGTTCCATTTACCATTGCAACAAAAAGAATAAAGTACTTAGAAATAAATCTACCTAAAGAAACAAAAGACCTATATATAGAAAACTATAAAACACTGATGAAAGAAATTAAAGATGACACAAATAGATGGAGAAATATACCATGTTCATGGATCAGAAGAATCAATATAGTGAAAATAAGTACACTACCCCAAAGCAATCTATAGATTCAATGCAGTCCCTGTCAAGCTACCAATGGTATTTTTCACAGAACTAGAACAAATCATTTCATAATTTGTAATGAAACACGAAAAACCTTGAATAGCCAAAGCAATCTTGAGAAAGAAGAATGGAACTGGAGGAATCAACCTGCCTGACTTTAGACTATACTACAAAGCTACAGTCAGCAAGACAGTATGGTACTGGCACAAAGACAGAAATATAGATCAATGGAACAAAATAGAAAGCCCAGAGATAAATCCATGCACCTATGGACACCTTATCTTTGACAAAGGAGGCAAGAATATACAATGGAGAAAAGACAATCTCTTTAACAAGTGGTGCTGGGAAAACTGGTCAACCACTTGTAAAAGAATGAAACTAGAACACTTCCTAACACTGTACACAAAAATAAAATGGATTAAAGATCTAAACAGAAGACCAGGAACTATAAAACTCCTAGAGAAAAACATAGGCAAAACACTCTCTGACATAAACTACAGCAGGATCCTCTATGACCCACCTCCCAGAGTAAGGGAAATAAAAGCAAAAATAAACAAATGGGACCTAATTAAAAGCTTTTGCACAATGAAAGAAACTATAAGCAAGGTGAAAAGACAGCCTTCAGAATGGGAGAAAATAATAGCAAACGAACAACTGACAAAGAATTAATCTTGAAAATATACAAGCAGCTTCTGCAGCTCAATTCCAGAAATATAAATGACCCAATCAAAAAGTGGGCCAAAGAACTAAACACACATTTCTCCAAAGAAGACATATAGATGGCTAACAAACACATCTATAGATGTGTTGCAAAGTCACAGATGGTCAGATATGCAGATGACACCACCCTCATGGCAGAAAGTGAAGAGGAACTAAAAAGCCTCTTGATGAAAGTGAAAGAGGAGAGTGAAAAAGTTGACTTAAAGCTCAACATTCAGAAAACGAAGATCAAGGCATCTGGTCCCATCACTTCATGGGAAATAGATGGGGAAACAGTGGAAACAATGTCAGATTTTTGGGGGGAGGGCACTCCAAAATCACTGTAGATGGTGATTGCAGCCATGAAATGAAAAGACACTTGCTCCTTGGGAGAAAAGTTATGACCAATGTAGATAGCATATTAAAAAGCAGAGATATTACTTTGCCAACGAAGGTCCATCTAGTCAAAGTTATGGTTTTTCCAGTAGTCATGTATGGATGTGAGAGTTGGACTGTGAAGAAAGCTGGGTGTGGAAGAATTGATGCTTTTGAACTGTGGTGTTGGAGAAGACTCTTGAGAGTCCCTTGGACTGCAAGGAGATCCAACCAGTCCATTCTAAAGGAGATCAGTCCTGGGATTTCTTGGGAAGGACTGATGCTAAAGCTGAAACTCCAGTACTCTGGTCACCTCATGCAAAGAATTGACTCATTGGAAAAGACTGATTTTGGGAGGGATTGGAGTCAGGAGGAGAAGGGGACGACAGAGGATGAGATGGCTGGATGGCATCACCGACTTGATGGACATGAGTTTGAGTGAGCTCCGAGAGTTTGTGATGGACAGGGAGTCCTGGGATGCTGCAATTCATGGAGTCACAAAGAATTGGACACGACTGAGTAACTGAACTGAACAAACACATAAAAAGGTGCTCAACATCACTCATGATCAGAGAAATGCAAATCAAAACCACAATGAGGTACCATCTCATGCCACTCAGAATGGCTGCAATCAAAAAGTCTACAAACAGTAAATGCTAGAGAGGGTGTGGAGAAAAGGGAACACTCTTACACTGTTGGTGGGAATGCCAACTAGTACAACCACTATGGAGAACAGTGTGGAGATTCCTTAAAAAATTGGAAATAGAACTGCCACACGACCCAGCAATCCTACTGCTGGGCATATACACCGAGGAAACTAGAATTGAAAGAGACACGTGTACCCCAATGTTCGTTGCAGCACTGTTTACAACAGCTAGAACATGAAAGCAACCTAGAAGTCCATTCGTCTAGCTGTGGTACATATACACAATGGAATATTACTCAGCCATTAAAAAGAATGCATTTGAATCAGTTCTAATGAGGTGGATGAAACTGGAACCTATTATACAGAGTGAAGTAAGTCAGAAAGAAAAATACCAGTACAGTATACTAACACATATATATTTTAGAAAGATGGTAATGATGACCCTATATGCAAGACATCAAAAGAGACAGAGATACAAAGAACAGACTTTTGGACTCTGTGGGAGAAGGCGAGGGTGGGATGATTTGAGAGAATAGCATTGAAACATGTATATTACCATATGTGAAATAAATCGACAATTCAGGTTTGATGCTTGAGACAGGGTGCTCAGGGTTGGTGCACTGGGATGACCCAGAGGGATGGGATGGGGAGGGATGTGGGAGGGGGGTTCAGGATGGGGAACACGTGTACACCCATGGCTGATTCATGTCAATGTATGGCAAAAACCACTACAATATTGTATAGTAATTAGCCTCCGATTAAAGTAAATTAATTTTAAAAAGAAAAATAAATAAAATATATCTATCTGGCTGTAAAAAAAAAAAAAAGAATGGGAAGTTGTCCAAATGGCCACAGAATTTTCTTTAAGCTTGTATTTTACAGCTCTTTTAGACCTCAGTTGATCCCAGGGCTATTCAGTTTTGAAGGATAAATTTAATGTTCCTTTCACTTAATTTTTATCTTAATTTTTTGGCAATATTTTCAAAAATAAACTGGTTATTTGCATAATATGTTTCCACCTCATATATAAATGAATAAAATAGTGATACTGTCAAGCATGGGAACAACAATGCAGTTCAATTTCTATTGTCTCCTTGGTTAAAATTGAGGGCTGAATAGATTGCCATTTAAAATCTGCTGATGCATTTACTTTAGGAATGTTGTTGAGGATATCACTATAATTACTCATTACCTCCTACAGCAAGATGGCTTTGTAAGAAATATTTCATTCTAAGTGTCATAAGTTTTTTATTTCTGTAACTGAACTGACCATGTTTCCTTTGTTGATCTAACTGCCAGATCTGATCTAACCTTTATTTTCAGTTTTCCTGTTTTATTGTGTTATTTGGATAAGTTGCCTCATGATGATAAGAAGTTAATATTGTGCTTCCAGGGAGACTTTTTTCATACTTTTTGGATATTCAGAAAATTTACCTAAACCATTGTCTGGTGTGTTTATTAGCAGGATATAATGTAGCTCCTCATTTTTAACTTAATTTTGTTCATATGAATTAGATACTGTATAATATTGATTGTTTGCCAGTAATACTTAAATATTAATTTAAATACTTATACTGAATTGTAATCATTTACTATAAATTTATTATTACCAAATAATTCCACATTAAGATATGAGGAGATCAATTATTTCTAATTCTGGGAAATTGTATTTAAAAACTTTGCAACCTGCAATGACAATGTCTTGGTCTTTTAGTATGTAAGAATAAGCTATAGTCACTGTTTTTCTCTTATCAAACTCAATCTAACTGTCTTTCATGATTCCTCTGGTACCTTCTATCTAAAATAACTGATCCTTTATGTTTGAAAACATCTCATTTGGGGAATATAATCTAATTGGTAATTTTAATTAAATTAATTTGTTATAAATGTGTTTATTGTTCTGTGGGTATACCATTGCTTTCTGTTTATAATATTTCTTAGTATTTGTTCATTTTTGTGATACTGTTATCTGATAATTTGAGTAAATCCCAGCTGAATTATGTTGCCACATTATGTCTTCAAAAGGGCATAAAGTCAGTACACATGCTTCAGTAATATCTGGTTGTTTTACCCTTATGTTTCCAGTTGGCAATTTGAAATTATGGCTTCAACTGCACTTTAAATATGTGATAATAGCATGTGTTTCTAATAAGGGCCAGCACCATTTTGTTCAGATAGTGTGAATGGTTGTCACTCATATATGACAAATGCACCTTCATCTGCTTCTTTGATAGCCCCCTAAAAACCATACCCTCAAATCAGGCCGATGAAATTAGCTGCTGTGTAAATTGTGTGTCTGAGTGGTTCATTATCTAATCACCGTCAGAACCACAGTGATAAAGTAGATTGAAGCAGGGAAGAGGTCTGCCAGATGATTTCACACACACACACACACCACCCCCCCAAATCCGGTTTCCCTTGGAAACCCTAATAGTGCAGTTTAGAACTTCAGACTCTCATGCCTGGAATACAGTATCTTTTAATGTACCAAACCTGAAAATACCGGTAGTTCTGGAGCATAATTTTCTTTCTGTAAAAATCATAATTTTATTTATTTCAATCAGTTTTTGAAATGTTGAAGCTCTTGAATTATTATTTTACTGATAGTGCCCTAAGTAGTATGAAATCAGAAAAAAAAAATACTCTTATTTGTAAGAATTCAGAATAATTTGAGTAAATTGTTAACCTTCTGGGAATCTTGACTCACTCTAATAATGACCTTCTGTGTTATTTGTTTTTTGAATTGCTTTGCTTTAATTTATTTTAGGTGCTTTTGAAGATGATGATATCACACATGTTGAAGGAAGTGTAGATCCTGTTCGAGATATAGAAATAATACATGAAGAACTTCAGCTTAAAGATGAGGAAATGATTGGGCCCATTATAGATAAACTAGAGAAAGTGGCTGTGAGAGGTGGAGATAAAAAACTAAAACCTGAATACGTAAGTAAAATTTATAGCTTCTTTAGATATTTGAGTTCATTTTCTTTGATTAATTTTTTAAAATAAAGCACATATAACATCTAATATTGTTATGGAATTTTAGGATTCAAGAATCATTTCTCTTTTTTTTTTAACTTTTACTAAAGCAGCAAATACTTTTAAAGAGAAAAATGTAACAAGAAAAAAGCATTTTCCCTATTATTTATAATTCCCCATCATTATTTATAATTGGTATTTATAGTTCCCATTGCCTTTTTTCTTTAATTTTTTAAAAATTTATTTTTTTAATTGAAGGACAATTGCTTTACAGAATTTTGTTGTTTTCTGTCAAACATCAACATGAACCAGTCATAGTTGTACATATGTCCCCTCTCTCAGAATGATTCAAGGATCATTTCTGTTAAAACATTATTGAAAAACTTTGTTTTCTCTTGGCAACAAAGGATCATTGTGATAGACTGGCTAAGTATTCTTAGCAAGCCATATTTAGCACTAATATTGAGTATTTATATGGTTACTATTAGTAGCCTAAAGTTTTAATGTTGGAAAGTGAAGTCGCTCAGTCGTGTGTGACTCTTTGTGACCCTGTGGACTGTAGCCTACCAGGCTCCTCTGTCCATGGGATTTTCCAGGCAAGAGTACTGGAGCGGGTTGCCATTTCCTTCTCCAGGGGATCTTCCCAACCTAGGGATCGAACCCAGGTCTCCCTCATTGTAGGCAGACACTTTACTGTCTGAGCCACCAGGGGAAACCTTTAATGTTGGAGATGTGGAATTTTCTGATGAAAACTTGCCAAATTTAACTAAATGACTGAATGAGTTTTGTGGATTTGAAGAAGTGATTTATATAAGGAATTGGTCTTCCGTAGCAATTGACTGAATGAATGCACAATTAAAGTAGACAAATAATTTTAACATTTTATGCAGTGAAAACACATGTCATTGTCTTTAATATTCAAGTATGTTTTCTATCACATTGTGAACACTATTTAATAATATTCTAATCAATGTTTCAAAACTGGTTTTGAAGCTTTTAGTTTAAATACAAAAAAAAATTGTCTTTTACCATAAAAAAACAGCTTAATTATATATTTTCTCATTTATTAACATCTTCCATAAACTGTTCTTGCTTTTTATGGCTTTTTTATTGTAGGAAATTTTCTTTCTTTTTAACTTTTCATGTGATTTTAATATGCCTATTTTTTATTTTCTCATTTCTCTGATTATCTTTTCTTTTTGTTTTCTCATTTATTTTTAATAAGTTTGGCAAACACAGTTGATTAGGGAACTCTAATAGGAAGAAATCAATTACAGAATCTAAACATAGGCACGCTACCAATAAATTATGGTTGAAAGTGCCTGGTCCTAAAGCAGAGAGACCTGTGTTGTGCTACTCATTTCTTGATAGTTTGGAGTGAGCCCAAGTCATTTGACTTTTCTTGACATCATGGTTATTTCACTTTTTCCCTATGCAAATAGAGTGGAGAAAGGAAAACAATTTGTCAGTGGAAATTATAGAAGATTTAGGACAGAAAAGAGGATTTCACATATGGATAAAGATATTCCTTTCTGAAAAGGCGAAAAATCGTGAGAAAGATACTGGGATTGAAGGCAATTCCTTTGCCCCAAACAACATGGTTTTCTGATTAGAATAAGGCTGAGCAGTTATCCCTTAGTTAACTGATGCTTACTGACATTCTTATCTGTTTCAGAAGCATTAACTGTCTTAAAAATAAAATTTGTTTATCTTGCTTTTACTTATACACGGGGAAAAGAGACATCACATTCTTCTGAAATTCTTTGGCTACCATTTCCTGGCCTTTCTTCTTGAAGAAAATTAGAACATTAGAAAAATTAGAGCATCTATTACTTCTTATTTCCAAACACTGAGATTATTTCATCATTTTCTTTCCTCTGATTTAGCTGCTTCAGAATAAAGTATAGATTTGTGTTTCTCAGCTTTCTTTCTGATTATCATTGTCCCTAAGGAAAATTTAAGTTAATTAAATTTCTCCCTAAGGAGAGTAATTAAGTACTAATGAGTAAAAATTTGTTGGATGGAGTTGAGCATTGGAGGGCCACAAAGTATTTTAATAACTAGGTTTTTTTTTTTTTTCCCACTCCCTAGAGTCAATTTTTGCCTCTCTAGGAGTAATATTACCCCTATTGTACATTTATGGGGGTTCCCTGGTGGCTTAGTGGTAAGGAACCCGCTGCAACAAGATCCTTAGAAATTCTAATACATAATTATTTTCTGTAACCCAAGAAATATGGGAGCCAAGAGAGTACTAAGTAAGATAAAAACTCTCTTGTGATTTGGTCTTTAAGTCATGTCTGAGTCTTTTGCGACCCCCTGCTACAAGGTAATGCTCAAAATCCTTCAAGCTAGGCTTCAACAGTATATGAACCGAGAACTTCCAGATGTATAAACTGGATTTAGAAAAGGCAGAGAAACCAGAGATCAAATTGCCAACATATGTTGGATCATTGAAAAAGCAAGAAGCTCCTCTGTCCCTGGGATTTCTCAAGCAAAAATACTGGAGTGGGTTGCCATTTCCTTCTCCAAAGGATCTTTTCAACCCAGGGATTGAACCTGAGTTTCATTCATTAGCAGGTGAGTTCTTTATCACTGAACCACCAAAGAAGCTCCAATAGTTTCCTAGGGCTACCATAACAATTATCACAAACTAGATGGCTTAAAATGATAGAAATGTATTCTTTCACAGTTCAGGAGGCTAGAAGTCTGAAATCAAGGTGCCAGCAGAGCCATGTTCCCTCGAAAGCCTCCACAGGAGAGTCCTTTCTTGCCTTTTCAGGTTTTGGTAGCCCCAAGCATTCCTTGGCCTGTGGCGGTATAACTCTAGTTCTGCCTCCATCTTCACATGGCCACCTTCCCCTGTGTCTCTATCCATGTTCCCCTCTTCATATAAGTGAAAGTGTTAGTCACTCAGTCATGTCTGATTCTTTGTGACCCTATGGACTGTAGCCTGCCAGGCTTCTCTGTCCATGGGGTTTCCCAGGGAAGGGTACTAGAGTGGGTAGCCATTCCCTTCTCCAGGGGACCTTCCCTACCCAGAGATTGAACCCAGGTTTCCCGCATTGTAGGCAGATTCTTTTATCTTATGAGCCACCAGGGAAGCTTCTTATAAGGATCCCAGTTATAATCAGTTTAAGAGCCTACCCTACACCAGATAGGCATCTTTACCTAATTCCCATAATGCCACACTCTGAGGAATACAGATATCAACCTATCTTTTGAGGACACATTAAAACCTTAACTTTAACACCAGAGACATCAAGATCAAGATTGATTTTAAAGTGTATATACATTCTAAAATAAAGTGTATATACATTCTATTGGGCTTCCCTGGTAGCTCAACTGGTAAAGATTCCACCTGCAATGCAGGAGACCCCACTTTGATTCCTGGGTCAGGAAGATCTGCTGGAGAAGGGATAGGCTACCTACCTACTCCAGTATTCTTGGTCCCTGGTGGCTCAGATGGTGAAGAATCCGCCTGCAATGTGGGAGACCTGGGTTCAGTCCCTGGGTTAGGAAGATCCCCTAGACGAAGGCGTGGCAACCCACTCCAGTATTCTTGCCTGGAAAATTCCATGGACAGGGGAGCCTGGTGGGCTCTAGTCCATGGGGTCACAGAGTCGGACACGGCTGAGCAGCCAAGCATAGTGCAGCACAGACTTTCCGTTTGGAAAGACAAGATTCGGAAATGAAGGTAGAAAGCTTTAAGGGTCGTTTTATTTTTCACTGACTAATTGTTTGAAAATCATCATACTTAAAAGGTATTTATAAAACTAACAGTTATCTGATTAAACCACTAAATAAGGCAACCAGGAATTGTAAATAATAGATCTGTTTTTCTTGTCAGTCTCTCTGAATTAAATAATTAATGTCCCTCAAACATATAAGGATTAGCAGATTTCTTCTCATTATTCTTAGGGCAGTTTTTAAAGTTAATTTTTACCTAACTTAAAAAACATTAAATGGGAAAGATTAGAGATCTCTTCAAGAAAATTAGAGATACCAAAGAACATCTCATGCAAAGATGGGCACAGTAAAGGACAGAAACGGTAAGGACCTGACAGAAGCAGAAGAGATTAAGAAGAGGTGGCAAGAATACACAGAAGAACTGTACAAAAAAGGTCTTAATGACCCAGATAACCACGATGGTGTGGTCACAAACCTAGAGGCAGACATCCTGGAGTGTGAAGTCAAGTGGGCCTTAGGAAGCATTACTACAAACAGAGCTAGTAGAGGTTATAGAATTCCAGCTAAGCTGTTAAAAATCCTAAAAGACTATGCTGTTAAAGTGTTGTACTCAATATGCCAGCAAATGTGGTAAACTCAGCAGTGGCCACAGGACTGGAAAACATCAGTTTTCATTCCAACCCCAAAGAAAGACAATGCCAAAGAATGTTGAAACTGCTACACAGTTGTGCTCAATTCACATGCTACAAGGTAATGCTCAAAATCCTTCGAGCTAGGCTTCAATAGTATATGAACCGAGAACTTCCAGATGTATAAACTGGATTTAGAAAAGGCAGAGAAACCAGAGATCAAATTGCCAACATATGTTGGATCATCGAAAAAGCAAGAGAATTCCAGAAAAACATCTACTTATGCTAAAGCCTTTGACTATGTGGCTCACGGCATACTGTGGAAAATTCTTACAGAAATGGAAATACCACACCACCTCCCTGCCTCCTGAGAAACCTGTATGCAGGTCAAGAAGCAACACTTAGAACTGGACACGGAACAACAGACCAGCTCAAAATTGGGAAAGCAGTACGTCAAGGCTATATATTATTATCCTGTTTATTTAACTTCTGTGCAGAGTAGATCAAGCGAAATGTCAGGCTGGATGAAGCACAAGCTAGAATCAAGATTGCGAGGAGAAATGTTAATAACCTCAGATACACAGATGACACTATCCTTATGGCAGAAAGCAAAGAGGAAAGAGCCTCTTGATGAAAGAGAAAGAGGAGAGTGAAAAAGCTAGCTTAAAACGCAAGTAAGAAAACTAAGATCATGGCATCCGGTCCCATCACTTTATGGCAAATAGATGGGAAAGAATGGAAACAGGGACAAAGTTTATTTTCTTGGGCTCCAAAATCACTGCAGACAGTGACTGCAGCTATGAAATTAAAAGACACACTTACTTCTTGAGAGAAAACCTATAACAAACCTTTGCAGCATATTAAAAAGCAGAGGCATTACTTTGCCAACAAAGTCGGATTGTCAAAGCTATGGTTTTTCCAGTAGCCATTGTACAGATGCAAGAGTCAGACCATAAAGAAGGCTGCACAATGAAAAATTGATGCTTTTGAACTGTGGTGTTGGAAAAGACTCTTGAGGGTCCCTTGGACTGCAAGGGGATCAGACCAGTCAGTCCTAGAGGAAATCAACCCTGAATTTTCTTTCTAAGGACTGATGCTGAAGCTCCAATGCTTTGACTACCTGATGTGAAGAGCCGACTCACTGAAAAAGACTCTGGTGCTAGGAAAGATTGAAGGCAAAAGGAGAAGAGGGTGGCAGAGGATAAGATGGTTAGATAGCATCACCGATTCAGTGGACATGAATTTGAGCAAGCTTGAGACATTGGAGGGCAGAGGAGGCTGGCATACTGCAGTCCATAGGGTCACAAGGAGTCAGACACGACTTAGCAACTGAACAACAATCTTTGACTCCTCTCTCTGATATACCGTTTATATCCATCCTGTTGATTTTATCTCTTGACTATTTCCTGTGTCTCTTCTTTTAAAAATTTTTTTAGTTTAGGCTTCGTTTATGCTTAAACTGATTTCTTTATCTCCATTTTTGCTCTTGTTCCCCACAATTAGAAACTGCAGTTCTCACTGTTACTCTGCTGATTGTGATACCTCACAATCTTCCTGCAAAATACTTCCAACATGAGGTCCATGGCTTTCGAGTTTTCTTTGTGATCTGACCTTGCCTGACTTATACTTTCTCAGCTCTTATAACAGTGAAATAAAGGTTTTCGTTTTAAATGTTTGAGCTCATTTACTAGAGTTCTACAACTAAATGTCAAAAAAACTAGGATCATGGCATCCGGATTAATTACCGCATGGCAAATAGAAGGGGGAAAGGCGGAAATAGTGACAGATTCCCTCTTCTTGGGCTCCAAAATCACTTTAGATGGTGACTGAAGCCGTGGAATCAGAGGACAATTGCTTCTTGGCAGGAAAGCGATAGCAAACCTAGGCAGTGTGTTGAAAAGCAGAGATTACTCTGCCGATAAAGTCCATATAGTCAGGGCTATGGTCTTCCCAGTGGTCATGTACGGTTGTGAGAGCTGGACTGTAAAGAAGGCAGAATGCCCCAAAATTGATGCCTTTGAATGCTGGTGCTGGAGAAGAATCCTGAAGAAGAATCCGGGAGAAGAATCCTGTTGGACAGCAGGGAGATCAAATCAGTTAATCTTAATGGAAATCAACCCTAAATATTCACTGGAAGGATTGATGCTGAAGCTGAAGATCCAGTATTTTGGTCATCTGATGCGAACAGACAACTCATTGGAAAAGTCCCTGATGCTAGGGAAGATTGAGGGCAGAGGGAGAAGAGGGCGTCAGAGGATGAGATGGTTGGACGGCATCACCGATGCAACGAGCATGAACCTGAGCAAACTCCGGGAGTTGGTGATGGGCAGGGAAGTCTGGCGTGCTGCAGTCCACGGGGTCGCAGAGTTGAATACAACTGAGCATCGGAACAGCAACTACAGCTCTTCCCTTTTGCTGTTCCTTCAGCTCCGTTTCCTAGTCACCCTTTAGACATAGCCTGAAGCAGAAGTTTCTTACTTTAAAAAAAAAGTTTATTGTGGTAAATGACACATGAAATAAAATTTAACCACTTTACTCATTTTAAGCGTACAATTTAGTGGCATTAAGTACATTCACAATGTTGTATGACTATCACCCCTGTCCATTTCCATAATTTTTCATCAGCCCAAATTGAAACTCTGTATCCCTTAAATAATAACATACAATTTCCCCCTCCTCCCAGCCCCTTGTAACCTCTGTTCTACTTCCTTTCTCTGTGAATTTGCCTGCTCTTGGTACCTCATGTAAGTGAAACTGTACAATTTTTGTCTTTTTGTGTCTGGCTTATAGTTCCTCAGTGGTCACTTATTTATTTGAAGACAGCAGTTGGGAAGTGCAAATCTGTTTAAGACTAACAGGATAACACAAAGAATGTCTTGTGTCTGGGTCAAGGCTCGCAAGGATTAAACTCATATGAGACCAAATGAATACTTTAGAATCATCAGTTTATATTCGCTGAGGGAATGAACTCATATAGGAACTGATGTTATGGTGCGCATGCTATCGGCACACTTTCCTGAATAAATTTCTGTCTGTCCGCTTTCTCCTTGCTGTTGCTAGTGGAACACAGATGGAGAGAATTAAAAACAGGACATATCACTATCTCCATAAACTCATTATTACCAACCTCAAGTGGGTTGTCATCGATACCTGGCTTTCCTAGTTGCTCTCCTACTTCTCTAGCAACTTCTCAGTTTCTTTTAAAAAGACCCAAATCTATAATCATGATGGAACATTTTAATACTTCTTTTAGTAATTGATATAACAAACAGACAAAATTTTAGTAAGAATACAGAAGATTTAAACAGTTGATTAAGGAGTTTGACCCAATTGACGTATAGAAGACTGCACCTGACAACCACCAGTGTACCCTATTGTTAGATACCAGTGAAATGTTTGCCAAAATTGTCCTTTCTGTTATCCATATAGCAAATTAACAAATTTCAGATGATTGAAATCATCAAGAATATATTATCTGATCATTACGGAATGATCATTACGGATTGCTGGAAAATTTCTAAATGTTTGGGAGTTAAACAGTACACTTCTTTTCAAGAAATAATTTTATTTATTTATTTATTTTTGGTGGTGATGGGTCTTGTTTGTTGCATGCGCTTTCCTCTAGCTGTGGCGAAGGGGAGCTGCTCTAATTGCAGTGCACGGGGTTCCCATTCCAGTGGCTTTGCTTATTGCAGACCACAGGCTCTAAGATGCTTGGGCTTCAGTAGCTGCAGCTCCTGTACTCTAGAGCACAGGCTTCTTAGTTGTGGCACACAGGCTTCACTGCTCCATGGCATGTAGGATTCTCCAGGACCAGGGATCTTGCGTTGGCAGCAGGTGGATTCTTTACCACTGAGCTACCAGGGAGGCCTTAAACAGTCCACTTCTAAAAGATTACATTTTAAGGAAAAACTCAAAATGGAAATGTTTTAACCTTATGATAATGAAAATAACAATATTTCAAAATTTGTTGTATTCTTTTCTGATATATACAATCAGATTTTATAAGTTTATAGTCTCAAATGTATACATCCAAAATAAGAAAGAGTAACATCAGTATTCTCAAAGTATCCATCTGAAGGAGTTAGAAAAGAACTCAGAGAAAAGTAGATGACAGAAACAGTAAAGATGAGAGCAGACATTAATAATATAGAAAAGAAACATGTAATAAAGAGGCTTAAAAAGGTCAAGTTGCTTCTTTGAAAACACTAATAAAATTGATAAATTCTTAGCAAGACTGCTTAAAGAGTGAAAAAGGAAACACAAAACCAATACTATAAATGAAAGAGAAGTATTACTATAGATACAAGAGACATNAATACTATAAATGAAAGAGAGGTATTACTATAGATCCAAGAGACATTAAAATGCTAATAAGATATTATAAGCAACTTATGACAGTTATTTAAAAAATATGTGAAATGAACAAGCATTTTTAAAGACTGCTTAACAAAGTTAATGTAAAGAGAAATAAAAATCTCATTAGTCCTGTATCTATTGAAGAAATTAAACTCATAATTTAAAACCCTACTTAAAGAAAACTCTGGCCCAGGTGACTTCTCTGTACAATGAAGTCTCACACACATTCTTCCAGCTAATAGTAAAAGAGGGAAAACTAACTGGCTTTATGAGGTCAGAAGAATCCTGATACCCAAACCATACAATATAAGAAAGAAAAGTTAAAGACAAATCTCTTTAATGAACATAAATGCACAATCTTAAATAAAAATATTAACAGACTGAATCTAGTAATATATATTAACAATAATTATGACTAAAATTCTAGGAATGCAAAGCAGCTTGATATAAAAGATTAAAGTAACAGAATAAAGGAGAAAAATCATGATTGTCTTTAAACATTGAAAAAAGGATTTGATAATATTTGACTGCTTAGGGTTTAAAAAAAAAAAAAAGACCTCTAGAGGGTAATCTCCTTAACCTGAGAAAGGGTATCTACATAAAAGGAACATACATAACCAGTTATACTTAATGGTGAAATACTGAAAGCTTTCCCCCTCATATCGGGAACAAAACCAGTCATGCTTACTATCACTGCTTCTATTCAGTTTTGTATTAAATAAAAGTGATTATTATTCACAGACACCATGCCATGTGTTTAGAGAACATGACAGAATTTGGGATATAAACCATTGGAATTAGTATATGAAGTCATCTGGATTGTTGAATATAAGGTCAATATAAAAAATGACTTACATTTCATAATACAGAACTTAAAATGTTTTTAAAAAGATACTAGATGGAGAAGGCAATGGCACCCCACTCCAGTACTCTTGCCTTGAAAATCCCATGGGTGGAGGAGCCTGGTGGGCTACAGTCCATGGGGTCACTAACAGGTGGACACAACTGAGCCACTTCACTTTTGCTTTTCACTTTCATACATTGGAGAAGGAATTGGCAACCTACTCCAGTGTCTTGCCTGGAGAATCGCAGGGATGGGGGAGCCTGGTGGGCTGCCGTCTGTGGGGTCGCACAGAGGCGGACACGACTGAAGTGACTTAGCAGCAGCAGCAGCAGCAGCAGTTGTAGTGACATTTTAAAAAATCAGATCAGTTCAGTTCAGTTGCTCACTCGTGTCCGACTCTTTGCGACCCCATGGACTGCAGCACGCAAAGCTTCCCTGTCCATCACCAGCTCCTGGAGCTTGCTCAGACTCATGTCCATCAAGTTGGTGATGCCATCCAACCATCTCATCCTCTGTTGTCCCCTTCTCCTCCTGCCTTCAGTCTTTCCCAGCA
>SJYQ01009141.1:8816-20597 GCA_006410935.1 Redunca redunca
AGAAAAACAGTAGAGAAAATTAATAAAACTAACTTTGTTCTTTGAAAAAACAATGCAGTTGATCAACCTCTAGCCAGACTGGTGAGTATAAAAAAAAAATGGGAAGACACAAATTACCAAGTTTCTGTTATTATATGGAAAATGGCAAAAGATTTAAAGTACTGAGGAAAGGGAAAAACTAATGTCAAAGGAAGGTTAAGCAGAAATGATAGAGTAAGAAAGAATAACAAAGAGGTATAAGACAGCTGAAGCTATTTGGGGATTTAGAAAGTCATAGTACTTACTAATCCATCCATGGTGGAATATAAGGCTATGTTATTGTAACACAGTGGACATTAATGTTACTGAAAACAGAAAGTTAGTGGTTGTTAATTTCTTCTTCTTAACCCTCAACTTCCCACATTTACCCTTGTGCAAGCAGATTTTAAGATTTTAATCTATGTTTGTTTCCACATCATTAATATGGTACTTTCCATTTTATTTTTCAGATCAACTTTTGCAAACACCTGGTAATGTTTGTTCTTCAAGCACTCCTCTAATTTGCCTGTTAGAGACTTTTTTCCCTTGTTTTCACTCTCTCATTTTGTTTCTTTTGCCTTTTACTTTCTCTTACTCCTACTTAGTTTCCAACATGTCATACTACATTTCTGCTTTCAGGTGTACTTCATGTTCTGATTCATTCTTTCCCCTTCTTCCATTCTCTTCCCTTCCTTCTTGCTCTTTCCTTTTGCTTATTATCTTCACTTTGTGCTTCAGAAGTATTCTGTATCTTCATGATAAGTTTGATGAGAAACAGATTAAAGGATCCACTGCCATAATCATCAGTGTCATTTTCTGGATAAAAGCTCCAAAATTTTCTCCTTTGCAATCTGTTTAATTCTAAGTTGGTATGTCCCTATCTGTGCACATTATATTCTTTCAACTATCCTGAGAGAGGAGTGCAGATTTCCTCTCTAAAGTTTATTCATTTTCCCAATCATCTTGGGAATCATTACATTCCCATGAAAATATCTATAAAAGCTATCAGAGAAGGTCATTTTCAATTAGTCCCCTGATTCTGGGTTTGAGTAAAATCCCATCCATATTTTCAGAAAATATGACACTAACAACAACCTTTGATTATTCTGATTGAATAATCAACTAAATAAATTAATATTTCTCTCTGTTTTTCAGATGCAATAGTAGCAGAAAATAAGTTCCATTGGCCATTTTACACTGTGCGCATAGTCTTTTGGATCTTTTATCCATGTTGCCTTGTTCCTTGTTTTTTTACTGTCCTTGAAACAACGTGTTCCTTATTTGCTGAATGATTTGATTTACATCATTGTGCCTTATTTTTTCTCACTCCAACTGAAGTTAGCAAAGTTGTTTCCATTTGCACTTAAACACTATTGCATTTAAATTATTCACGCTACAAGTTGTTCTCTATTAAAAAATAGACATACATGAACCATATTTGATAATGAATTCCATTAACTATACACTTCTGAATTTCTGGAATTTTTAAGTGGAGGAAATATGCACTTTGTCTAAAATGTGCTCAGAGAATTTGCTTTTTAAACTACTATACAAATTAAGTAAAGTTTATTTTACCTCTTATTGCAGATGTTTAGAATTCATTACCCTCTATTAGAAGGAATATTAGGTAGTAAATAATCTTTTGTTCTCAGTGAGTAACATCAATAAAAGGTAAAAACTGAGGAAATGGGAAAAAGTACTAATTGACAAATTATGGGGGGAATGAACTCTCACTTTTCATCTCTATCTTTTTGAAGACACAGGTTCATAGTAGCAATACTGAGTATTGGCTGATGAAAATTTTTGAATGAAGGTTTCCCTGTAGAAAGAAAATGGTCATGTGAAATTTGAACAAACTATAATTCAATAATTTCATTGTATTGTGCTAAGAACACTTATGTGAGATTAAAGAAAAGTTTATGTGTACAATGCAATGTTGTTTATTATAGATACAATGTTGTACAGAAAATCTCTAGAATTTATTTCTCTTGCTTAACTGAAACTTCATGCCCATTCATTAATAATTTCGTATTTGACCATCAGCCTGGCCCTTGACAATCCTCACTTCACATTTTTATTCTATGAATTTGACTATGGTAGATACTCAATTTAGGTGGAATCACGCAGTATTTGTCTTTTTATGGCTGATATATCGGCTTATAAATTTCTTTTCTTGTGGTTTTTGTATTAGATTTCTTTTCCTCTGTGGTTTTGGCATTAGAGTGATGCTGGCCTCATAAAATGAGCTTGAAAGTTTCCTTTCTCCTCTTTTTAAACAGAATTTGAGAAAGTTTGGCATTCAGTTCAGTTCAGTCCAGTCGCTCAGTTGTGTCCAACTCTTTGCAAACCCATGAGCCACAGCACGCCAGGCGTCCCTGTCCATCACCAACTGCCAGAGTCTACCCAAACCCATGTCCATTGAGTCAGTAAGCCCATCCAACCATCTCATCCTTTATCGTCCCCTTTCCCTCCTGCCCTCAATCTTTCCCAGCATCAGGGTCTTTTCAAATGAGTCAGCTCTTCACATCAGGTGCCATTAATTTTTCTTAAAAGTACATAGTAAAAGTACAAAGAAAATAGAGAATTTTGAAAGGATCAAGAGAAGAGAGAAACCCATATACAAGAATATACAAGAATACCCTCATAAAGCTATCAATGGATTTCTCAGAAGAAACTTTGTAGGTCAGAAGAGACTTGGATGATATACTCAAACTACTGAAAGAAAAATAACTGCCCACCAAGTATATTATATCTGGCAAAACTAAACTCCAACAATGAAAAAGAAAGAAAGAGTTTGCAGACCAAAAAGCTGACTCATAACCACTAAACCTGCTTTACAAGAAATGTTAAATGAAGTTTTTCAAGTTGAAATGAAAGGATATTAATTAGTAACATAACATTTGAAAATATGAAACTCACTGGTGAAGTTATGTAGTCAAATTCAGAATACTGTAATACTGCAATGGTACATAAATCACTTTTGCATAAATGGTACATAAATCACTTTTAACTCTAGTTTTTAAAAAGTTAAAAGACAAAACTGTTTAAAACAAATAAAGAAACAAGCAGATAGCTAGTGGGAAACTGCTGTATAACACAGGGAGCTCAGCCCTGTGCTCTGTGATGAATTAGAGGGGTGGTATAGGGACTAGGAGGGAGGCTCAAGAGGGCGGGGATATGTGTATACTTAGAGCTGATTCACACTGTTGTACAGCAGAAACCAACACAGTATTGTGATGCAATTAGCCTCCAATTAAAAATGAATTAAAAACAATAATTTCTTAATAGATATGCAGTACAAAAAGAGGTAAATTATGACATCAATAACATAAAATAGAAGAATAAATGGAAATTTTCTTTCAAACTTATACAAAAATCAACTCAAAATGGATTAAAGACTTGAATTTCAGACTTAAAACTATTAGAAGAAAACCTAGAGAAAAATCTCTTTGACATTAGTCTGGGCATATTTTTTATATGACTCCAACAGCACAGGCAATAAAAATTTTTTGAAAATAGATCAATGGGATTTCATCAAAAGCTTCTGTACAGCAAGGGAAATGACCAACAAAATAAAGAGACAACCTAGAGAATGGAAGAAAATATTCACAAACCATGTATCTGAAAGGGTTAATATCTAAACTATATAAGGAATTCAATAGCAAAAACCAAATAACTCAAAATGGCATAAACCAAAAAACCATTTTGCTGAAAACAGCAAAAACCAAATAAGTCAATTAAAAATGGACAAAAAATTTGAATAAACATTTCTCCAAAAAGACATACAAATGGCCAATAGGTTTGTAAACATAAACAAACAAAAATGTTCCAAATCACTAATCATCAGTTCAGTTCAGTTCAGTCATTCAGTCATGTCCGACTCTTTGCAACCCCATAGACCGCAGCACGCCAGGCCTCCTTGTCCATCACCAACTCCCAGAGTTTACTCAAACTCATGTCCTTTGAGTCAGTGATGCCATCCAACCATCTCATCCTCTGTCATCCCCTTCTCTTCCCACCTTCAATCTTTCCCAGCATCAGGGTCTTTTCCAATGAGTCAATTCTTCACATCAGGTGCCCAAAGTATTGGAGTTTCAGCTGCAACATCAGTCCTTCCAATACTAGTCCTTCCTGGCCCAGTTATTTTCTATTTCCAACCATAGCTATGAATCCTCTTTCATTTTTATTTTTACTCATTTGATTGTTAATTTGCCAAATCGCTCTTCCTTTTGGATCCTATACATGTTTTTTTCACTCAAATGTCATTGACAATAAATCACTAAAGTCTAAAGTTATGTCCTGAGATAATTACACAGTTCTTTTTAATATTCTAGCACAAAAATTATTTTAAATTATATGTCTTTACATATCACATGATAGTGTTCTTCAAATTGTAGTGATATTTTCAGTAGAATGGGTTACCTGGTGACTCAGACAGTAAAGCGTCTGCCTACAATGCGGGAGACCTGGGTTCAATCCCTGGGTCAGGAATATCTTCTGGAGAAGGAAATGGCAACCCACTCCAGTATTCTTGCCTGGAAAATCCCATGGATAGAGGAGCCTGGTAGGCTACAGTCCATGGGGTCGCAAAAAAGTAGGACACAACTGAGCGAATTCACTCACTCACTCACTCACTCACCTCTTTAATTACAAAAAGAACATGACTTGAAAATGTCACAGAAACAATCATTAGGAGAGGTAGAGCTTTAGTTGCAGCTTTATAATGTTCAGAAAACCTGTCTTATATTGTATGTTTAGATATTTTCTCTCAAAGAGGTGTAGAAACAGTAAAAAGCATGGTTGTTGAGAAACAGAGTCTCTCTCAGAAAACCTACTCCTTTCTCCTGGATTCAGCACCCATGTGATTGGGTTAAGTTTCATTCACGCATGAATTAAACAGAAACTCACATACAACAAGGTAGCAAATTAATTGGTGGCAATAACGGCTATAAATAGAGGCACTCAGAAACCTGACAGTATATGATCTATGTCAACAGTGCTTCCATATTCCTTTAAACAGTGTCTGCAGCAACTTTATACACTGTAGCTACTGCAATGATAAGAATTGACTAATACATCTAAAAACATCCAATGATCATACTAAAGCTAATGAACAAGACAGAGGAGCCTAAATATTGCCGAAGGGATCAAGAGTAATTTTACAAATTAACCACCAGAAGTAATAATCCTAAAACATTTGTCAATTAACTACATTAACTCAATTTCTCCTTTCTTCATTTACTGTAGCATATCTCTGAACAAAACTGACCTCTGAGTCAATTTCTGTGTGTGTGTGTGTGTGTGTCTGTGTGTCTGTGTTCATCTGAAACTGGATATGGTTGAGTTTAAATATGAATTTTCCAATAAATTCGCATTCTCTTTGTAGTTTTTTCCCATGTCGTTTACACTTATTTTCCTTTTTTTTTTTTTAGAAGTACTTCGGAATGAACTAGGTAAATTTTCTGGTGTCTCATTAGTCTTGATCCCCTTTAAAATGACTGATGCAACATTTAACATTGCCTGACTTCTCATCTGTATTCCTTGTATTGGCATGCCTTTCTTCTGCATGTCTATTAGTTCCACCCTAATATTTTGGTGTAGGAATTCTCCCATTTTAAATTTGTCCATTTCTGTTTCCATACCTTCTCTAGTTTTCCATTCCTTCTCTTTTCACTTCATACCATGCATTCCCTATAAAGACTGGCTTCTTCTCTCTTGCAGGGAGTGCAAGTTTCATTAAGAAGTTGGTGAGATGAAATGCAAGAAGTTGATAGGTAGATGGTTTCTATTCTATATAGGTTTTCTAGAAAACATTCAATGATGTAAGTTAATAGGAATGGAAAGAACTTAGTTAGAGCCATGACACTCAATTCTTTGGCTTTCTGCGGTACATGATAAAACCAGAGACTAGAGGCTGTCACAACTGATTTTGAAAGTCCTTCACTTGACAACTAAATTAAATATATTGCACTTGTGTTAAGTGTAAAGATTTACAAACCATCTGCCTTACAAAAATATTGTACTCCGACTTATTACAGCCATTCACTTTATCAATGTTTGTGACATCTTCCTGAAAGAATTTTTCAGGACTTACACATGTTTACACTAAATATACAAATGATGTTTTCACTTAATGATATCCTGCTTAATCTCATATATTTAGAAAGATTTGTAAAATTAGAAAATCAACATCACTACACTACAACCAAGATAACATTCACTCTAGGATTATTTTATTAAGTATATCTTTGATCAAAATTTTTAACTATTTATATCCTTAAAATTATGCATAAAAGAAATATATAAGAGATCAAATCCTAGTTAGTTTCTGTCAACACCTCAGCCATTCTTACTCAGTCAATTAAGAAATTCATTTCTTTTTCTCACTTTTCTAACATAGCAGTGGAATTGCCATTTTCCCATTTTTGTATCGTTTTCTTTTGTGATTACATTCATGCTATCATTTTCTGTGAACTGGAAATTTTCTATAAACTGGTAATTTTCACCTTATTTTCATTTTCTCTGTTGTTTTTCCTTGACATTAATTTGAGTTTCTTCCATTTGCTTTTCAGGGAAACTAAAGGATGAAAATGGTAATTGTTATTCTTACATTCTTTTAGCGGTATAGTTTCTAGAAACATACTTTCTTTGCTTCGTTTCCTTCCTTTGATATAATCTTCAGATGATTATCATAGTTTTGTTATAAGCTTGTTGACATGAAAGGGATTAAGCTAGAAGAATATGGTTTTCTCCATTAATAATAAGTTTCTTTTTAAATGTGGTTTCTCCATTTAATAGAAAGTTTTCCTTAACTTGGGTTCTCCAAGCTGTCCTCTGACATGCAAGGCCTATTGTTTTGCACATGATATTGTCCCAGTTCTTAAAGGGTTTCATCTCCAAACCCAGTGGAGTGAGTGAGAGAAGTTGATCCCGAAGGACCTTGTCTACTGATAAGAAATGTAATCTTAAGACTTGCTAGTGAACTTATCTCTGACCCAGAAATTTTCAGCTTATCTTCATGTTCTGTGTTGTTTTTCCTTGACACTTATTTGAGTTTCTTCCATTTGCTTTTCAGGGAAACTTAAGGATGAAAATGGTAATTGTTATTCTTACATCCTTTTAGCTGTATAATTTCTAGAAACATACTTTCTTTTCTTCCTTTCTTTCCTTTGATATAATCTTTACATGATTATCATAATTTTGTCATAAGCTTGTTGACATAAAAGGGATTAGGCTAGAAGAATGTGGTTTTCTCCATTTAATAGAAAGTTTTCCTTAACTTGGGTTCTCCAAGCTGTCCTCTGACATGCAAGGCCTATTGTTTTGCACATGATATTGTCCCAGTTCTTAAAGGGTTTCATCTCCAAACCCAGTGGAGTGAGTGAGAGAAGTTGATCCCGAAGGACCTTGTCTACTGATAAGAAATGTAATCTTAAGACTTGCTAGTGAACTTATCTCTGACCCAGAAATTTTCAGCTTATCTTCATGTTCTGTGTTGTTTTTCCTTGACACTTATTTGAGTTTCTTCCATTTGCTTTTCAGGGAAACTTAAGGATGAAAATGGTAATTGTTATTCTTACATCCTTTTAGCTGTATAATTTCTAGAAACATACTTTCTTTTCTTCCTTTCTTTCCTTTGATATAATCTTTACATGATTATCATAATTTTGTCATAAGCTTGTTGACATAAAAGGGATTAGGCTAGAAGAATGTGGTTTTCTCCGTTTAATAGAAAGTTTTCCTTAACTTGGGTTCTCCAAGCTGTCCTCTGACATGCATGGCCTATTCGTTTGCACATGATATTGTCCCAGTTCTTAAAGGGTTCCATCTCCAAACCCAGCGAGTGAGAGAAGTTCATCCAGAAGGACCTTGTCTACTGATAACAAATGTAATCTTAAGACTTGCTACTGAACTTATCTCTGACCCGGAAATTTTCAGCTTATCTTCATATTCTGTGTTGTTTTTCCTTGACACTTATTTGAGTTTCTTCCATTTGCTATTCAGGGAAACTTCAGGAGGAAAATGGTAAGTGTTATTCTTACATTCTTTTGGTGATGTAATTTCCAGAAACATACTTTCTCTGTGTCCTTTCCTTCCCCTGATATAATTTTCAGTTATTTATCATAATTTTATCCTATGCTTGTGGACATGAAAGTGATTAGGCTAGAAGAATGTGGTTTTCTCCATTTAATAGAAAGTTTTCCTTAACATGGGTTCTCCAAGCTGTCCTCTGACATGAAAGGCCTATTGTTTTGCACATGATATTGTCCCAGTTCTTAAAGGGTTCTGTCTCCAAACCCAGCGAGTGAGAGAAGTTCATCCAGAAGGACCTCGTCTACTGATAACAAATGTAATCTTAAGACTTGCTAGTGAACTTATCTCTGACCCAGAAATTTTCAGCTTATCTTCATGTTCTGTGTTGTTTTTCCAGGACACTTATTTGAGTTTCTTCCATTTGTTTTTCAGGAAAACTTCAGGATGAAAATGGTAATTGTTATTCTTACATCCTTTTAGCGGTATAGTTTCTAGAAACATACTTTCTTTGCTTCCTTTCCTTCCTTTGATATAATCTTCAGATGACTATCATAATTTTGTCATAAGCTTGTCGACATGAAAGGGATTAGGCTAGAAGAATGTAGTTTTCTCCATTTAATAGAAAGTTTTCCTTAACTTGGGTTCTCCAAGTTGTCCTCTGAGATGCAAGGCCCATTATTTTGCACCTGATATATTCCCAGTTCTTAAAGGGTTCTGTCTCCAAACCCAGCGAGTGAGAGAAGTTCATCCAGAAGGACCTTGTCTACTGATAAGAAATGTAATCTTAAGACTTGCTACTGAACTTTTCTGTGACCTGGAAATTTTCAGCTCATTTTCACGTTCTGTGTTATTTTTCCTTGACATTTATTTGAGTTTCTTCCATTTGCTTTTCAGGGAAACTTAAGGATGAAAATGGTAATTGTTATTCTTACATCCTTTTAGCGGTATAGTTTCTGGTAACATACTTTCTTTGCTTCCTTTCCTTCCTTTGATATAATCTTCAGATGATTATCATAATTTTGTCATAAGCTGGTTGACATGAAAGGGATTAGGCTAGAAGAATGTGGTTTTCTCCATTTAATAGAAAGTTTTCCTTAACTTGGATTCTCCAAGCTGTCCTCTGAGATGCAAGGCCCATTATTTTGCACCTGATATATTCCCAGTTCTAACGGGTTCCATCTCCAAAACCAGCGAGTGAGAGAAGTTCATCCAGAAAGACCTTGTCTACTGATAAGAAATGTAATCTTAAGACTTGCTACTGAACTTTTCTGTGACCTGGAAATTTTCAGCTCATTTTCACGTTCTGTGTTATTTTTCCTTGACATTTATTTGAGTTTCTTCCATTTGCTTTTCAGGGAAACTAAAGGATGAAAATGGTAATTGTTATTCTTACATTCTTTTAGCGGTATAGTTTCTAGAAACATACTTTCTTTGCTTCGTTTCCTTCCTTTGATATAATCTTCAGATGATTATCATAGTTTTGTTATAAGCTTGTTGACATGAAAGGGATTAAGCTAGAAGAATATGGTTTTCTCCATTAATAATAAGTTTCTTTTTAAATGTGGTTTCTCCATTTAATAGAAAGTTTTCCTTAACTTGGGTTCTCCAAGCTGTCCTCTGACATGCAAGGCCTATTGTTTTGCACATGATATTGTCCCAGTTCTTAAAGGGTTTCATCTCCAAACCCAGTGGAGTGAGTGAGAGAAGTTGATCCCGAAGGACCTTGTCTACTGATAAGAAATGTAATCTTAAGACTTGCTAGTGAACTTATCTCTGACCCAGAAATTTTCAGCTTATCTTCATGTTCTGTGTTGTTTTTCCTTGACACTTATTTGAGTTTCTTCCATTTGCTTTTCAGGGAAACTTAAGGATGAAAATGGTAATTGTTATTCTTACATCCTTTTAGCTGTATAATTTCTAGAAACATACTTTCTTTTCTTCCTTTCTTTCCTTTGATATAATCTTTACATGATTATCATAATTTTGTCATAAGCTTGTTGACATAAAAGGGATTAGGCTAGAAGAATGTGGTTTTCTCCGTTTAATAGAAAGTTTTCCTTAACTTGGGTTCTCCAAGCTGTCCTCTGACATGCATGGCCTATTCGTTTGCACATGATATTGTCCCAGTTCTTAAAGGGTTCCATCTCCAAACCCAGCGAGTGAGAGAAGTTCATCCAGAAGGACCTTGTCTACTGATAACAAATGTAATCTTAAGACTTGCTACTGAACTTATCTCTGACCCGGAAATTTTCAGCTTATCTTCATATTCTGTGTTGTTTTTCCTTGACACTTATTTGAGTTTCTTCCATTTGCTATTCAGGGAAACTTCAGGAGGAAAATGGTAAGTGTTATTCTTACATTCTTTTGGTGATGTAATTTCCAGAAACATACTTTCTCTGTGTCCTTTCCTTCCCCTGATATAATTTTCAGTTATTTATCATAATTTTATCCTATGCTTGTGGACATGAAAGTGATTAGGCTAGAAGAATGTGGTTTTCTCCATTTAATAGAAAGTTTTCCTTAACTTGGGTTCTCCAAGCTGTCCTCTGACGTGCAAGGCCTATTGTTTTGCACATGATATTGTCCTAGTTTTTAAGGGTTCCGTCTCCAATCCCAGCGAATGAGAGAAGTTCATCCATCCAAAAGGACCTCGTCTACTGATAACAAATGTAATCTTAAGACTTGCTAGTGAACTTATCTCTGACCCAGTACTTTTCAGCTTATCTTCATGTTGTGTGTTGTTTTTCCTTGACACTTATTTGAGTTTCTTCCATTTGCTTTTCAGGGAAACTTCAGGATGAAAATGTTAATTGTTATTCTTACATCCTTTTAGCTGTATAATTTCTAGAAACATACTTTCTTTGCTTCCTTTCCTTCCTTTGATATAGTCTTTACATGATTATAATAATTTTGTGATAAGCTTGTCGACATGAAAGGGATTCGGCTAGAAGAATGTGGTTTTCGCCATTTTATAGAAAGTTTTCCTTAACTTGGGTTCTCCAAGTTGTCCTCTGTGATGCAAGCCCCATTATTTTGCACCTGATATATTCCCAGTTCTTAAAGGGTTCCGTCTCCAAACCCAGCGAGTGAGACAAGTTCATCCAGAAGGACCTTGTCTACTGATAACAAATAAAATCTTAAGACTTGCTAGTGAACTTTTCTGTGACCCGGAAATTTTCAGCTTATTTTCACGTTCTGTGTTGTTTTTCCTTGACATTTATTTGAGTTTCTTCCATTTGCTTTTCAGGGAAACTTAAGGATGAAAATGGTAATTGTTATTCTTGCATCCTTTTAGCTGTATAATTTCTAGAAACATACTTTCTTTGCTTCCTTTCCTTCCTTTGATATAATCTTCAGATGATTATCATAATTTTGTCATAAGCTTGTCGACATGAAAGGGATTAGGCTATAGGAATGTGGTTTTCTCCATTTAATAGAAAGTTTTCCTTAACTTGGGTTCTCCAAGTTGTCCTTTTTGATCCAAGGCCCATTATTTTGCACCTGATGTAACCCATTTCTTAAAGGGTTCCGTCTCCACAACCAGCGAGTGAGAGAAGTTCATCCAGAAGGAACTCGTCTACTGATAAAAAATGTAATCTTAAGACTTGCTAGTGAACTTTTCTGTGACCCGGAAATTATCAGCTTATTTTCAGGTTCTGTGTTATTTTTCCTTGACATTTATTTGAGTTTCTTCCATTTGCTTTTCAGGGAAACTTAAGGATGAAAATG
>SJYQ01009146.1:0-12087 GCA_006410935.1 Redunca redunca
CAAGGAGATCCAACCAGTCCATTCTGAAGGAGATCAGCCCTGGGATTTTTTTGGAAAGGATGATGCTAAAGCTGAAACTCCAGTATTTTGGCCACCTCATGCAAAGAGTTGACTCATTGGAAAAGACTCTGATGCTGGGAGGGATTGGGGGCAGGAGGAAAAGGGGACGACAGAGGATGAGATGGCTGGATGGCATCANTTGAGTGAACTCCGGGAGATGGTGATGGACAGGGAGGCCTGGCGTGCTGCGATTCATGGGGTCGCAAAGAGTCGGACACGACTGAGCGACTGAACTGAAGTGCCCCTTGGGGGCCCAGCTGTATCTCGGCCTTTCCATGTCCTGGGCATTTGCCTGGCACAGTCTGGCCTCATGGTAAGTGTTTGCCAAGTGACGGAATGTATATGAACCAGAAAGTCTTAGCAGTCATCGGGTCAATCCCTTAGAATGTGGAAACAGAAAACACAGAAAGGTTAAGTGATTTGTCCAAGAACATTCAAACAACTGGAACCATGACATTTCCATTGAGATGAAACTTTCCGCAAGCCTTGAAGAGTATCAGCCAGTATTTGCTTATATAAGTTGACCACACAGTTTACTGTCTCGTATTGAGAATGAAAAGGGGAGGCAGTGATCATTATAGCACGACAACAAGCCTGAGTCACAGCTGTCCCAGGCAAACGACACATGGTCACCCAGCGCTTAGGGAAAGAGACCACAAATAATGATATAAGTGACTGTTGACCATGTACTTGCTAGGTACCAGGCACTGGCTTCCCAGGCTTTCTCCTTAATCCTCACAGCAGGCTCAGAAGTAGGTAAAACTCTTATCTCTATTTGACAGATAAGAAAACTGAGGTAGTAAGACCTCAGAGATCAAGCCTCTTGATAACACAGCTAGTAAGGGGCAGACCAGAGATGGGAGACCAGGGAGACTGGTCAGTTCCAGAGTTGAGCGCCAAACGACTACTCCAGGTACTTTAAACTGATAACCCACAGGCAAATCACACACAGCCTTCACCGTAAGTGAAAGCAAAGTGAGCCAACATTGAAAACGAGAGAGATTTCACATAAAAATTTGAATCTTCAGCATCTCTCAGAAGCATTGGGAGGCCCATCCATGTTGAGCCTGTGTACCTGCAGGGAGCCAGTTGCAGATCCTGGGGTTCCTGCCCATCTGAGAGGGGGCTCACCGGTTTGCCACAGCACCCCCCACCCTTTGTGCACCCCACCCCAACACTGAAGTGGAATGGGAATGGCCCCGTGTCATCACTTTTGAACTACTGTTTTAAGGAGAGTGGAGAAACATTCTTCAATATTCCAGTCTCTATTAAAAATGACCAGAGGGCTGTACCTATTTCAAAACTGGCAAAAAAAAAGAAATGTGTTGGGAGGGGGGTACCTCTAAATTAGGCTCCACTGCCCCGCAACCACAATGTCCCTGCAATAGGCAGCATTCCTTTACCAAGATGTGTCTGAAACACACCAGAATATGATTCTGAGAAATCATGACACGTTTCATGACAAGCTTTTGCTTTACTTACTGGCAGTCCCGTGACTTTCTGACATGGCAGTATTCAAGGAGGACTTGTTTGGTTCTCAAAGCAAGCCATGGCACTCTGTTTTAAAAAGCTGTGATGAGAAAAACAACCCTTTTGAGAAGCTGCCTCGGCCTTTTACAGCGTGACAAGCCTGCTCACACCCAGAGTCTGGACATTTAGATAAGGGCCTGTGTTTGGGATTCCTACTCTAAGTTCCTGCTTTGCTTTTGAGGGGTACCTTTTATTTATTTTTCTATCTTGTGGCTGTGCCACACCACGAAGCATGTGGGATCTAGTTCCCTGACCAGGGATGGAACCTGTGCCCCTTGCATTGGCAGCACGGAGCCTTAACCACTGGACCACCAGGGAAGTTCCAGGGGGCTGTTTTTAAAATAACCACTTAGAGTTGAGCCCTTGAGAAAACTGTGGCCTCCACTCACACCACCTTGTAAGTACTAGGTGTCTCCTACCTGCTCTCTGTCTTGCCCCCTGTGTCTGAGGGCTGCCCTTCCCTTGGCCCACTGGGCCACCAACCCCCTGCCCCTCAACCCTGTTTCTGGGATCAAAAAGCAACAAATTGTTTTTTTTCTTCCTCTGTGTTGGTTTACTGAAATTGTCCCTTCAGCCTCAGCAACCCCAGGGTTTTCACTTCCCCACAATGGGAGTTCAGTGGATGTGGAAATACCTGCCAACGGACCCCAATCCACGTGAGTGGCTTGTGCCTCCTCTAACCTGCATATCCTTAACGAACATACCAGCTCCAGCTTCTCAACAAAGAAGTTAAATGAACTCAGAATCTTTTTTGTCGGGGACCTTCAGGATCTCCCTAAAACTGTATGCCGAAGAGTAAACACTCGCTGACTTCTGCAGTGACAGACCCACGGAAGCTTCCTTCCCCATACTGCCTCCAGAAGCCTGGAGAAGGGCTTAGGAGGGTGACTCTGGAATCTGGACCCACCCAGGTCCAAATCCCTTCTGGGGCCAGCTGCAAGCCTCACTGTGGGGAAGACACCAGTATCACCCATCCCATGAGTTTCAGGGAAGATTAAGCAAGAGGATGCATGAAGATGTTCGGTACCTTTAGCCCTTGGTAATGGAAGGCCATTACTGTTTTTTGACATCGAGGAGCTTCTGCCCCAGTGGGGGCCGTGAGCTCCAGAATCTGTTTGTTTCACAGCAGAGAGCCTGGGAACCAGGCCTCAGCAGACGCTGCAATCTGGATAAGAGGAAATGATAAGAATAAATAAAGCCAAGGACTCGAGGGCTTAAAGCTGCTCTTCAGAAGAATTAAAAGAAAAATAAATCCACTGTCCAGATGCAGAGTCCTCCCCAAGTTCCCATGGGTGGGTCCCTGGCAACCATTGTTCGCTTCTGAGCTCTGAGTTTGAGGGACCCTCCCCAGGTGCGCCTGCAAGGGAGATGCAAGGAGAAGAGACTGTGAATGATGCGATGGGGGAAGAGGGGGGATTTCTGGGGAGGCTGGGGCAGCAGGGGGCGGGCTGCTCGCCCCACCTCATTCTGGTGCTGCAGAAATCGAATCCAAATGTAGCCGTAGAGGGAAAATGAGGTCACAAAACGCAGCTGGAAGGGAGTGTGGAAGGAGGTGGCGCAGGGCCCCCACTACTTGCCGTGGCAGCGGACAGAGTCTGCATGGGACCCTCACTGGGACTCAGTCACATGGCGGTAGGGCTCCAAGGATGGGGGGAGAGGGACTTCCCTGGTGGTCCAGTGGCTAAGACTCTGAGCTCCCAATGCAGGAGGCCCAGGTTCCATCCCTGGCCAGGGAACTAGATCCCACATACCTCAACTAAAGATCAACTAAAGATCCCCCATGTGGTAACTAAGACCCAGCACAGCCAAATAAATGAATAAATAAGTAAATCATTGAAAAAAAAAGAATGCGAGGAAAGGGTTGGGGCAGCACAGGCTGAGAATCTAGGAGCTCTGGCTCTGATTCCGCTGCTGCTGCTGCTGCTGCTGCCAAGTCGCTTCAGTCGTGTCTGACTCTGTGAGACCCCATAGACGGCAGCCCAGCAGGCTCCCCCGTCCCCGGAATTCTCCAGGCAAGAACACTGGAGTGGGTTGCCATTTCCTTCTCCAATGCATGAAAGTGAAAAATGAAAGTGAAGTCGCTCAGTCGTATCTGACTCTTCTTGACCCCATGGACTACAGCCTACCAGCTCCTCCGTCCATAGGATTTTCCAGGCAAGAGTACTGGAGTGGGATGCCATTGCCTTCTCCAATGATTCTGCTATTACAATGTAAATGATCTGAGTGGATTCGGTTTTCTTACCTGTGGACTGAATTAAAACACACCTTCCCTGCCTCTCCATAGGCTCCTGGGAAGACGTCCAGGGAGAGATATATACAGATATTGACATGATTCTTTCAGGGTCTCTGCTGCTGCTGCTAAGTCGCTTCAGTCGTGTCTGACTCTGTGTGACCCCATAGACGGCAGCCCACTAGGCTCCTCTGTCCCTGGGACTCTCCAGGCAAGCATACTGGAGTGGGGTGCCATTTGCTTCTCCACTAAACGGCTCCTGCAGAGCAGGAGCTGTGCCTTATCAACCCATCCCCTTGGTCCAGCACACGCAACGGGTGGTCAATACATGTGTGTTGAATGAGCTGGACGAGGGGAAGTGGAAAGGCAAGCTGCCCTGTGTCCCACAGGCAAAGGTTTAGCATCCTCTGAATTTACATCCTCCTTTAACAGAAGATCTTGGACTTCCCTACTGGTCCAGTGGTTAAGAATCCACCTGCCAATGCAGGGGACACCGGTTTGATCCCTGGTCCGGGAAGATCCCACATGCTGCAGGGCAACTTAGCCCATGTGCCACAACTGCTGATGCCCACGTGCCCTAGAGCCCGTGCACCACAACAAGAGAAGCCGCTGCAACGAGAAGCCCGTGCACCGCAACTAGAGCGCGGCCCCCACTCCCCGCAACTAGAGAAAGCCGAGCGCAGCAGCCAAAAATAAGCAAATAATAATAATAATTTTAAAAGATCACGTGTGGACAATGAATACAAGACAATAAGGGAATGAAATTATCTGTTGTGTGACAGTACCGTTCCACCTAATCAGGGTAACAACATGTATGGCAGTCAACACTCACGGAACACATTCCCCTGACCTCTTTTTTCTCATGGAAAGGTACATAAGTGTCCTAGGAACGTCTTTACACAGCTCTGAAAGTACAAGGACACATGTTATTGTGAATTTTGGAATTGGGGCCTGATGGCAAAAGAAGTATTTTCCTACGTTGCCAGGAGGTTGGAATTATGCGTAACTTTCTATTATATTATTATGATGTTTCTAAAGTAAATAAAACTGAGGGAAAAAAGACACAGTGGACATCTTAAGATCTTTGAAGGAACCAAACCTCTCTGCATTTCCCACAGAACCCGACTCGGTGCTCAGTGTTTGGGGAGTTTGACTTGCTTTGCCCTGGAAGCTACAAAGGGTCACACACATGCACAAGACCCCCATATGTGCACACGTGACCACCACTGGGACAGCACCCAGACCCCCGGTGACACAGCAGGCGTCACTGGCAGAGGAGTGCCTATGAGGGCCCTCCAAATCCGTCGCCCTCCCCACCCTTTCGCTCCCTTTTTCTGATTCTGTCAGTATAATATTAGGACCATATTTTTAAGAGTACTCCCCCCACACGATCACCTTTCCTCCCTCCCTCTTATTAAGTAAAAATCAACAGCGCTGTTAAGAGAGCTCAGCCTCTGGTGTCCTCACGGGGTTTGAATTCCTGATCCTGAACTAGTCGTTCAACCTCTTCATCCTGCAGTGCCCACACTCCTGTTTACTGCGCAGAACAAGTACTGAGCACCTGGAACGTGCCAGGAGCTATGCTGGTGCTGCCCACCGGACGGCTGGCAGGACTCGCTGAGACGAGGGACAGCGTAACTGACCCACCTCGTTGCCCCACACAAGTGAGCGCATGGTGGCAGTAGCCCTGGAGGCAAACACTCCTGGAGAAGAAGGTCCAAAGTCTTCAAAAGTACAGACATTTGACCCAGAGTTCACTTGTTAGGGATTCAACTTGAAGAAATAATTAAGAATCTATGCAAATATGGATGGCTAATAAACATGTGAAAAAAATGTCCAATAGCATGTTATTAGAAAACTGCAAATCAAAACTACAATGAGGTATCACCTCATACTAGTCAGAATTATTGTTCAGTCACTTAGTCATGTCCGACTCTGCAACTTCATGGACTGCAGCACACCAGGCATCCCTGCCCTTGACCATCTCCCAGAATTTGCTCAAACCCATGTCCATTGAGTCAGTGATGCCATCCAACCATCTCATCCTGTCGGCCCCTTCTCCTCCTGCCTTCAGTCTTTCCCAGCATCAGACGGTTTTTTCCCAATGAGTCAGCTCTTCGAATCAAGTGGCCAAAGTATTCGAGTTTCAGCTTCAGCATCAGTCCTTCCAGTGAATATTCAGGATTGATTTCCTTTAGGACTGACTGGTTTAATATCCTTGCAGTCCAAGGGATTCTCAAGAGTCTTCTCAAACACCATAGTTTGGAAGCATCAGTTCTTCAGCGCTCAGCCTTCTTTATGGTCCAACTCTCACATCCATACATGACTACTGGAAAAACCATAGCTTTGCCTAAACGGACCTTTGTTGGCAAAGTAATGTCTCTGCTTTTCAATATGCTGTCTAGGTTTACCATAGCTTTTCTTCCAAAGAGCAAGTGTCTTTTAATTTCATGGCTGCAGTCACCATCTGCAGTGATTTTGGAGCCCAAGAAAATAAAGTCTGTCACTGTTTCTGTTTCCATTGTTTGCCCATCTATTTGCCATGAAGTGATGGGACTGGATGCCATGATCTTAGCTTTCTGAATGCTGAGTTTTAAGCCAGCTTTCCCACTTCCATCAAGAAGCTCCACCTATGGTGGATTCATGTCAATGTATGGCAAAACCAATACAGTATTGTAAAGTCAAAGAATTTAAAAAAAAGAAGCTCTTTAGTTCCTCTTTGTTTTCTGCTGTAAGGGTGGTGTCATCTGAACCTGTGAGAATGGCTATCATCAAAAAATCTACAAACTATAAATGCTGGAGGGGATGTGAAGAAAAGTGAACCCTCAGGCACTATTTGTGGGAATGTAAACTGATACAACCACTATGGAGAACAGTATGGAAATTTCTTTAAAAACTAGGGGGAAAAGCGATCATATGACCCAACAGTGCCACTACTGGGTATATACCCCGAGAAAATCACAATTCGAAAGACGACACATACCCCATGTTCACAGAAGCACTATTTCCAATAGCGAGGACTTGAAAGACACCTAGATGTCCATCAGCTGATGAATGGACAAAGAAATTGTGGTACATATATACAGTGGAATATCACTCAGCCATAAAAAGTGAATTTGAGTCAGTTCTAGTGAGGTGGATGAAACTAGAGCGTATTAAACAAACTGAAGTAAGTCAGAAAGAGGAAAACAAAAACTGTATACTAATGCATATACATGTAATCTAGAAAAATGTACTGAGGAACCCATCTGCAGGGCAGGAATCAACATGCAGACACAGAGAAGAGACTTGACACAGCAGGGCAAGGAGAGGGTGCGATGAACTGAGAGACCAGGAGCACTGAAGCATACGTTAGCTTCTGTAAATCAGATGGTCGGCAGGAATCTGCCGTGTGATGCAGGGAGCTCAACCCAGTGCTCCGTGAGAACCTAGACGGTGGGGTGGGGTGGGGACGCAGAGGGAGGGGACATGTGTATGCCTACAGCTGATTCATGGTGATGTTCGGCAGAAACCAGCACTACACTCTAAAGCAATTATCCTCCAATTAAAAAGAAATACATTTTAAAAAAGAATCTATGCAAATATTTTGCTACACAGCATTACTGATAACAATGACTGGGTAAAAATTAATGTCCAACAATATGGCATTGACAGAGCCAAATGCAATACATTCATGCAATGGGGAACCACGCAGACAACACTAATCAATGTGCAGGAGTATTCTGACATGAATAGACGTTCACACTGGAACTGATTTTTAAAAACTGGATATATAATATGACCTTGTTTCTATTTACTTTGAAATCAAGTAAAGTCTGAAAAGACGTTTGTGCATGCTTTTTTATTAAACTTGGGAGTCCAGATCTCCAGGCGTGCTTGTTTACAGAGCAAGTGCCCAGCCCTACAGTGTGCATGCATGCTAAGTCGCTTCCTGACTCTCTGCGATCCTATGGATTGTAGCCCGCCAGGCTCCTCTGCCCATGGGATTCTCCAGGCAAGAACACTGAAGTGGATTGCTGTGCCATCCTCCAGGGGACCTTCTGGACCCAGGGATCGAACCCAAGTCTCTTCTGCTTTGGCAGGCAGGTTCTTTCCCATGAGCGCCAACTGGAAAGCCCCAGCCGTACAGCTGACCTACTGAATGAGAAGCTCAGAAAGAAGGAATATCTATATTGTAAATAAGACTCCCAGGTGATTCTGAGGCTCACCAGAATCTCAGAACCACTGTACATGCCTAAGTGTTAACAGTGGTTATTACTGACATATGGGATAGCTGGTGATTTTTATTTTCTTCTCTTTGTATTTTCCACAATTTACATGTTTGGAAATTAAAAAGAGATATGACCCGAATGGCTAACACGGGCTAGTTATGGTACATCTGTACAACGGAATCTTACAGAGTCAGCGGAAGCACTGGGTGGAAATACACTGATGACACATTGGCATATGAAAACACGTTAGAAGCCAACACCAAAACCTTTACGTCGAGTTTTATACAGAGAGAGGGGAGGAGAGGCGAGGAGACAGTTTGACAGCATGGTCTCTAAACTGTTAATAGTGGCTGTTTCTTAGCTGTGACATTTTAGGTAACCTGTCTTTTTTTGTAACTTTTTCAACTTTTGAATTGTGTACTATTTGTTTACAATCACCAAAATGTATCTGATCCTGAAAAAATATATATATAACATTGTCCTTCTGCAGCTTTATTCAAGTTTGCTAACTGAAGCTGCCCACAAGTTCAGATGAGCTGCGGAGGGTCTTGGGGGAGTGAGAGTTAGGGCAACAGAAAGGTGCTGGTGCATAAGAGGGTGAAGCCTTCCAATGAAGAAGAGAACCCGGTCTGACCCCCAAGGGTTTTGTAAACTTTACTTAAAAAAAACAAGTGTGTGTGGGGGGGGAGATTAAAAAAGATACACACACACACACGCAAACACACACACACATATATATACACACACACTGTATGTACTACATGGTTTATGGGACTCTATTTACCAGACCAGGGATTGAACTCAGGCCCTTGGCAACGAAAGCCTGGAGCCCCAACCACTGGACCACCAGAGAATTCCCCCCAAAATAAAAAATTTAAATGAACAACCAACAGGGGAAAGATATTTCTAACAAACACAGCAAGAAGTTCATATAAGCCAATAAGAAAAATATAGAGACCCAGTAATTTTAAGCCCTAAGACCTGAAGAGATGAGATGATAAAGAATACATCTGAACAGGCAGTTCATGAAGAAGAAATATACACATCTAAGAAGTTAAAGAAAAATGTGTAAGAGCATTTGAAAGCACTGGTAATACTGGTAATGTTATTTATTTGCTGGATCCAATCCTTGGCTACATGGGTGTGTTCAGTCTGTGAAAATTCATTGAGCTGAACATTTATGGTGTTCACTTTCCTGTATGTATATAGTACACCAAGAATGAAAAACTTTAAGAGCAAAGCATGGAAAATACAAAATAAGAAATTGGGTGGGAGGAACAGGGTGAGAGAGAGAAGTTCATGAGTAAATGTAAGTATTGCAAAGTTCTCTCTCTGTCTTGCCTAATGTCCATTATATTATAATGCATACTTACTTGTTTACAAAAATAAAACAAGACCATGCAGGAAACCAAACAGACATAGACTCTGCCACTCACGAGATGCGTGATCCGGCTCACAGCCTTGCTGGCTCAATTCCCTTATCCACGAAACGGAGGAATGTGAGGATTAAAAATATGGGGCATGTGCAATTGCCTAATACTGACCCTGGCAGATTAGACGTGCTCAGTATTAACCTGGTTTCCATTTCTCTCATTTGTTACACATAAAGATTTCAAAAACGAGGAAGCCTTCCAAAAGCCTGTCCCTTGACTGGCACTTATCTGATTTGCACTCCAATCTTGTCCGTAAGGACCATACTTAGTACATGTATTATTGAGTTTGCCTTCTCTCCGGCTGTCCCTTGCGTAAACACTTAGTTGATGAGCGCTAAGAACAAGGAGTTTGTGTTTGAGGGTCTGTTAATGGAAACAGCTCGAGGCTGATGCCTCACCCATTATCCAGCTTTCGCTTCTGAGCGTCCTGAGTGCACCTTCAGGAACCCAGCTCAGAGGGTGACCCTCTTACACCAGCCTCCTTGCTGGCCAGTAGGCGAAGCCCAGCTCCAACTCATCATTAAAAAAAAAAAAATCCAAGAGGGGCAGGTGGGGAGTGGCTTGGGAAAACTAACCAAGGTCCCAGCCAGCTGGGTCTCAGTCCCGGGGGCCACCCACCCTGCACCCGCTGTCCACTCTTCCCTTCTGCCCCCAGGCGGTCCCCTCTCTGCTGGACCCACCAGACAAGGCTCCCTTCAGTTCAGTTCAGTTGCTCAATCGCCTCTGACTCTTTGTGACTCCATGGACCTCAGCGTGCCAGGCCTCCCTGTCCATCACCAACTCCCGGAGTTCACTCAAACTCATGTCCATCGAGTCAGTGGTGTCATCCAGCCATCTCATCCTCTGTCATCCCCTTCTCCTTCGGCCTTCAATCTTTCCCATCATCAGGGTCTTTTCAGTTCTTTGCATCAGGTGGCCTTAAAGTATTGGAGCTTCAGCTTCAACATCAGACCTTCCAATGAATATTCAGGATTGATTTCCTTTAGGATGGACTGGTTGTATCTCCTTGCAGTCCAAGGGACTCTCAAGGCTCCCTTAGCGCTGGGAGATCTCCCCCTCCAAGGAGACTCTGGCCCTGTGGAATCACATGCTGTGGGTGTGGCCCTGTTAGGTGTTGGGAATGGGCATGGGTGAGATGGGAATCTCCCAGTAGGACAGGGAGAAAGCTGTCCTTTGCTACCCCATTGCTGCCAATTACAGACATGCTAAAAGAAAAAAAAATCACCTCTGTCAAATAATCAGTACACAAGAGAGGACTTCCCAAGTGGATAGTTATCTGCTCGTCAACGCAGGGGACACAAGTTCAGTCCCTGGTCTGGGAGGATTCTACCTGTCCCAGAGCAGCTAAGCCCATGCTGCACACCTACTGAGCCCCAGCTCTAGGGTCCACAAGCCACAACTACTGAAGCCAGCGTTTCTAGAGCCTGTGCTCTGCAACAGAGACGCCACCATAATGAAGAGTCCAGGGACCACAACTAGAGAGAGCCAGTGCACAGAAACCAAGACCAGCACAACCAAAAATAAATAAAACAAAGAACTACAGATACACAATAGAGCAGAATGTGACACCTATCAGTTCAGCTCAGTCACTCAGTCCCGTCCAACTCCTTGCAACTCCATGAATCGCAGCACACCAGGCCTCCCTGTCCATCACCAACTCCCGGAGTTCACTCAAACCCATGTTCATTGAGTCGGTGATGCCATCCAGCCATCTCATCCTCGGTCGTCCCCTTCTCCTCCTGCCCTCAATCTTTCCCAGCATCAGAGTCTTTTCTAATGAGTCAACTCTTTGCATGAGGTGGCCAAAGTACTGGAGTTGCAGCTTTAGCATCATTCTTTCCAAAGAACACCCAGGGCTGATCTCCTTTAGAATGGACTGGTTGGACCTCCTTGCAGTCCAAGGGACTCTCAAGAGTCTTCTCCAACACCACAGTTCAAAAGCATCAATTCTTCGGCGCTCAGCTTTCTTCACAGTTCGACTCTCACATCCATATATGACCACTGGAAAAACCATAGCCTTGACTAGACGGACCTTCGTTGGCAAAGTAATGTCTCTCTGCTTTTGAATATGCTGTCTAGGTTGGTCATTGGAGAAGGCAATGGCACCCCACTCCAGTACTCTTGCCTGGAAAATCCCATGGATGGAGGAGCCTGGCAGGCTGCAGTCCATGGGGTCGCTAAGAGTTGGACACGACTGAGTGACTTCACTTTCACTTTTCNACTTTCACTTTTCACTTTCATGCATTGGAGAAGGCAATGACACCCCATTCCAGTATTCTTGCCTGGAGAATCCCAGGGACAGGGGAGCCTGGTGGGCTGCCATCTCTGGGGTCGCACAGAGTTGGACACGACTGAAGTGACACAGCAGCAGGTTGGCCATAACTTTCCTTCCAAGGAGTAAGTGTCTTTTAATTTCATGGCTTCAGTCACCATCTGCAGTGATTTTGGAGCCCCCCAAAATAAAGTCTGACACTGTTTCCACTGTTTCTCCTCCATCTATTTCCCATGAAGTGATGGGACCAGATGCCATGATCCTAGTTTTCTGACACATATGACTTCTGCTAAATTTTGGTGTGATCTTTACCAATTTTATCTTGCCTACTTACTTCAAATACAAGTTATG
>SJYQ01009147.1:23591-34579 GCA_006410935.1 Redunca redunca
TAAATAACTATATTTTGTAATTGTGTTTTTAAAGGAGCTTTCTTTAAGAGAGCATTACTGTTTGTATTTGCAATATTTTCCTTTGGTTTTTTAATTAAAAAAAATTCTCAAGGTTGGGGGTGTATGGAAGGAGAGAGAGAATAAAAATGAAGTAGATTTGCCATACTCTCGTCCACAAGAAACTTCTTCTTATTGGCAGAAGTTAGACTTGCATTGACTAAATCACCTTTCTTACTCGTTATTTTTGTGCTCAAGGGCAGAGGCTTTAGCGTAGTTTCTCTTCATGGACATTGATATAGGAAAGGTGTTCCTCCTTAAGACAGATGAGACTCATGAAGGCTGAAGTGTCATTTCTGGCCAGATGACTATTGGGTTCATGTCATCGTTTTGGATGGAGAGCTCAGAGACTCTACTTGTCAGGGTAGATTTTATTCTGTGGGATGTGCTAGGTGTGGTTAGCGTCCTATTTAGGGCCAGGCATCATTTGCTGGAAGTTATGTAGAAGCTTATGCTTGGAAATCCAATTTATGAAATGGTAAATAAATGGGTAAGCACAGAAAAGATGATTAAAAAGTGCTTGTCTTGGAAATGACTATTAAGTGGCTGAAGACTGGATTGGAAACAGAAACATGAGGAATTTTGATTGTAGGGAATATGCTATGCATAGGTCTGTACTATAATTAACGGGGCTTCTTTGAAAATAAGAATGACTCTCTCATCACCCCCAGGCAAAGGGCTGCTGCTACTGCTAAGTCACTTCAGTCGTGTCCGACTCTGTGCGACCCCATAGACGGCAGCTCACCAGGCTCCCCCATCCCTGGGATTCTCCAGGCAGGAACACTGGAGTGGGTTGCCATTTCCTTCTCCAATGCATGAGAGTGAAAAGTCAAAGTGAAGTCGCTCAGTCGTGTCTGACTCTTGGCGACCCCATGGACTGCAGCCCACCAGGCTCCTCTGTCCATGGGATGAGTACTTTTCCAGGCAAGAGTACTGGAGTGGGGTGCCATTGCCTTCTCCACAGGCGAAGGGCAGAGGGCAGTAAAAAGTACATCGTGGAAAGATATCTTGAAAACAAGATGTTGAAGTACTGATGTGACTGATGGATAACCATTACTGACTGTTCCCGTAACCAGAGCCTTGAGGGAGTTGCTGAGAAAGGGTGTCACTAACCAAAGGGCTAAACAAAGTCACGAAAGGCCTGAAGGTTTGACATTCAGGACTGTGCATTGTATATCTTTATCCCCCACCTGAGAGTGTAAAGAACAGACATAGCTAGAGCAGGAATAAGGAAGTAGAAGTTAACAATAAAAGGCGTGCAAGGATTAGGATCTGGGCTTTTTGCCTGCGAATGGCCTCAGCTCCCTGATCCCCACTTTATTTCTGAATCTTATTTTTCTTTATTCTGTGGCACCATTCCCTCAGGTCGGTTCGTTGCTGGGCTGATCCCGACAATGATGATTGTATGCAGTTAGGTAGGATGCTGCCCTTTTTTTTTTTTTTTTGGAGTGTAGTTGATTTATAATGTTGTGTTAGTTTCTCATGTACAGCAAAGTGAATGAGTTATGTGTATATATGTACACACACACACACACACACACACACATCTAGCCTTTTTGTTGGTCCTTTTCCCATATAGACCATTACAGAGTATTGGGTAGAGCTCCCTGTGTGATACTGTCCTAGTTTTAAGGAAACACACAAAGAAGTAATTATATGGAATTTTCCAGGCAAGAATACTGGAGTAGGTAGCTATTCCCTTCTCCAGAGCATCTTCTCAACCCAGGGATCAAACTCTGATATCCTGCATCGCAGGCAGATTCTTTGCCATCTGAGCCACCAGGGAAGGCCATTTATGGGGAAAGGGACACCATATCTACACTTCACACTCAAAAAGTTCTCCAAAAAAAAATGTGTTTGTGTGTCTATATGTGGGTTTGTGTTTGTATGTGCATGTAAGGAGTAAAATTATAATGTAAATGTGATAAAGCGTAAATTTCTCAAATATTTGGGAATTATGAGTTTCTATACTGTTATAATTTTAATGTAAGTCTGGAATCGTTGAAATTAAAAATAAAAAATAAAACAATTGGAAATCAGCCATATATTTTCCTTTATATATAATGGTTATTATTATTATATTTTTGTAATATAGGGTGAAAAGCTAGACTATATGTCCGTCTCAGGGAACAGACAAGCAAGAAATAAACACAGCTTAACTAAATATTAATGAGCCAGATTAAAATGTATCTCAAATTACCCTTAATATGATCCTTCTTTTTTCATTGCACAACCACAGACACAGTTTGAATCTTATCTTCTCTGGTATGGCAGTCTACTAATTCGTGTTCCTAATGCCAAATTTACTACACTCCTCATTAATTTTCCAAAGTCATTTCACCACAAAAACATGTCTAAATCACCTCAGCTGCACTAGATTTAAGCCCCTAAAAGTCAGAAGAAGACTTTTAGAAGATTAAATCTTACTAATGGTCATATTCACCAAACCTCAGGTCTAACTTACTGGGCGGGTATTTTTTTTAATGGCAAATGCCATTTTAAAGTAANTTCACCAAACCTCAGGTCTAACTTACTGGGCGGGTATTTTTTTTAATGGAAAATGCCATTTTAAAGTAAGCCAAAGTAAGCAGTCATTTATTTATAAGCATTTCATACATTCTTATTATAAATACAGTCACAACACAAGGCAACAGAGACAAGATAAATTCATATTATGCTAATTTCATAAAAAGTTGAAATTAAAGAGCTTTGAATATTTTCCTAAAAAACACCATACTCTTCAATTGTTTCCTGGTGTTACTACCTAACTCAGAATCCTGGATTAAAATGAATATCAGTCTGCGGCTATTTATTTTTAATTTTTCTCTTTATTAAAAGAAGTAAATTAGTAAGTTTCTTGTCATCAAAGTAGACAAATATCAAGACGTGTGGATGGTGCATAGAGAGTAATCAAGTGACTCATAAAGAGAAGGTGAGCAATCTTCTCAAGCTTTGGGATAGTCACAAAAATGATTTCACAATATAATAGTATGACAAATGTACACCAGTTAAGAGACTTGAAATACATCCCTTGTGAGAACTCACACATGTGCGAGAACACACACACACACACAATAAATGAACAGGTGGTAGAAAGTACATTACATTGGAACTAAAATATCTGGACTGTCATTGTGGATCTGCCCGTAATTTACCGTGTTTCTTGGGACAAGTCATTTAGCTCCTCTGAGCATCAATGATCTTCAAATTGAAGCTATACCTCTGAGAGAAATCTAATCTGTACAATAGAATACAGGTAATAATCCTATGGAAAACAAAATGAGATCACACGTGAAATTTTACTTGAAATAATGAAATTCTGTGGTAGCATATGCTAATTTAACTTAAAATAGGAAACATATTAATGTATTTAACATATTTGCATGCTTATATATATATGATTTATATATTGTCATATAAAAGATGACACACTGGAGACAGATTCTCTTTTAAACTCCACAGACAAAATACTGGTGCTAAGCAGAACTGAATCCCTGATATTCTAATTCTGATGAATTTATTCCAAAGTTATAAAAAGTTAAACTATTTATCAACACTATTTGATCCCAGAAGTTTCTGCTTCAGTAGATATTGCTTAAACTATACTTGACATAAAAACACAAATATTAGAAGGAGAACATATTAACAAAGGTGGGAAATATAAATTAAAACACAACTTTCCACAGAAATTTTCCATATATTGGAAACACAGTATATCTGATGCAATTTTACTAAAACATAGCCGGTTTTCTAGGTATACTGAGAAGAAAGATTTTTCCTAATTCAAATCCAATTAATGTATATTTAAATGTTTCTAATTCTTTTTAATTTTTGTTGAACACCACCACCAAACACGTAAACTTAAATATATAAATCATCAGAGGAATTTTTTCTGTAAAATTCCTATCCTAGAAAACATTATTTTTCTGATCTGTGCTTGCTATTAGAACACATATTACATTTACACATAATTTACCTCTCACATACCTCCAAAAATGATGACAATAATACCTAGAATCATTGATATAGTATTTACCATGTTTTAGGCTGAGTGCTACAAATTTAATGTGAATTGTCTTAGTTTTCACAGAGGCCATATAGAGTTAAGTCACTTGAGGACAGTGAAGTTAACGTGGGTTACAGAATTTGAACAATTTCACATGGATGATAAATGGTAGAAACAGAATTTGAACCAGGGATTTTAATTCCAGAAAGTTTGCTCTAACTTCTTTACTCTGCTCTTGTTTCTGGACATATTATAAGTACATTGTATGGCAGACTTGAGGTCGTTTTATACTGTAACTAAATTCAGCAGTGATTCAGATATCAGGTTTACTTTCAGTGTTAACTTTGCAAAAACTCTGCATATATAAATATTTCAGATCTGAGTTCAAACTTAAATTTTAAATAATTTTATCACAATCCTTGAAAAAATTGTTCATATTTATTAAAAATATTGTTTTGGGCTCACAAGAAGGCAGTATATTTCAGTAAGTAGCAATTTTTGAATTAAGTATGTTTTCCATATATTACATGGATATTTTGATCAATTAACAAAATTAAGATGCTATATAATAAATATTGATGTAAATATAATTTACAATCCTGGTGGTATAATAATAACTTGAATACTCTGATTGAATAGAAATGTTCCCTTGTATAAAATATCATTACCTATTCATGAATCTAATCCTAGTTCTTTCCTAACACATCCTACCAAAAATAATGTGCACATTCTTTCCCTCCAGCTTTTAATGTTGTATTCAAGATAACTAAGTTAGACTCAATTTTCCCATCTCTTAACTCTTCCCCTGGAGAGTCTGTCCACTGCCAGTGGACATCAATATGTTACCATATTATAGAGAGTCTGAATCACATAAAAATACTACATACTAGGTGGTGGTGGTGGTGTTGTTTTTATCTACTNTACTACATACTAGGTGGTGGTGGTGGTGGTGTTTTTATCTACTAGATCTGGAGCTTAAATAAACTTGAAAATCACTCATAATGCTATAGCACATTTCATTACTATCTTGCTGATAGACATTTTTTATTCTAGAGTTAATCTTGGTTTTATTGTTTATAAAAAGTTCATTATGAAAGGGTGTTTAATGGTTATCTGCTAGCATTTTAAAATGGCATAGTGGTAATCAGCCCTCAAAGGACTGTGTCTACCTAAGGTTAGCTGAAAAACTCAGCAGCCTAATTAGCATCCCAAATCACCATCTAGCCATCTGTTATCTCTAGGCAAAACAGAAGAAATGTAAATGTCTGGGAAATAAAGGCTTTGTATAAGAAGTCCAGATTTTTATTTTTTTTAATATTTCCCTGTAGCATTTGTAGAGGCACTGCTGCTGCTGCTGATATAAAGTTTTCTGTTCTGATATCCTTCTAAAATTAAGAAGTGCATATGAGGAGAGGTATCAGAATCATAACACGTGCATATCACTTCAGTCTGTTTTTAAAGATCAAAAATAGGATGTAAAATAGGTGGACAAACAGTATTTCACTCCCCAGAGCTGCCCATCTGACACCTTGTGCTGACATAAACTCATCATAGAAATGATACATTTTTCAAATAGGTGACATAGCTTGTTACTAGATTTGAAAATTACATAGCTCTTTCCTTACCAAGGGACACTATATATATTTTTCAATATATACAATTCAGTTTAAATCAAACAATCTTTGTTTTGATACAAAACAAATGAATGCTCTTGTAATATTCTGGCTTTTTGAAAAATAAAAAAGAAAGCTTGTTTTTAAAATCTAGCATTATTCTTTGTACTGCAGGGTTTCCGTGACATCAAAAACAAACCTAAAGCTTCATTATGTCTATATTTATGAGACACAAGTAAGGGAGGGGCATATTAAAATAACATTTAATGACAAAAGGACGGTACAATTTAAACTTCTTTCAATCTTTCTATTTTTCTATCCCACTGAGGCAGATACATTGAGCAAAAAAAACATTTATGAACATTCAATGATGTTCTCAAGAATGTATTTTGATTTTTATCTAGGATATAAGGTAATTTCAACTATAATTATTTTCAAATACATCACAAATATAAAACAATCAGTTAATAGCTAAACTACCTCAGGTAGTATACAGATTGTTATCCAAGAAATTATATTGCAATGCCCCTGTACATCATGCTATTACATAAACATTTTTATGTAACTTGAAAGGGATCTTGTTTTTATAGATTCTCTACCATTGATATATGATAACAGATTAAAATAAGACTATGAAATAATGAGAATGTGGTATTTTATTCCAAATTTTAATATGGTATTGATAAAATATTTTATTTTTTAGATTTCTACTTGCCCTCATTTTTATTATTCTGGGGAATACTCTGCACTAGGTATAGCATAATAATAAGCACTGAAATGCACTTTCTTTTTTGGCTCTGGTAGTCATTTAGCAATAGATTATTGAGTATCCATTACATATTAAACATCTTACAAAAAATAAGGCAATTTCAATTCCAGTTTGTAGACTATACATGATTAGTAAACAGTCCTAGTCCTATAGTTTACTATACAGCATGAGAGAGACAGAGATTAACTAAATAACAACCAAATGAAAGAAAAAAACACACAACTAATAAATTTATGTAAATGCACAAAGGAATCTAATCTANCTGTGAAGAGGCTCAGATAAGATGCCTTTGAAAGCAACCCTTGACATGAAATCTGAAGGATGAGAAAGAAATTAAATGAGCAAAGAAAGAGGGAGAAAAACTCTACTGAGAATATGAACTTCACATGTAAATATTCTGTTCTGAGAATATGACAAACTGAAAGATCAGGAAATGGGAAAAGTTAAGTTATACAACATGAAGTTTAGAAGGTGGACAAAGTGCAGTCCACTGGTCTTAGTCCTAAAATATTGGTTAAGTCACGAAATGGATTTAAGCCACGAGATTACATAGCACATGTGTGTTCAGTTGTGTCTGACACTTTGAGACCCTATGGGCTGTAGCCCGACAGGCTCCTGTCTGTGTGATTTCCCAGTCAAGAACACTGGAGTAGGTTAATGTTACATACATACATGTTTTCAAAGTGTGGAGGGGATACAATATGATGGTAATGAACGTGGTTCAGAAGTTACTTGCTAGTCTGTGAAGAGATTATAATTATTTGGAGTGAGTTGAGACCAGTGGATAAGGAGCCAAGAGGATGGAGTTGATAGTACCTAACAAACTGCCACTGTGTTGTGATCTTTTCAATTATATAACCTTGTAGAGACTCTATTTCTCTATATGTAAGATCATGAATACTAATCATTCATTTAAAAGTAATGGATTGATAGGGTTGGTCAGTGAAATATGACAGATGATCTCACAAGTCCATCTCCTTTCCTTCCAAACCCATTGAGTTACTGGAGTGCCTTTCTCCAGTTATTATTTCTCCATTTTCCAGGTAGATGGCCTACTTGCCCCTCTCTGTCTTTTGGATAGTAGGCAGGAACACGCGATTTGTATTTGTTAACAGTAAGACCAGGGAGACAAATCATAAAAATATTTGGATATGTAACAATTCAGGAAGAAAAGGATCCTATGCAAATCCAAAACCTAACAAGCTAAATTCCACTTAAGGAAAATAACTTTTTTTTTCCATAAAGACAGTTTGTTCATTTTTCTCAGCAATACCAGGACTGAGTACATTTCAGTCAGAAAAGAACATCCCCTTTTCTGTACAGTAAGTCCCCTACATGCAAATTCTGTACAGTAAGTCCCCTACATACAAACATTCAAGTTGCAAATTTTCAAAGACATGAGCATGCATCTGGTTCCACCAAGGAACCAGAACCTGTGCCATCAGCGTCAGGCATGAGTGAAATTGAAGCTTGCCCTCTGTCTTCTGTTGCTAAGGATCCTTCAGCTCTACCATCTCCCATCTCCTCTCCCACCTCCAGCCAGGAACTCTTCTTGCCTGTTCACTCCATGCTCTCTCCTGTATGCCAGTTGTTGTACCATACTACTGTACTTTTCAAAGTACTTAACTGTAAAATTAAACATTTTTTATATTTGTTTTTAGTATTATTTGTATAAAAAACATTATAAACTTTACAGTACAGAGCTGTAGAGCCCATTGTGTTAGTTGGGTATCTATCTAGGACTTACAAACCAAAAGGACTTAAAACTTGCTCTTGCAGTGGAACTCGTTCCTGTGTGGCAGACTCACTGTATTCCCTTCTTATAGCAGAGAGAAATTTTACCTGTCTATCTAATCAGATTACAATCCTTCAAATGGATCACTTTCTGCTTTTAAGATTTAGGTTCACTAAGATTTATTTGATTAAGATTCAACTGATTTTAAGGCTGGAGAATAATCTTTTTTGTCCCATGGTCTGCTCTCCAGGCCCACAGGGGCAGCAGCAATATCCCCCAGTACTCTTCAGGGCAGCCCCTCTTTTAAAACTGCCTTCAAAGGCCTTGCCCTCTGAAATTGAGACCGAAGCAACTTTGCTCCCTGGGCCTGTAGTGGCAGTGACAGCTGTATAGATCTCTAAATCACCTTCTGGGTCATTCTTTTCTTTTTTGAAGGATGAAGTATGTTAGCAACCTGCCTTCATTTTGTCCCTTTCTGTTTCCTCTGTTCCCACCTAACAGTGTTTCTGCTGGTATAATCTTATCTCTACCCCTAGCTTCTGCTGACACAGCTGAGTAAATTTCCAGTTCACATTCATACAGATCTCCTTATCAAATGATTGTCCAGTCACACTCTTAATGCTTTCATAACACACTTTCTCAATTTTTTATAACTTTAATACTTTAAGACATTTTCAAATCTTTATGTTCTTGTTCTTTTTGACACAGAATTCCTTCAATTTATTTTTCTCTTGTCACTTTTTTTCCTGCAAGTTGTAAGGACAAACCAAGTTGCTCCTATAACATTTTGCTTAGAAATAGTCTTAGCTAAATATCCAGTCTCCTGTTTTGCAAATTTTACCTTCTATACAATAGTAGAACAGAATTCAGCCAAGTTCATAGCCATTTTATATCAAGGATCACCTTTCCTCCAGTTTTCAATAACCTATTACTCATTTCCATCTGAAACCTCACCAAAATAAAGGCCTTTAATGTTCGTATTTCTTCATGATGATATATGTATTCTCTAAAATTATAGAGGCTTTCTCTATGGCTCTCTTCTTTTTTGCCTAAGCCCTCAACAAAATTTTCTTTGATGTCCATATTTCTATAAACAGTCCCTTCAAGGTAATCTAGGCTTTTTATGTAGACACCTCAAAGTCTTCTATTCTCAACCCATCAGCCTATTGAAAGTTGCTTCCACTTTCTAAAGTATTTGTTAAAATATAAATAAATATCTTAGATTGGGTGGGTAAGCACACAGAAATTTAATTTTTCACAGTTCTAGAAGATGGAAGTCTGAGATCAAGGTGCTGGCCTATTCAGTTTCTCTCTCTCTCTCTCTCTTTCTATATAGATATATATATATATACACACACACATATTCATGAATCATATTGGATTAGGGTCCCACATTTATGGGCTCTATTAACCTTAGTCATCCTCCTTAGAGGATTCATCTTCAAATACAGGCACACAGAAGGTTAAAGGATTCAATACATGACGTTTGGGGAGGAGACAAGCTCACAGTCGGTAAAACCAAGGTTACTTCTACCCTCTGACTATTGTGAATAGTGCTCCTATGATCATGGGTATGCAAATACCTGTTTGAGTCACTGCTCTCATTTCTTTTGGATATGCATAGAATTTCTACGGAGAAGGCAATGGCACCCCTCTCCAGTACTCTTGCCTGGAAAATCCCATGGACAGAGGAGCCTGGTAGGCTGTGGTCCACGGGGTCACTAAGAGTTGGACATGACTGAGCGACTTCACTTTCACTTTTCATTTTCATGCATTGAAGAAGGAAATAGAAACCCACTCCATGTTCTTGCCTGAAGAATCCCAGGGACGGAGGAGCCTGGTGGGCTGCCGTCTATGGGGTCACACAGAGTTGGACACGATTGAAGTGACTTAGCAGCAGTAGCAGAATTTCTGAATCCTGTGGAAACATTCAATACTTTTTTTCAACGAATGTTTAAGTACTTTCTATTCCACAGGCATTGTGCTGTGTACTGAAAACAAATGACTTCCTTTAAAACTTGTGAGGTCAAAGCCATCCTCTTAAAAAAGAATACCCATGTATTTGAGTTTCTTGAATATAAAGTGTCCAAGTTCAAAGTAATAACATATTTTACTCCCAATAGTGTCCCTCCTTGATTGACAGACTTCATGGCCACATTACCTAAAGCCAATTCCTAAAGTTCAGATCTTCAAAACAAATCCACTAATACATTTGCTTACAACTTTGTCCAATCAGTAAAATATTCCTGCACCAGAGTGGTGTTTTATACTCTTAAATAATCTTACTGTTTAATCCTCTTTAGAATTTCAAGCATTTTTCCTACTAATTAAAGATCCTTCCTGCTAAAATGTAAGTGAACAGTAAGTCACAACCTATAAGTCTAAGGAAAGTCGAAAAGTCAGAAAAAGGACAATGACTCCCATGTGATTAAGGAAACTGCAGCTGTACCATTTCCTCTTTTCCGTCAGCCCCTTTATTTTTGTTTTACTTTACTATGGTAAGAAGAATGGGTCAAAACATGAGTCTGGTAGTATAACATCATCCTTTCATATCCGCAGTTTTGAAAAAGAATGGGAACTTCACTTTACTCCTACAACAAAATAAATTACAAATATAGCAACAACTTTACCCCAAAATGAAAGAAATAACATCAATGTTACTAGTTTTGTGGGGAAATACCCTCCTAAATTCAGAAGCATTTGAAGAAAAACTGCTAAAAGATAAACATACAAGGCAACATAAAATTAATTAAGGAACAAAATACTATTCATTTATGATATAAGCAGTTATTAGATGGACTCTGTTTA
>SJYQ01009147.1:64023-80732 GCA_006410935.1 Redunca redunca
TAAAACAACAATTAAAGCAGATAACCCAATTCCTTTCTTAAACTTTTATAATTCTAGAGCTGTCGAGATGACAAGATTAGTGGAAAGAGGAAGAGGTCAAAAAGCCTGATTGTATAATGGTCAAAACATATTTGAGAGAGAGATTACCAGTTTTAAATCTGGGCTATGTCTACTTATAACTTATGCAAATTTGGACACTTTGGCTTGATGTCTCTGGGCCCTATGTTTGCCATCAGTGAGGACAATAGCAATATGTATCCTGCATTCGTACTTAGTCGGTCAGTCCTGTCTGATTCTTTGAGATTCCATGCACTATAGCCCACCAACCTCCTCTGTCCAAGGGGTTCTCTGGGCAAAAATACTGGAGTGGGTTGCTATTTCCCGCTCCAGAGGATCTTCCCGACAGGGGTTTAACCCTGGTCTTCTGCATTGTAGGGTGATTCTTTACTGTCTGAGCTATCAGGAAAGACCTATTGGGGTCCTACATGAAATTAAAAATGTTAATGTATACAGAGCCTGCAGAATTTAAAATTTCACTTTGAATCCTTTATCCCTACTCAGTTACCATGTGAACTTTGGAAAAGTGAATTCACTTATTAGTTTAAAACTCATACCAATTTTGTTTAAATTGATGAAAATAATAACTAGTCATTTGTGGCAGGGTGAAAAAGCACCTCAAAGATAATGGCTTAAAATAATACACATGCATTTTGCTTTTTGTCAGAGGCTTCAGTGGGAACAAACTATCTCTGCTCCACAGGACACTATATGCTGGGGGTAACCCAATGACTTGGGCTGAAAGATTGTGAAGACTCCCTCCTTCTGCCTGGTGGTCCATACTGTCACCAGGAATCTCAATTAGCTTCTCAACTGAACCAGCTACATGCAGCCTGTCTGCAAGGCTCCAAGGTTTTCTCACTATGACTGGGATCCAACAGTGAGCACCCAAATCAACCAGGAGGGTATTATACCATTTCTATAACCTTAGCTCAGAAATCACAGTGTCTATCATAATCACATCTCTAGCTCAGAAATTACAGTATCTATCATAATCACAAGCACATCCAAATTCAAAAAGAAGGGTCCAAGTCAGAATACAAGACAAACATGCAATGGGAGATACTACTGCAACAATGTTTGAAAACTAGTGCAATTTTCAAATCTACACTCTACCACAGGTATCTAAGACTGCTGCCTGAATAAATGGAACAAGATATCTAAAAGCAGTCTGCAATATTTTAATTTCTGTAATCAAATTAAATCACCTATGTATGTGAATGCACAAAGGAAAGGCACTATTACCTAGTTATATATTATCAATCATCATTATTCAGAGTATAAAATTTGGATAAATTTTCAGCAATGGTGTTGTATTTGAAAATTTCACTATAACCTAAAATTTCTCTATAGCTCAGATTAAAAATATAGAAAAAATTTAAAAGGAGGGCAAGGTATGTTGGAGTTTAAGATATTAAATCATTTATGGACTATAGGTTATTACTAAAATTAGCCATGGTATACCCTCTAGATGGGTAATTAGTATTCTGAAGTTTAGAAACCTTTTGGGTATTTGAAAATATTGCACTAATAGCAGAATTTTCAGCAGCCTCCGTGGAAGCCCAGAGACAGAGTGAAATATTTCCCAATGCTGACAGAAAATAAATTTCAAAGTATAGCCAGCAAAATTATACATCAAGAATAAAGGCAAAATTCATCCTTAAAATCCTTCTAAATGATATACTTAAGGAAGAAGAATAGAGTTAAAAAAGGAAGGTCTGAGGCATAAAAAGGAATGATAGCAAAAATACTAGATAATATGATTATGTCTAATTTTTTAAATGTATAAATCAATAATAAAAGTATACCTAATCTGTAGGTTAAAAACTACTGAATTAAGTGCAGAATTAAAATATTTAAATTATGTAGCATAAAATATTGCTTTGTAGAAAGTAATATTTTATGTTCTTTAGATGGGTATTGGCAAACACTCAGTAAAGGAGCCAGGCTAGATATTTTAGGCTTTGTAGGTTAAGAGGCCCCTGGAGTAGGAAATGACAACCCACGCCAAGTATTCTTGCTGGGAAATTCCATGGTCAGAGGAGCTTGGACCGCTACAGTCCATTGAGTTGCAAAGAGTCAGACATGACTTAGTGACTGAACAGCAACAAGATCAAAAAGCAAGTAGAGAATACTGGATAAGGAACTTATATGACAAGAGAGAAAACATTTCCACGATTGTTTTAATTAATGAAGGTCAAATTAAATCATAGTGATTGATAACAATTACGTGTATGTGATGTGTGTGAGAGAGAGAGAGAGAGACAGATTTATTACTGACAAAAATAAAAATTTGAGGGGTATTTTGCTTAGAGTCCCAAGATACTGTTCTCTATCATCCAAATTGATTGGAAAATGTGCATCTGTTAATGTTCATCTGTAATGAGACTTTATATATTTCATGTTCGAAAATGTCTTTCACAAAGATAGGTACTGATATTACATCAACAAGTGAGACACTTGGAAACTTATTTTGGTTACACTTACTTTTTGGTCATTTGGCTATTTTCTATTCTATCTGCTGTGGTAAAACACATCATTTTAAATTTTCTAATATTTATGATGTTGCTTTTGTGGATTACAGATGTTGTTGTGGGTGCTTAGAGTTGGAATGTTTATATTTCCTTTGTTTAGCCTAGAGATAATGTCACTGAATAATAAACACAATGCTTTGTTATCTAATTTGATAACAATACTCTATTGTGTCTAAATATCAGCCAATATATTTGAAGCTCACTGTGCGTTTACATGATGAGCATTCATTGGAATCAATAGTAAATAATATATTATTTTTTGCTTTTTCATTTCTCTACAAATGCTTCTATACTATACAACCCCTCTTCCTCCACTTCTTTAGTTTCAGCGACCTTAGAGTTCACACCATAAAAGAAGCACTCAAAGCATTCAAAGCATTCTTGAATAATTAGAATCCTTTTGTCAGACTGTCTAATGTCAATGTGTTTTTGACACTATTCTTTCATGGCATCTTCCCCATTGTCTGGCACTGGTTTAGAGGTACTCGTTTATGATTTCCTGATTGGCTCTGTTGTAAATCCTGTGAATTCATACACAACATCTGGATACAGTTTTTTTCAGCAGGAATTTATTGTTTTCAGGCTTCGTTACTTAAACGGCTTTTTGTATAACAATGGCATCTTTAAAGGTGTAATCCTTCCAGATTCTCATGATGGTCTCTCTATTGGGATTTCCTTCCAGAGCACTGTCAATCCTTTCCACAGAGAACTGCATGCAGTGAGTCTTACAGGTCCTCACAATTCTCCGACCTAGAAGCTGAATTAGAGTTGTGTTTGGGAGCAAGAGACCAATTAGATGCCTTCAATTTGAACTCATGGTTTTGGGTAACCAGAGGCATTGTCCAATATCAAGAAAACATGAAAGGCCATCCCTTACTGGCAAGGTACTCCCTGACGTCAGGGACAAAGCGTCAACGGAACCAATCCATAAAAAGGATTCTCATTATCCAAGCCTCCTTTTTGTACAACCAAAAGACTTACAGCTGGTGTTAATTTTTCCCTTCCAGGCTTCAGGCTTAGCAAGTTTATAGATAAGGGTAGTCCTAACCATAAGCCTGACTGCATCTGCACAAAGTGGGAGAGTTAACTTCTTGCCTTAAATCCAGGTGCTTATTTCTCTTCTTACTAACAAGTCTTTTGTGGCACCTTTTTTTCTAGACAAGGGTACTTTCATCTGCTTTAAAAACTTGTCCAGGCTTCTTCTCAACCCTTTCTTCTCAATGATTTTCTAAATGGTGTCTGGGAACTTTGCTGCGTTTTGGTCAATAGACACTGCTTCTCATGTTACCTGATTTTTTAAAGCCAATTATTTTTCTAAAATTATCATACCATTCTTTGGTAGCATTAAATTCTTCATCTTTAGATCCTTTACCTTCCTTTTGCTTTAAGCTGTCATATAATAACTTCGTTTTTTCTTGACTTAGAGGCTATAGGTATGTCTTTCTTATAACAATCCTGCATCCATATAAGAGCTTCATTTTCAGTCTGAGATAAAGGATGTTCAAAAAAATTGCAAGTTTTTGCATGTGCTGGAGTAGCTGTGGCAATTACTTTATGGATTTCCTTTCCTTTTTTCATAACGGTCCTTATGCTGAATTCATTTATCTTGAAATGGTAGGCAACTGCAGCTGCAGATCTCAACCTGTGGTATAGATGTCAAGCCAATTCAACTTCTTCTTCTAATATTGTGACTTTCCTCTATTTGGGGAGCACTTCCTGTGTCACTGGTGGCACGTTATGAGTCCCATGGTGCTATTCAAAGTTTACATTTTTGCACAAAACATGATGAAAAATATTAATACTCGAGAACCACAAGAGATCACTTTTTACTGAGCTTTATAATTTACTAGAGGGATAAAGTCCTCTGGCAGAGACAATTAGTGTCACATAGCAGATACTCTACTTGAACTCACCACGACAGCAACAGGAGGTGGCTAGAAAACTGGTAGCAGTTCAGCGTGTACCGGTGGCTCAGAGGTTAAAGCGTCTGCCTGCAGTGAGGGAGACCTGGGTTTAATCCCTGGGTTGGGAAGATCCCCTGGAGAAGGAAATGGCAACCCATTCCAGTATTCTTGCCTGGAGAATCCCATGGACGGAGGAGCCTGGTGAGCTACAGTCCACGGAGTCACAAAGAGTTGGACATCACTGAGCAATTTAACCTTCACTTTCAACTTTCACATTCTTTAGCGTGAGCCCACGGGGTCGCAAACAGTCGGAGACGACTGAGCGATTTAACTTTCACTTTCAACTTTCACTTGCTTTGGCGTGTACTAGTTAATTTTATGCAGCTATGATTTAATGCATCTCTGAATTTGTTTACATCTCACTACTGCAAATGCCTTCATATCAGCATTTGTATAGGTGTTAATAAATTTTAACTTTTTATAATAGATGTGTGTATATTTTACAGTAAATAATATAATAGTCTAGTAATTTCACCTATTTTATGCATTCATGACATACATAAACTTTTCTTTTTCTGTGATACTTCTAGGTTATGTGGTATATCTGGTATATCTGTGGTATATGTGAGTTTTTTCAAATTGTCATAAATCTCCAAAAATTTCTCCAAAATATTTACTGAGAAAAAAATCTGCATATAAGTGGACTGACACAGTTCAGACTCAGGTTGTTCAAATGTCAGCTGTATAATTTTTCAGACACAAGGAATGCCTCAGTTTTGTCATAATTTGGGGAAGACCAGAAGCTTTGTCCTTAAAATATAAACTTCTCAGTTTTGAAGAAATAAGCTTTGCTCTAGGGTTGTTTGGGGAGAGCACATTTTTCAACTTATTCAGAATTGTACAACTGGAGCCTCAATTATAGTTTGTGCTCAATAAATGTATCCTGACTGTATTAAACTCCTAGTTAGAAAGCACTTCAGATATATGCAGTTCAAATTTTAGCATTTCTACCTAAGTGTACTTTAGAGCAAGAAAATTCTCTCTCTCTCTCTTTTTTTTTTGCCTTTTTTTTAAAAAAAATCATTATAATAGAAGTATAACTCTGACTCCCAGAGGTAATGAAAATATTTACTGCAATGATGCCATAAAATGCCTGGTACAGTACCTGGCATCTAGGAGGCATTTAATTGATGGTAGCTATTATGATCATTGCTCTATTACTCTTGCTGCTGTCCAACCTTGGGGAGGTTGAAGTCTGTGCAACCACAAATAGAACACTATTTGTCACATCTTGTCAGAAAGTTTTAATGAAATTCTAGCTGAAGACATAAGATCGGTTTCTTTTCACTAGATTTTTAATATGCTTCAGTTGGGCCACCTCTAAGGAGCTCATTAGCAATACTGCCTCATCAGTTGCTATAGGCATCTCAGTTGGAGGGATTATTTGTCATTCTCCTTCCTATTTCATCCTTTGCTTCTGTTCTTTCCCAACCTGAATAGCAAAGGTCATTTTCTCTGCACTTAAGGAATTTTACAGCAGCTTATTCACTTTTTTTGCTCACAAAAAAAGCAAATTGCCCTTATCATAGAGCAATATAGTGCTACAGTCCAAAAGCTCAAGCTTAATTTACTCATTAGTGAGAGATACCCAACTAGAGGAAGATAATGGAGATCTAATACGTATGCTCCATAGCTTCTCAACAAAATATTCCTTTTTAAAAGAAATAATTAGATGAATAAGCTAGCTTTTAACCACTGATCTACCTATATATACCAAAGAATATGTAATTAGAAATGTAAGCAGTCAGCCAGATATCATTAAGTCATTGAAGACATTTCTATCAGAAACCAATAGTATTGCAAGATGTTAATTGTCTGAAACCTTATAAAATCCGTAAACATTGCAAAGTGTACCTAAGGATGATTGAGCAAACCAATTTAGATAAATGTATGAGATAAAACTATACCCATGGAAATTACATGCCATACTCCTGTTTTTAGATCAACTTGGTATTTTAAAACCATGGCAAAAGGATGATAGAAATGTCATGGCAAAGAGTCATTTGCATTCAAGAAAATATCCTTCACTCAAAAAATAATTGTCACCTAATGCTTTATCTTTCCTTGTAGCTCATTCAGTAAAGCATCTGCCTGCAATGCAGGAGACCCGGGTTCGATCCCTGGGTCAGGAAGATCCCCTGGAGAAGGAAATGGCAACCCACTCCAGTATCCTTGCCTGGAGAATCCCATGGACAGAGGAGCTTAGCAGGCCACAGTCTATGGGGTTGCAAGAGTTGAAGATGATTTAGTGACTAAACCACCAACGATAATATGATGCTAGGTGATACAGGAAAATAGGCTATGTCCTTTATCCATAGAGATCCTATCTCCAAATACAATCACATTGGGGTGAGGACTTCAAAATATGAATCTGGGGAAAATGCAATTCAGTGCATAACACATGGGTATTCAAAATGATCAAATGAACATAAATAGTTCTAACTTTTATGCTTCTAAAAAATCAACATATAAGAAAAGATGACTGGAATATCTGTGTAAGAGCTAAATAAGTAGAAAAAACTGACCACATTTGGAACCAGATGTTTTACTTATGGATGATTAGAAATTGCTTGCAAGCTGCTTTCTCTGTTTTTATTTTTACATCTGAAATTATACAGTTTTTTTTTTTCTTTTGAATCTTATATGGTTATAAATCCTAGACTAATTGTAAACTATGTAACCCTCTGAGATATCAACCAGTCTGGATATGTTCATAGCTTGGTTGGATGAGTCTACAGGAATCCTGTTTGCTTAAGGAATTAAGATGTCTCTTGAGGTGGAGGGACACATTATAGAAGGAGTCACAGACTATATGCTTAATGAGTTTAAAAAAAAAAAGCTTATCTTTGCAGGGAAAAGAATGTCAATCAGAATTACCTATTAGTCTAGAAAGTGAAAGTGAAAGTGAAGTCACTCAGTCATGTCCAACTCTTTGCAACCCCATGGACTATACTCTACCAGGCTCCTCTGTCCATGGGATTTCCTAGGCAAGAATACTTAGCCATCCATAAACTTATATTTGCAGTATACAGTATTAATATATTGTGTGAAAAAATTTGAAAGTGATGAGACAAAAACTTGGAGAAGGCAATGGCACCCTACTCCAGTACTCTTGCCTGGAAAAATCCCATGGACAGAGGAGCCTGGTGGGCTACAATCCATGGGGTTGCGAAGAGTCGAACAAGACTGACCAACTTCACTTTCACTTTTCACTTTCATGCATTGCAGAAGGAAATGGCAACCCACTCCAGGGTTCTTGCCTGGAGAACCCCAGGGGCGGGTGAGCCTGGTGGACTGCCCCCTATGGGATCACACAGAGTCGGACACGACTGACGCGACTTAGCAGCAGCAGTAGCAGCAGAGACAAAAACTTAAACTATCTTATATACATATACTATATCCAAATGTTACAAACAATACAACATTTCTTCCCATTTTTTAACAAACTCCTAAAGTGAAAATTGAAAATAGGGTTCTAAATTTAAATGGTTACTTTGTGTATATGTCTGGGCTAATATATTCTTTCCTATAAAAACTTCAGTTCTAGTATACTCCCTGTTCTTGGATATTTTAAGGAAGGCACTGGATTCCTTTGTGGGGAAAAGAATGACAATGATTAGAGTTAATCTCCTTTACTTGAAATAAGAGGCCCTGCTAGTATTTGTATGGGTTAACTTGGGAACACTGGTCAGAAGATGACTTGACTCCACAAAAAAGTAGGGAGGGTTTCAGACACTTCAGATAAAATTAGAATCAGAAGAGAGTTCCTTTATTACTTTAGATAAATAGCAGGAATTATTAGAGATGAATTAAGGATACAAGTTATACCACACACAGAAATTCTCCCTACTACAAATGATATTTCAGTAAAATAAGCATTATATTTGGCACCTGCCATGATTATTTGGTATTAGACTTCTTCAATAAGTAAAAAAGAAATTAAGTTTGCTTATAGTATTAAGGCTTATCAAGATTTCTGATCTCAGCACTACTGAAATTTTGGATGGATAATTCTTTGTGTGGGGGATTGTGGTGTGCATTGCAGGATTTTAGCAGTATCCTTGACCTCTATCCACAGGATAACAGTATAACTCCTTCCCAATCTACCAATCTCCCTGGACATCACCCAATTTCACTAAGTGGGGTGGATGGAGAGAAGAGGAACATTCCAGGTTGAGACCTACTGGCTTAGGTAGAATAACGTTGTGAATTTCTTGAAACAGGACTCTACATACATGCAAAATTTAGAACTCTCACATACAACCTCACTTGTGTAGACACAGCCTCACTGTCTGGGCTTAAAGCCAGGATTAAAATTAAGTATCTCCCAATTCCCTGAGACAATCAGGAAACACATTTTTCTACCTCCTTTCCTCTATTCTGACACCATTTCTTTTGGACAATTAAACTATAGTACTTTAGATTCCTTAGAGAAAAGCAGCTGTGTAAATGCAGAGTAATAATGGATAGTGGCCAAGTAAAATGAAAGAAACTATACTAAAAAGCTAACTATCTAAATTGAGAAACTGATGCTCATGAATGAATATTCATGGATATATTTTCATACTAATACACTGAAGTAACACCAGACTCCTACTAGCAGATGAATTTAAAGCCAAAAGAGACATATATTTTTGAAGCTCAAAACATTGATTTTGTGATGATGATCTATAACCATAACTACATTTCTATCAAATAAAGTGAATGATAATGTAATTTTAAAATGATGACTGTGATGGTGTGGCTAGACACATGTTTATTAATTTGATTTCCTTTAATGGAATTTTTTCCCTAAGGGTTCTGGTAGCAGGCAGNNNNGCAGGCAGCAAACTCATAATACATAAGAAATGGTTGTTCTTACTGTTACTTTTATAACAGAAAACACAATCACTGGCTATACTTCAATATCATCATAAATATTCAAACACTGATGTCTTGCAGCCCAGGGGGAATTTGAGTTTGGTGATGAAATGCATATTGCTGAAAGGAAAGTTTCATTAATTCTGAAGAGAAATAAAAATGTGGTTCTGTCTTCCTTGAAAAGACTAATCTTATTTAATTAGTTGTTGGCTTGATTTCACTATGAAAGGTAATGGGATAAATAGCTAATTATACTATAAACTTATTTAATTTATTTATTTGATAATCTAGCTGAGCTGAATAGCTGATTCAAGGCTAATGCCTCAATCCTGACAAAATTTAATACTAATAACATTAATTTGGAATATAAGGTTACATGAGCTCATGAATATTTCTCTTCTATTCTGTGTCCCAGCCACTGAACCGGTCTTATTGGATCACATGCCAAACTTTCCCTCATTTATCCATACACTCACTCATGCTAATCTTTCTGTTATTAAAGGCTGAACCTCATTTTTATAGCATTTTACTCATTTTAATTTAAAATTCATCTCCCTAGATTTATCTTCTCTATGAAGTCTTGTCTCTACTGCCTTAAGTATATTGAGTCTCCCCTCCAGTGGTTTCCTCTCTCCTCTGTTATATTACCTTTCTCATTGTAAAGCAGTTTATTAGTTCATATATTTGCCCCTCTGAGAATGTAAACTTTTTAAGATCAAGATCCTCTCTTATTGATGTTTCCTACTGAACATAGTAAACTCACAGAGCAGATGCTATCTCTATAATTTTAGAATTCATGAACAAATTAATGAACAAATTTAAACTACTTTATAGCTTAAAATCACTTTTTCCTGTAGATATTTTCATGTGCAGTTAGCATATATTTACTTGCTTTCTTATCTGTATTCCTTCTCTTCAACCTGAACCACCATCACTTCTAAGTTTTTTAAGGGTCACTGACCTTGTCTGTTTTTTTACCTCATCGATATTTCCCAATTTCACATCTAATAGTTACCCAGTAGACATTTGCTTCCAGATGTTCAAGCTGGTTTTAGAAAAGACAGAGGAACCAGAGATCAAATTGCCAGCATCTGCTGGATCATGGAAAAAGCAAGAGAGTTCCAGAAAAACATCTATTCTGCTTTATTGACTATGCCAAAGCCTTTGACTGTGTGGATCACAATAAACTGTGGAAAATTCTGAAAGAGATGGGAATACCAGACCACCTAACCTGCCTCTTGAGAAATTTGTATGCAGGGCAGGAAGCAACAGTTAGAACTGGACATGGAACAACAGACTGGCTCCAAATAGGAAAAGGAGTATGTCAAGGCTGTATATTGTCAGCCTGCTCATTTAACTTCTATGCAGAGTACATCATTAGAAACACTGGGCTGGAAGAAGCACAAGCTGGAATCAAGATTGCTGGGAGAAATATCAATAACCTGAGATATGCAGATGACACCACCCTTATGGCAGAAAGTGAAGAGGAACTAAAAAGCCTCTTGATGAAAGTGAAAGAGGAGAGTGAAACAGTTGGCTTAAAGCTCAACATTCAGAAAATGAAGATCATGGCATCTGGTCCCATCACTTCATGGTAAATAGATGGGGAAACAGTGGAAATAGTGTCAGACTTTATTTTGGGGGGCTCCAAAATCACTGCAGATGGTAATTGCAGCCATGAAATTAAAAGACACTTACTCCTTGGAAGGAAAGTTATGACCAACCTAGATAGCATATTCAAAAGCAGAGACATTACTTTGCCGACTAAGGTCCATCTAGTCAAGGCTATGGTTTCTCCAGTGGTCATGTATGGATGTGAGAGTTGAACTGTGAAGAAAGCTGAGTGCTGAAGAACTGATGCTTTTGAAGTGTGGTGTTGGAGAAGACTCTTGAGAGTCCCTTGGACTGCAAGAAGGTCCAACCAGTCCATTCTAAAAGAGATCAGTCCTGGGTGTTCATTGGAAGGACTGATGCTAAAGCTGAAACTCCAATACTTTGGCCACCTCATGCAAAGAGTTGACTCATTGGAAAATACCCTGATGGTGGGAAGGATTGGGGGCAGGAGGAGAAGGGGACGACATAGGATGAGATGGCTAGATGGCATCACTGACTCGATGGACGTGAGTTTGAGTGAACTCCGGGAGTTGGTGATGGACAGGGAAGCCTGGCGTGCTGCGGTTCATGGGGTCGCAAAGAGTTGGACACAACTGAGCAACTGAACTAAACTGAACTGAATCATTTACAACCTTGACTAACTAGAGGTACCCTACTTAAATAATTCCATAGATCATGAATTTCAAATTTTGTTTCTACTGGTTAATGTTATCTGGATTTCATAGGTATGTTAACAGGTAGGTTGATCTTTTCCTATCTCTTTCTTCTTTTATTCCTGGTGCCCCTTTGGGAGGCAGAATGAGTTACAAAACAATCGCTATTCTTTTGTTTACCACTTATCACCAATTGGCAGATAATAATAAAAAAAATATCATGTGCAAAATTTTAATGTGGAAACTGCTAATATCCAATTTATGGAAGACATCTGAAGCAAAAAAATTATCTACTATCTAATAGTGGAATAAATGTGTGTTGCATCTCCCTACAGTTTAGGTTAGTTCTTCTTCACAGTCCAACTCTCACATCCATACATGACCACAGGAAAAACCATAGCCTTGACTAGACGGACCTTAGTCGGCAATGTAATGCCTTTGCTTTTGAATATACTATCTAGGTTGGTCATAACTTTTCTTCCAAGGAGTAAGCGTCTTTTAATTTCATGGCTGCAGTCTCCATCTGCAGTGATTTTGGAGCCCAAAAAAATAAAGTCTGACACGGTTTCTACTGTTTCCCCATCTATTTCCCATGAAGTGATTGGACCGGATGCCATGATCTTTGTTTTCTGAATGTTGAGCTTTAAGCCAACTTTTTCGCTCTCCTCTTTCACTTTCATCAAGAGGCTTTTTAGCTCCTCTTCACTTTCTGCCATAAGGGTGGTGTCATCTGCATATCTGAGGTGATTGATATTTCTCCCGGCAATCTTGATTCCAGTATGTAATAGTGGAAAAATCACACTCTAATCTTTCTAGATCTGAAATAATTCAAGCTTTAACTAAGGTAAACTGTAGGGAGATACAACACACATAAAGCAAAATATACATATCCTATTGTGATCCTTAGATGTATTTACTTTATCCCTACATGATAATAAATGATTAAAGGTATTAAAGTTGTACAGTGTCTTACCTACATCAGGCAATTTATATATTTATATCTGATTGCATACCACCCCTACAAGACTTCTAGAAGCGTTAGTATAATTTTATTCAAGTTAAAAAAATAGTTGTTGTTAGCTATAAAATTATCAATTACAGCCTATGAGATGACAAAGATATTCTTTATTCATTTTACTGGGGGCACAACGATTTTCCAAAAGATTTCAGAGCTAATGACCTTAAGCAGTGGTCCCCATACTTTTTGGCATCAGGAAATGGTTCCATGGAGGAATAGAATGAGGAACGAGGGTGGGAAAACAAGGAGGGGATTCTTTCAGGATAATTCAAGTGCATTACATTTCTTGTGGACTTTATTTCTCATATTATTACATTAGTTCCATCTCAGATTATTGGGCATTAGATCCTGGAGGTTGGGGATCCCTGAGCTTAAGGATAGTTATATTTGTCCTTTAGACAACTCTGTATTTCACCCTGTTTTGCAAGACAGGATTATATTCTAAGTATGGCAGAGTCCTAGTTGCTAAATTTTTATAAAATAGAATCAAATAATTATAATGAAGGTTTTTATCTTTTCAATTAATATAAATGTTTTATTCCTAAGATATATTTTCTTTCAGAAATATCCCATAGAATGAGTCAGTATATTTTTTAAAAAGATACATGGATATGTTTTTCATCTCAGGTGAAATTACTTGAAGGACAAGCATTTAAAACTGGTCTTAGATGAACTTTTCCCACACCAAATTTGGAAGATCACTAAGAATAGAATCAAAATTCATTTGGATAAGAACATTTCTAAATGAAAATGTGTTTCTGAAGTGAAAATATTATCTTTTTGCCTTATACTTGGTAAATCTATGATATCATGGACAAAAAAAAAGGTTTTTCAAGGTAGTATATTGAAAGCAATTTTATGAGTTACGTAATTCAAGTATTTTTCTTCCCATTGTTCAGATAAGCTAACAGTATCTTAAGAGTTTAATTATATCCCCAGGTTTTAACTCAGTGTCCTTGCACATCAAGTGCGCTAGACATTGTTACCTAATTTGCTTCTGTGAGGCTTTATAGCACCAGTGGAGAACTGTACAGGAAGCTACTTTGTCTTGTTTTTTCTTTCTTACTTAACATAGATACCTTCCTCTATCCCTCATTGCCTTGTAAATGGAATGAGGCTTCTACTTTCACAAAGTAATCACAGAACTGCAATCAAGGAGTGATAAACATTACTACATTTAAAGACCTTCAGGACTATAAAGTAAGGAGGATTAAAGAGGAGAAATTAAGGCCTAAGAGAAGCCTGAAATCTCTTTCCTAAATTAGAGATTCAGGGAAAAAATTTCTCTGTCCCTAAAACTACCAATTCCTTCCCAGCTGCTTTTAATGTTAAACTTATCTAAGCCATTTTAAACATAAAAACACATAGAATTAAAACAGTAACCATGTTTTCCCATTTGTTTAATTTTCTTTTGCCCTTAAGAATTTCTTTTATTATCTCACAAGCACAACTGCATGTTCAAAACTATGCTTGTTACATAGGAGTGATGTGAAAACATACAAGCCATTGATTTGAAAATATTAAGTGATATAATAGTTTCTTCATTTATATAGTTAAACACATACTAAATTGGTTGCTTTAAAACACATTACATTAAAGTGTTAATGTTGCATTAATCTTCATACAATCTTTACATATGGTCAATTCTTGAGCAGGATGAAAGGGCAGAATAATCAATTATTACAGAAACCCAGAAATTGAAAGGCCTCCCAATCAGTAGCTGTGACTCTGAGGTCAGCATGAAATTACACATTGTAGGCATTAGCTAGGGAGTGGTGGTTAATATTTATCTTGGACACTGGCTATGTTAGTGCCTAAAGAAATCACCTTTGCTTATTTCTCTGGGTGAGGTGCTGACAATTATCTTGGCCCGTATATTTTGGGGGATAAAAGCAGAGAAGCGTCTGCTTTTGCTGCTCACGGCAATATGAAGGGATAGTGTCCTTAGGCAGCAGTATAAGGCTGGTGTAATGGTTGGAGTCTCTAAAAAAAGCCAGGGGGTGGGGGAAGATAATAGAAGGTTGGTAAAGAGTTATTCATTTTTACTATACACTGAGTGGAGGAGGGCATGGCAACCCAATCCAGTATTCTTGCCTGGAGAATCCCATGTACAGAGGAGCCTGGTGGGTTACAGTCCATAGGATTGCAAAGAGTTGGACATGACTGGAGCAGCTTGGCACTCACAGCACTTGGCACACACAGCACGCGTACATTGAGCAAGCAAGGTGCTAATTTTATGTGAATGGGAGAGAAATATCCAGGGGTGAAATGACTGTCAGACAGCTCATTTTCTGTCAACTCCTTCTTAGAAAGGCTCTATCAGTATTGGATATGATTATATATTTTTGCAAAATTTGCTAAAGTGTTTTGTCTTCATCTTTTTAAATAACAACTCCCTATCCCCATATGGTACAGACTTCCATCATTCTCAGCTTGTACCTTCCTGTGAACATACTCCATGAATCTGTAAATTAAGATAATCATTTCTGATTATTCCAGAAGAAGGTGTATAGACTTTATATCCTTATAAGATTTGAACTCTTCTCTCTTTGCAGCTTTGCAGGGCTTCCTCAACAACAATGGACTTTCTGGAAAAGCAAGAATAACTGAAAGAAACTGGTGCTGTACTTGTCATTCAGAATGTACCTTGGACACAGACTGTCAAAAGCTTTTGCCATTTGTCCTTCACCATCAGTGGTGGGCCTTTCTCTCTAAAGGGGTCAGGTGCAGCAGTATCTGTAGGGCAGCGCTGAAATATTTTGTGACTAAAGTGATGGTCTGCAAACATAATCCTTAGGACCAACAGTGACTCATGACTGTCCCTTCCAAGTTATGTCAGTGAAGGCAGTTTTCTTATAAGAATCTGCAAGAGATACTTAGCTTTCTGTGTGAGACTAGTAATCAGGGGATCAGAGATACAAAGACAAATTCACACTATGAGAGATCAAACAGGGAGAGATAGTGAATCAGGAACACAGTGAATGAGCTAAGGACCAGGTGGACACTAAGGGTCCTCAGGAGTTCTCCGGGCGACAATTAAATAAACTCATAACTGTGCCGCCATATTTATATTGTGACATTTATTTGCATATTTACAGTCTGGTGACAGCATCTGTCTCTTCTTGTTCAGCTTAACCATCATGCATGTGTTGAAGTGTTAGTGGATTAGTTGTGTCCAATTCTTTGTGACCTCATTGATTGGGGCTCACCAGGCTCTTCGGTCCATGGGATTCTCCAGGCAAGAATACTGGAGTGGGTTGCCATTTCCTTCTCTAGGAGCCATCACGCATCGTGACCCCCAAAACACAAGAAACCAAAGAGAATTACTACTACAAGACCATTCAAAGAGGTGAGTCAAAATATAGTTAATAAGATATAGTGAGGTCAACAGACAGACTCTGAAATTAGTTTTGTACAATCTGAATCTAGAAGCTGATTGTTCACTATTGCCAAGTTTTTAAGTTACTAAATATTTTAGAATAATGAACTTTCAAATATGTGTATGGCTAATCACCAGAACTTGTAAATATATTACCTTACATGGTAAAGGGGGCTTTGTAAATGTGATTAAATTAAAGGATCTTGAGACAGAGATTATATTGGATTATTCAGGTGGGTCCAAGGTAATCACAGGGGTTTTTATAAAAGGAATGGAGGAAGGTCAGGGTCAGAGAAAAAGAAGTTACAACATAAACAGAGATTGGGATGATATAATTTGCTGGAAGAGAGGTAAAAGCTAAGGATGGGTAACTTCTAAAAACTGAAAAGGGCAATGAAAGGGATTTCACCCCCACAGCCTCCAGAAAGAATGCCATCTAGCAACACCTTGATGCTGCCCTCCATTTCACTGATTAGGACCTCTGACTTCCAGAGCTTTAAGATAAATGTGATGTTTTAAGACACTAAATTAATTGTAATTTGTTACAGTAGCAATCAGATACTAACACAGCAGTTGTACAATCTGGGATTATCATTGGTTTAAATAGTGGGTATTCAATCTCATACCTTA
>SJYQ01009147.1:81400-113206 GCA_006410935.1 Redunca redunca
GTACATATATAAATAAATACATATACATATATAAAATTGGAAAAGAGCAAGGGAATCAAAAGCAAACAAACAAAAAAGCAAAAATAAAAATAAGAAAGCTCCAGATTCATGGAAACCTCTATCTCTGTTAAAACCATAATGTTATTATAGTGGGATTTCAGGGCAGGTTCTCAATTTGTTGTGCTTCCATTTCTGTTGCCTTTAGACTTTTAACAAAGAAGAAAATGTATTTGAGAAGGTCAGGAAAAAAGGGTTGTTTTCTCTTCAGATTAAAAAAAAAATACAATAAACACTTCAAATTGATCTACCATGGGCACAAAGATATGTTATTTTTCTGAAGAAGTTGCAATATCAGTGAGCATAGTAAATAAACTTCCAGAACAAAGAAGGTGAACTGTCTGAGAGTCCCTTTTGACCAAAGCTTTACAGATATGCTATTTAAAACTGTGATCATTTTCATTGGCAGCCAGTTTTAGAGTGAAGCATGATGTAAGAATTAACTCCCTTAATTTGAAATGGTTTTAGTTAGTTTATAAGATCAGTTTAATTGGTCCTTCTTTATTGGCATTTTTAAGATTTTGCCCTGCTTTCTGAAACTTCAAATCCAAATACCCAGACTAAATTTAGCTAATCTCACTCTTTGGCATCTAATAATATTTCTCCTCCAAAATTACTCTCTTCTGCTATTGATTCAAATTATTGAGCCCCAAAACATCATCTTTTTAGGTGTTTCAATCATATAAGTTGTTTACTCATTTCAACCTTGCTTTTAACACTCAATGGTCGATGGGAGTCTTTCCCATTCTTATTATTCATTTCAAGCTGCACTCGATGCCCACAACATTAGTTCTAATTAAGCACATTTTCTTTCAGCCTGATTTGTTTTACATTTCTTAATATCATGGGAAAGCATCAGAAAATCCTCAACATGTAACCTGATAATCCTGGTCACTATGTGTAATGGATTTTTCTCTCACAGGCAACAGATGGAATAAGCAGATTGTGACTATTATGTATTATTTTTAAGCAAAGTATGCCAAGGTATCTGCCAGTTTTAGACACTGGCACACATCTATAAGCAATATCTACAAATCCCCTGTTTGAATCCTTTTGCCTGGAAACCGTTTTGGCATTTTCATTCTGTTTTATTCTACAAATATAAAAGGACTTGTTCATCAACATGCCAAATAACATAAGAAGTGTCACAGAAGCTCATTATGGATGGGAGGGGGGTGGTCACTCTTTCTACCATGAGAAAAGTTATGAAAAGGTCTGAATAGCTTTTTTTTTTAAATCTCTTCAACCATCCCCCTCGTACACTCACACGAACATCTTCTAGATGAGTTCCAGACCACATTTTCAGAGGTTCAGCTAAAGATAGTATATATAGAGAGAGACACAAACACACACACACACACATACATTTTTTTTAGTACTTCTCAAGGATTTCCCTGATGGCTCAGCAAGTAGAGAATCCACCTGCAATGCAGGAGACCCAGGTTTGATCCCTGGATGAGGAAGAGCTCCTGGAGAGGAAATGGTAGCCCACTTCAGTATTCTTACCTGAACAATCTCATGGACGGAGGAACCTGACAGGGTACAGTCCAAAGGGCTGCAAAGAGTGGGACACAACTGAGCAACTAAGCACACAGGTACCTCTCAAAGAATACAATATAGGACCTTCCGCTTACCAAAGTGAAAAAGTGTTAGTCTCACAGTCGGATCTTTGCGACTCCGTGGACGGTAGCCCGGCAGACTCCTCTGTCTGGGATTCTCCAGGCAAGAATACTAGAGCGCGTAGTCATTTCCTTCTCCAGGGATTTTTCCCCGCTTAAGGATGATACTTGAGTCTCCTTCATTGCTGGCAGATTCTTTACCACCTGAACCATCAGGCAAGACCTTACACCTAGCAGGCACTCAGTAAATATTTGCTGTGTAAAGCCATTTAGGAAGAAATATTAAGACAATGAAGCAATAAGGATTTTTAGACTTTTTAAATCTGTATTTGAATTATAAAAATAATTCCTAGTATAAAAAAATACCCACACAAGCAAAAAAAAAAAAGGGGGGGGGATAAAAATGCCTTCATTTTTAGGGCAACAAAATATTATACAAGATAATTCCGAAAAGACAATCCCTAAATGATTTTTCAGAATCATCACGGCAAGTTTTAAAAAGTATAAATCATTTATAAGAAATATACAAGTAAATTTAATTACAAAGTTTAACATAAAGGCTTCTATGGACTCTTCATTTTGATGGTGAAACAAATGAGTCTGTAACTGAGAAACTCACAGTGTGGGAGAAGAGTCAGTCACTGGGAAATGGTCTTACAGGCAGAAACACAAAGTGCCATGGTAAGCACAGCTAAATAAATCAATACACAGCTGTGCCACTGTTTTCTTTAGTGTGAGAATTTGTACTACTAGTGCCTCTTCTTCAGAAATAAACCCATGTCTACTTTGAATTTCTCTATATATTTATCTGAAATTGGAACTACAGCCAAAGGATAACATCATTCTCCTAGTTTCACTGTCTCTTTATCCAACCATTTGCCCTCCACCAGCTCATGAAAAAATAGATTTTCAAACATGAAACACAACAGCTTTTCTAAGACCTTTTTGGACACTGTAAGAAAAATACCATGACTAACTAGTAAGATTGAGCAGATAGGGAGGATATCTTATCATGCTAATATTTGTTACACCTTAGTAATAGATTTTAAACAGAGTGAAAAGATATGCTAAAAAGAATTTAGAAAGATAGTGATGATGACCCTGTATGTGAGACAACAAAAGAGACTCAGATCTATAGAGTGAACTTTTGGACTCTGGGGGAGAGGGAGAGGGTGGGATGAGAAGGGAGAATGGCATTGAAACATGTATACTATCATGTAAGAACTGAATCGCCAGTCTATGTCTGATGCAGGATGCAGGATGCTTGGGGCTGGTGCATGGGGAGGACCCAGAGAGATGTTATGGGGTGGGAGGTGGGAGGGGATTCTTGTTTGGGAACGCATGTACACTCGTGGTGAATTCATGTCAATGTATGGCAAAACCAATACAGTCTTGTAAAGTAAACTAAAGTTAAAATAAAAATTAAAAAAAAAAAAAGAACATCAGTCACTAACATTTATGGAAATTACTACAAACCATACATGTAAAGAAATCTGTCTCTCAGAAACACCACAAACCACCCGGGTAATTGGGTATCACTTAATACAATCTCTTTCATAATGTTTACATTAAAATAATGGAACACCTGCAAGGGTTTATTTTACTTTAAATGGACACTTTTGTATTGGCCAGAGTTGACCAAATTGACTTATTAGAGTCTTACAAGAATAAAACTATTTGACATCAAAAAAACTAATCAAAATGACCAAGAAAGTTATAACAACTTTTGATAATTAAAATTGCTTCAGTTATTTACTCAACAAATAGTTACTGAAGACCAACTATCCACCAGGCACTATTAAGTAGATGAAATCTGTGAAATAAAGCTCCTGATATCAAGGGGCTTATATCCTAGTGACAAGAGAAAAACAGGTGGAGAATATGGTATAAAGAAAAATAAAACAAGAAAAGGAGATGGGAAGAAACTGTCAGCATTTTCAGTTGGTGCTAGGAGATCTTAGTAGGAGATAGTAATAGTTTGATGATTTGAGGAGCTGTAGAAAGGAGGAAAAGTAGTTCAAATCTAGAAAAACTAACAGAATATTATTAATATAACCATATGCTAGTAACCACTGAGAAAGAAGTCAAAGATGACTCCACTTGATAATACCAAGGTTATTCAAGAATTGGAGTTGAAACTGAGAGAAGAATGAGAGGATCCATCCTAAGGACAGAGGGCTTAAAGGGATTCTTGAAGAGTTTACATGTGTTCCTGTACTGACATAGTAAATTAGTACTTTATTCCTATCTGGGAGGTCTGGTGAGTTAAAGATATATTTGCTAGCTGCTTTCATCATGGAACAAAAGAGCAGTAACTATGTGGAGATGGGGGTGCACAAACTGAAAAAATTCTCCCAACAGGGATTATAAATGCTTCTCATGGAGTTGCTGTGAGCCATTCATATAAGAGAAAAGTTATATTTGTCAGGTCTTGTCAAAGGGGATTTCACAGACAGGCAGAAAACCTTAGTAGAAAGAAAATGATGGTATCACCAGGATACAAGAAATAATGGAGAAAGTAGCAAACAAAATAGAACCTCTTGATCCTTGGTTAGTGAACAGCAGAAGAGAGATTCCTTTTGCTGAGGGTATGGAGTCTCCTGACCTATCTATGGCAAATATTCATGGAAAAATAAGTCAGTGTCAAACAATGCAGGACAATGCATACTGTACTTACTATGTCAGGAGGATTCTTTTTTTCTCTTCTTCTCTTTCCTTTCCAAGTTGCCAAACCTGAAAGGGCCAAAAACAGAAGTTAGGAAGGTGTTTGGTGGGACCAGAGGAAGAGCCTGAATGAGGAAAAAGGAAGGTGATCACACTCTCCTTACTCATACCTACTGACTTCATACCTGGAGCACGCTGAAATCAGGGACTGAAAAAGCCTTAGCTTTCAATTAAGTTAGTAATTCTAATTTTGATCTAAGATTGGGCATTCTAAATAACAAAGTAAGGGACTATAGACAAATTCTCTATATACACATGTATATGTATATTCAATGAGGAAATTTTTGAATTTTTATTCTACTTCCTTATATGTCTATTTTTGTATCAGTGTTAACAAAATCTAATAAGCTATTATTCATCTTTAACATGATTTTTAAAAAAACTTACTGAATAGAATGGGATCAATGATATTAAACTTGCACAGTGCTTCAACTGATAATAATTCCACAAGCTAATTAAAAGCCCTCTCCATTTTATTGCAGCTTTTCTGTATCTTGTCCACTGGAATAGACTAAGAGACTCTAAGAAAATGTTTTATTAAAGAAAGACAAGAGAGCAGCCAAGATGGCAGGGAAGGACCTTAAGTTTACCTCCTCCCATGAGCACATCAAAATCACAACAGTCTGCAGAGGAACCCTTGCTTAAAAAAAAAAAAAAAAAAAAAATTGAAACCTACCAGAAAAGGTCTTCCACAACTAAAGATATAAAGAAAGAACCACAAGACTGGTAGGAGGGGTGGACTGTTGATGTGATTAACTTCCAAATGCCTGAGGTGGGTGAACTACAAACTGCAGGATAATTATACTACAGAATTCTCCCACATGAGTCTGAGTTGCATGTCACGCCCTCTCAGCCTGGAGGTCCAGGACCAGGAAGAGGAGCCCCCAGAGCATTTCACTTTGAAAGTCAGAGGGGCTTGGTTGTAGAATCTCCCCAGAAATAGGAGAAATAGAGACTTCATTCTTGAAGGGCAGACTCAGACTCTCACATGCACCAGGACCAAGGGCAAAAGCAGTAATTTCCTAGGAGCCTGGGCCAGACCAAGCTGCTTATCATGCCCCAAGACATGACCCAGATGGCTTCATAGGTAAAGCATTTAAAGAAGAGTTAACACCTATCTTTCTGAAAATATCAAAAAATACAGAGGAAGGAACACTTCCAAATTCATTGTATGCGGTCACTCTATCACCCTGATATGAGAACCAGCCAAAGATATCACACAACAAATAAAATTACAGGCCAATATCACTGATGAACATAGATGCAAAAATCCTCAACAAAATACTAGCAAATTGAATGCAACAGTACACTTAAAGACTCATACTCCATCATCAGGTGGGATTTATCCCAGGGATGAAAGATTTTTTTAATTTTTTAATATCTGCAAATCAGTGTGATATGACAATATTAACAAATTGAAAGATAAAAACCATATGGTCATCTCAGTGGATGCAGAAAGAGCTTTTGCTAAGAAATAACATCCATTTATGATAAAAACTCTTCATAGACAGAACCTACCTCAACATATAGACAAACCCATAGTTAACATCACATTCAATGGTGAAAATCTGAAAGCATTTTGTCTAACATCTGGAACAATACAAGGGTATCTACTCTTGCTTTTATTCAACATAGTTTTGGAGAGGGCATAGAGTAAAGGAAAACCTCCTACATTGTTGGTGACATTGTAAATTAGTACATTTTGGAGAACACACAGAGAACAGTATAGAAACAAACAATTTAAAACTAAAACTAGAGTTGCCATATGACCCTTCCATCCCACTCCTGGGCAGATATCTGGAGAAAAGACACATGCACCTCAATGTTCATTACAGTGCTATTTACACTAGTGAAGACATAAAAGAAACTTAAATGTCCACTGACAGGTGAATGGATAAAGAAGATGCGGTACATATATAGAGAGAGTAGAATACTTCTCAGTCATAAAAATGACACGATGCCATTTGTAGCAACATTGACGGACCTAGAGATGATCAGACAAAGTGAAGTAAGACAGATAAAAGACAAAGAGCATGTGATATCACTTATAGGTGGAGTCTAAAAATGTATATAAATAAACTTATTTATAAAACAGAAATGAACTCACAGACATAGAAAACAAACTTATGGTTACCAAAGAGGATATAAGGGAGAGGGGTAAATTAGGAGTTTGGAATTAAAAACACACACCACTATATATAAAAAAGATGAACAATAAAGACCTACTGTACAGTACAGGGAACTACATCCAATGTATTGTAATAACCTATAAGGTGAAAAATTCTGAAAAAAAAATGTATGTGTGTATGTGTGTGCATNGTACTTCCTAATTTTGAAAGTAAACTTTTCAAATGTTTTTATTTAGTATTTCTATGGATAAATCTCTCAATTTTCTAAGGCTATTGATCTCAACATGAGCTTCATATTAGAATCATTTGAAGAACTTTAAAAATGCTCTTGCCAAACACAGTTCAAATATTCTGGGGTGCTGCTGCTGCTGCTGCTAAGTCGCTTCAGTCGTGTCCAACTCTGTGCGACCCCATAGACAGCAGTCCACCAGGCTCCTCTGTCCCTGGGATTCTCCAGGCAAGAACACTGGAGTGGGTTGCCATTTCCTTCTCCAATGCATGAAAGTGAAAAGTGAAAGTGAAGTCTCTCAGTCGTGTCTGACTCTTAGCAACCTCAGGAACTGCAGCCTACCAGGCTCCTCCGTCCATGGGATTTTCCAGGCAAGAGTACTGGAGTGGGTTGCCAATGCCTTCTCCATTCTGGGGTGGGGACCTAGCAATTATCTACTTTTGTAGGAAAAACCACCTTAAAACTTGGGGCTTACAACAACAAGCATTTACTTGATTTTCATTAGATCATTTGGCCTAAAGTCAGCTGGGCAATTATTCTGCTGGAACTGAAAGTCAAATAATTGCTGGGAAAAACATTCTTCCAAACTCTGAGAAAGATACAGAATTCAAGATCAGGGGAAAAAATGTAGGGAGAAGTACATTGCTAAATATCTTATATCTCTCTGTTTTCCATTTTTACAAATAGAAATTTTTTTCTATTGTAAAAATTTTCTATCATTTTTACATACGATGAGTAGTTGGAACCATGCTTTCAAGGTTTTATTTTTTTTTTAAGCAAATAGTCTTATTTCCCAAAATATTTTATTATGAAAATATTCAAATATACAGGCAACTTGAAGAATAATAAAACAAACCAGATATCCACAGTTAAAAAATTAATATGCCATATGTTTTACTGAACAATTGGAAAGTAACATACAGGCATTTCACCCCTAAACATGTAAGCATGCATCTCACAAAAACAACCATAATACCATTATGTACCTCAAATAATGAACAGTAATTCCCTAATATTAGGGGGGGAATCCCCACAGAGAATCAAGATATTAATATGAAAAGTAACTGTCTAATTAGTTACCAGAGCTTAAGCTTAGAATGTGAACTCATTATGGACAACTAAGTGATATGAAAACTTGGGTTTGTACTTGTTTCAAATGATCTGAGACTTCGAACTCCTACACAGAGAAGAAACACACACACACACACAATAATAGACACAGAATAAGAAGACAAATGATTTAATATTACCATGGATGGCTTTTCTAAGACCTAAGAGAATGAATATGATTATTTTCATGAAATATTAATTCCAAAATCTTGGGCCATGACAATCTCTCTAGAAAAGTTCACATAATAATAGATATTTGTGAGCCATTGCATTTTGATTTTATAGATACTTTCCTACTTAGATCTCTGTTTTTCTCATTTGAATATCACAAGCAAAGAGCTTGTTTCTGGAATCAACTACACTAACAGAATACAGTATTTTGTAGTTTCGATAATTAGATAATTAGGTTTGTAAGAGATAAGCACTTGTATAACTAGAACGTCAACAATGATGAGTAGGTTATCTATTTTGCTCTTGAGAGGCAAATTTTACTTGTTATAAAATACCATTTTATCAGATTTCTAGGTAATATCAAATTCCTCATATGAAGAACTGAAGAATATCATATTTTTACTTGGTTATTATGATTTTCATCAGATATATTTTTGTAACATGACTTGGATAACTAAAATAGTAGCAACAACTGATTCATTTTGACCCAACTTTTTGTTCTTTGTTACAGATGGTTTCAATATAGAGGAATAGACAAACAATATAGACATTTCCTTGTGTGTACCTCTTACACATGGAAAAGCCAAATAAACCAAGTATATGTTTGTTCCATTCCTCCATTTGCTATACTAAAGGATTACTGGCACATACCAAATGGTTATTCCCCCTGAATACATTTATTTTCATGTTTTCATGGATTTTCCATAACTATATAAGAGCTTATTGGATCATTTACTCTAAAACGTAGAAATGTAAATAAATAATTGTTAATGTTTAAAATCAATGAAAATATACTCTGTTTTAACAGACATTGTCTGCTAAAGCTGAAAGGAAATAAAGAGAAACCTCATTTTTTTCTTCTATATTTACTTTGGGAAAGTTTATAAAATTTTGTTTCATGGAAAAAATTAAAACACATTTTCAAAAATACATTTTTATAATTATCAAAAATGTTATATATTTCATAAAGGGCACACACATACATATAAGTGGTAGATCACATTGATACACCCAACTAATAACCAGACTTTATCTAACAACTTTTGCCCTGGACCTTAGCTGTTTTCTCGCTCATTCATANCTTTATCTAACAACTTTTGCCCTGGACCTTAGCTGTTTTCTTGCTCATTCATACTGAGCCAGCCTTGAGATTTTGTTTAGCTAACAGAATATAATAGTAGTATACTCAGATGGCTCAGTGGATAAAGAATCCACCTGCAATATGGGAGACATGGGTGACATGAGTTGAATCCCAGGGTCAGGAAGATGCCCTAAAGGAGAAAATGGCAACCCGCTCCAGAACTCTCGCCTGGGGAATCCCATGGACAGAAGAGTCTGGCGAGCTACAGTCCATGTGGGCACAAAGAGTCGGACACAACTCAGCACACGGCACACACAAGATATGGTGAGTGATAGTGTGCTAGATTTGAGCTTGTACAACTTTTATTTATCCCCTTGAAACTCTGAATCTACCATGAAAATGAGCTTAGGGAAGAGGAAAGATCAAGTGAAAGAAACAAGTCATCTCAACTGAGCTCATGCTGGACCAGTCAGGTACCAACCAAGTTGCCAGTAGACTTCAGAAAGATAAGTCTAGCCAAGAGCATCAAGACTGGCTCGATAAACATCCATTCAACTAATCCTGTATTCATGACAAGTTGAAAAGCAATAAATAGTTGTTATTTTAAGCCACTAAGTTTGGGGGTAGTTTGTTCTATGACAGTATTGTTGTAATAGGTGATATACAGCAAGTATGTAACTTATTATACAAACCAGGAGTTTTGAGAATGAAAGGGACTGCTATCAATAATTATACTGAGAAAACAGGTATAAATTAGCCTTGCCCAAGTATAAATAAGCCTAAGAGTCGGACACAACTGAGCGACTTCACTTTCACTTTCACTTCACATCTTATTTGCATAGCATTCAGTATCAGTCATTATCCAAATTTTCTTTTTTAACTTATGAGGTTTCTGTATTGTTTATTGGGGTGTAGGGTTATAAAAAATCTAGAAAATGAAATGCAAACTTATCACCACCTTTAATAATATGTGCATTCATCCTTCAGCTGTAAAAGAGAGTAACACAACTCAAAATGATTTACAAAATAAAGGGATTTATAATCTCACATAAAGAGTTAAGGTTAGTTGGTTTATTGACTCAACAATATCACTAAAGAAAAAAAAAGCACAAAAATAAACAAACAAAACCCTTTAAGCTGTTTTCATTAAAATCTTCCTTATCTCAATAAATGGAATTCTCATATGTCTAGGTTTCATAACATTTTACCCTTTTCTCATTTTATTCATCAGCAAATCCTGATGTATTAACCTTTGAAACACATACAAAATCTGACAATATCTGACTAGATCCATTATCATCTTGACCTAAAATACCATCCTCTACTGCTGAATTATTGCAATAGCCTCCTAATCTGTTTCTCTAGTTATATGTCTCTACAGTCTATTCTTAACTTAGAGCGATCCTTTCATACCGTAAATCAGATCACGCTACATCTCTGCTGATAGTCCTCCACTCTCTGTCCATTTAATTTAAAATTACAACGTTCTAATGCTGTGCTGTCTATTTCAGCAGCCACTAGCCATGTACAGCTATTGATAACTTTTTATGTGCCTGCTTCAAATGATGGTTCACTTTAAGTATAAAATGTACTTTGGATTTGAGAAAATTAGTATGACAAAAAATAATGCAAAATATCTCATGAATAGCTTATATGTTGATTACACTAAGATAATGATGTGAGATATTTTATAAGATATTATACTGCATGTGTTGGATTAAATAAAATACATTGCTAAGTTAATTTGCTTTTATTTTTCTTTTTTANAGATAATGATGTAAGATATTTTATAAGATATTATACTGCATGTGTTGGATTAAATAAAATACATTGCTAAGTTAATTTGCTTTTATTTTTCTTTTTTATGTGGCTACTTTAAACTGTAAAATTATATACGTCTGGCAGTATATTTCTTTTTTTTGACTTTTTCTTTTTTTTACTTTACAGTACTGTGTTGGTTTTGCCATACATTGACATGAATCCACCACAGGTGTACATGAGTTATATTTCTGTTTGACTGCCTATATGAGTGGACATGTAAAACCACTCTGTATCCCTTCCCTTTGTTCACTGTGCTCAAAAAACTGTTGTAGTATACTTTTGTGACCCTCCTACTGCCACAGAAACATCAGACATGCACCTATTTTTAGGGGCAATTTTAAGTTTTGTGTAAACAAATAACATTTGGAATCCTCTAAAGGAAAATAATACAATATTATTAACATAAAATATAGTAAAAGTAAATATTTGTTAGAATTAATAAAAGAACTATAATTCCTAAAAAGGTGAAAAATACCACAAATATGAAAAATTTTAGATGCTACAGTAATAAGACAATATTATGGGCACTGTAATTAATAACATTATACGGTGTCTGGTCTTTCACCTTAGGTTATAACTCATAAAGTATCAGTTCCATGAGCCACAGAATTGTATATTGGAAGTTATTCCTGTGACAGTGTGGCTAGCACAAGTAGAAGTGATTGAGTATATACCACCAAAATCATTTCATATGAAGTCATTTTAAATGTATCTTCTGTTCACCATTTATTTAGCTGGTTTTCCAAAAATGCCTGTGCCATCTGGACACAACCATATAAAAATAGGGGTATACTGGAGGGGAATTTAAAGTTAAGAGACAGTGAGTGAACTTATCCAACTGAAGCTAGCAAAAATCTAATTTTTGAAATTTTGGACCACGTGATCATGTTGCTAGTTTCATAGTAAATACTTCCCATGAGGCCTTTGGATAGACAGTGTCTTTACCTCCTAGGAAATAGATCCTAAATATTCATTGGAAGGACTGAAGCTGAAGCTAAAACTCTAATACTTTGGCAACCTGATGTGAAGAACTGACTCATTGGAAAAGACCCTGATGCTGGAAAAGATTAAAAGAGAGAGGAGAAGTGGGTGACAGAGAATGAGATGGTTGGATGGCATCACTGTCTCGATGGACATGAGTTTGAGCAAGCTTTGAGCGTTGGTGATGGACAGGGAAGCCTGGCGTGCTGCAGTCCGTGTGGTCAGAAAGAGTCGCATACGACTGAGCAACTGAACTGAACTGAACTGAACCTCCTTTATATCACCTTCCCAGTGAGATTTACCAAGGTCAACCTATTTAAAATCATAACCATCCACAGCTTCCTGATGTAGCTTCTTACTCTACTTCACTGCCCAGAGATCTCTGGATAGTATAAAATTTGCTTTATTAAGTCTTTTGTTGTTGTTGTTGTTATTGTTGCTGCTTGATCTTCCTTAATGTTACTGGAATATAAACACCATGAGGAAAAAAATTTTTATAATTTTTTTCCAAGACTGAATCATGTCCACAGCAGAGTAACTACTCAATAAATGTGTATTCAATAAATGAAGATGCCAGAGTCTTTTATCTTTCTGCACTGCCAACCTTGTTCGTCTTCAGAATTTTCTCTTATATTTGCAAGATAAGGCAGCAGACAACATCTCTTCAAACTGGGAGCTGAATAAAGACAAGGAATTGTTCCCTTTTGGTTCTCCTTTGCATTTTTCTACCTCATTATTACTTGCTTTAGCATTGGCCATTTTCTTCATTATGCTTTGCCATCATTATCTTTAATTTTCCTTTCCTATCACTGTATCTTAAATGCCTGAGTTATTTTTCCTCCTTTTCTTTTTTGTGGGTCTATGTATGAGATTATGCATTTCCTCTGAGATTTATTTAGCTGTCCATACACTTTTGTATGTCAAGCTTCAACTGTGATTGTCTTTAAAGAGTGTGCAATTTGTGACTGAACATTCTCTGTAGCATCTGAGTTGCTTAGGAGACATTTTTGTGATTTCTTTTGATAGAAATTATAGATGTACAGCCTTTGCTCTGCTTCATTTTGTACTTCAAGGCCAAACAAATATACCTGTTACTCCAGGTATCTCTTGACTTCTTACTTTTGCATTCCAATCCCCTATGATGAAAAGGATATCATCTTTTGGTATTAGTTCTAGAAGGTCTTCATAGAACCATTCAATTTCAGGTTCTTTGGTATTAGCGATTGGGACATAGACGTGGATTACTATGATATTGGATAGTTTGCCTTGGGAATGAACTGAGATCATACTGTCATTTTTGAGGTTGCACCCAAGTGCTCGATTTCATATTCTTTTGTTGACTCTGAGGGCTGCTCTCCATTTTTTTCTAAGGCTTTCTGGCCATGGTAGTAGATATAATGGTCATTTGAATTAAATTCACCTATTCTTATCCATTTTAGTTTACTGATTCCTAAAATGTAGATGTTCCTGCTTGACCACATCCAATATACCTTGATTCAAGGACCTAACATTCCAGGTGCCTATGTGATATTGTTCTTTATAGCACTGGACTTTACTTTCACCACCAGACATATCCACAACTGTGCATCATTTCTGCTTTGGCCCAGCCTCTACATTCTGGAGCTATTTCTCTATTCTTCCCCGGTAGCATATTGGACACCTTCTGATCTGGGAGGCTTATCTTCTGGTGTCGTATCTTTCTGCCTTTTCATACTGTTTATGGGGTTCACAAAGCAAGAATACTGGAGTGATGTGCCACTCCCTCCTCCAGTGGTCATGTACAGATATGAGAGTTGGGCCATAAGGAAGGCCAAATGCCAAAGAATTGATGCTTTCAAATTGTGGTGCTGCAGAAGATTCTTGAGAGTCCCTTAGACTGCAAGGAGATCAAACCAGCCAATCCTAATTGGAACCAATCCTGAATATTCATTGGAAGGACTGATGCTGTAACTTAAGCTCTTGGCCACCTGATGCAAAGAGCTGACTCATTGGAAAAGACCCTGATGCTGGGAAGGATTGAGAGCAGTAGAAAAAGGAGGTGACAGAAGATGAGATGGTTGGATAGCATCACAGACAATGGACAAGAGTCTGAGCAAGCTCATGGAGATGGTGAAGGACAGGGAAGCCTGGCGTGCTGCAGTCCATGGGGTCGCAAAGAGTCGGACACAACTTAGAGATTGAACAACAGCAATAGATGAACAGGAAATTTCTTCTGTATTTTTCAGATGTACAGTTTTATTACACTGTGATCAGAGAACATGATCGACTATTCCTATTTTTAGAATATTTTAGGGGGTAGGTCTTTTGTGGCCTAATAAATGGAAGTTTATCATGAATGCTCTACCTATAGTCATATTTTACAAATATTGTTGCATTTCTTGACAAAACACATAATTTATTNATTGGGAAAAGGGCCATTGGAGTGTTTCTTTTCCTTTTCCCATAAAATGTGACTTATTTATCACAAAAAATGTGTAAGAATGTCCTGGGTACAGTTAATATTATCATACATATAATTCAATAGTTCAAATTTTAAAATTCATATAGAAACCCAGAAAAATTCATTTTTCTCTATTTCTTTAATTATAAATTTGACCTAATGTCTCAGTCTTTCTGATACAGCTTTTTGTAAATACTGTATTATATCTTATCCATTTCTGAAAAAGTAAAGCTAAAACAAATAATCTTTCTGTAGTATTTTTCTTTTTTTAGCAGGACAGGCTAATTTTCTCCGAATTCCTACTGCACTAAAATGTGATATCAAGATGTAATAGATGCTGGTGGGACAGATTTGAAGGATTTTGAACTTGAATGCATTCTGATTGTTTTTCTTTCCTTGACAAAATTGCAAGAAAACTCTTCTCCTTATATAACACTGCTGTAGAAACAGAGCTGACTGGCTACAGCATTATATACAACTTGGCTTTCCCTGTGGGAGATGAATAATAATTGTTTTGTTTCCAGAGTATCACAAAGTAATATGAAATTTACAGAGAATAATAAATAGAGCCTAGGCTTAGCTCCTGCCTCTGAATCACCAGCCAGATCAAATGAGCATTGGATGCTGTTATACAAAGTGAATGTAATGTTAAGTCTGCAGTTGAAATGAAAATATTTTACCTGCTAACATATTTCAAAATGACTTTTGAAAGAGATGCCTTGCTTTGCTTGATGACACTTTATTCACTATGCATTACAAATATTATTAATCAACAGGATTCTTTGTTGACATTTTCCTCCAAGGTTTAACCTTTGGCTAAAAAGAGCATGTTTGAATTTACATTGTTAATGAGTTTCTATCGAAGTTTAAGTGGTTCATGGAGTCTTAAAAATACGTTATTTTTGACATGAGTAGTTCAAAATCCCTAGTGTGTGATATGTATATGTGTGATTGAGAGGTTGTTGATCTATTTAATTTTTCAGATTGCATTTCAATGATGATTTCTGATTCTGGAATTCATAGGGTTTGAGTCTGGTATTAGCATTTTACTCTCTTTGTGGCCTTGTAAAATTCATTAATATCAACTGGATATAATCAAATATAATAAATGACCTTGTCTGATAAAGATATTATGAAAATTAAATGAGCTAGTCCAAGCAAATGTCTTACATGGTGGCAGACACCTATTGAATGTTTAAGAAGAATAAATGTTATTACTGAAAAGTTAATTTGCAATACAGTGAAAATAAGCTGGACAGGAAATGTGGACCTCCAGTAAGAACACTATTACTTAATAGCTCTGCAGCCTTGGAAAAGCACATAAACTCTCTGAATCCATTTTAGCAGCTATAAAATAAAGGTTTCCATTATAACTTGCACATAAAATAAACTGACGTAAAGACAAAACAAAATAACATATATGACCATGTCACACAGCCAGATGAACTTTTATTTTAGGGTTTATTCATTTTATCACCTTCCTTCACACACAGATTTCCTCTAGAATCATGAAATTAGTTGACGTTCTCTATATAAATCTGAATTTGAAAAAAAAAAACACTCAGATTCAAACTGCTGTCAATTATATGCAAACTTTGCTTGTATATCAACATTTTTCACAGNATCACCTTCCTTCACACACAGATTTCCTCTAGAATCATGAAATTAGTTGACGTTCTCTATATAAATCTGAATTTGAAAAAAAAAACCACTCAGATTCAAACTGCTGTCAATTATATGCAAACTTTGCTTGTATATCAACATTTTTCACAGTTTGGGTTTTTTAGAAATGTGCTTTTCATTGCTATTTTACCTCATTCCTAACAGTTAACTATCAAACATGTATTCAAAAAAGTTTATTTCTACAAACATTCACTACAAGTCCCATATTGCTTTTATCCATTTGGAATACCCTGGTTATAAAATTTAGCACAGAGAAAGAATGAAATTGGATGTACATATCAAGTAAGCTATTTTGGTCACTATGTCTCCCAGAACAACTTGATATAGATTTGTAATCCATCTTTAAAATTGATGAACCTTGGGGACTGTAATGGAAATGAAATATTGAGGCACTGAAACTTTAACATGATTTAAATATCCAAATAGAATATACGAGAGTAGCTTGGAGGAAATAAAGAAACAAAAAAAGAAGGAATGAATTGGTATTCGGTCTGATTTGTATTACTGCAAGAAACAAACTTTCACATACTGGACCAAAACATATATTACTGGCGTATGAACTTCTATTTCCACTCAGTGTTGCTGGAAATATGCAAGTCAATGCAACTAAATGAATCTTTTTGTATACTCCCAAACGCTCTGATTTTTTTCACACATTCCACCATTTTTTTTTTTTTTTTTTGGTGGACTTATGGGGTGACTGGCAGCTCAGCTATCTCTATGGAGATTAATAGTATGTGATTTGCAACATGATTTTAAAGTAGGATAATGTGCCAGATTCAATGGTACTTAATTATAGAGTATGAACCAATTTTTGTCTCAAGCTGTAAATATTTGAGGATGAAATCTACAGAAAACAAAAATTGTATTATAAGAAAACACAATTACATTTTAAATATAAAAGATATTCAAAATGCCATTTCAGTGAGTTTAAGAAATAGCTACTATTTTCCAGTAGATGTTTCTGATTTTGGGGGGAGGGTATGGATGGTGAGGAGGTGATTCTCCATAGTATTTTCACACAGTGTATGACAATTTCAGCCTATGCTGTCTTTTCAAGAGTGTTTATACAGTAAGCAACCTGTAAGTTGTGAACCCTGTAAGTGGTGAACACGTTTGTTTATTGTCCAGGAAAATATAGATAACATCTTCCTCCTTCCAATAAGACTGGGAAAAACGTAAGCTTGGGATTCCATACCTATGATGCAGACTCATTGTGCAGCATCCTCCTGGGCTATCTCTCATGGACTCCATAGACCTTCGGAGGCAGGAGTGCCTGATGAAAACATGAAGTTCATGCCCGAGAGTAAGTCAAAAAGGCCTTTGTCTCTATCCCATGGGTCTCTTGCCTTCTGCCAGCATCTATGAAACTGGGGCAAGGTATCTCATTAGCTAAGAAATTGGGTAAAATCTAAGAATCTTCATCATTTTTGACAGGTTCATTTTGATCTAACAGTTATTAATTGAGAAATTAATGGACAAGTGACTGTGTTCAATGTTGCATGGAAATAAATACAAAGAGATATGTGAGGCATCAGTTCGGTTCAGTCGCTAAGTTGTGTCTGACTCTTTGTGAACCCGTGAACCGCAGCACATCAGACTTCCCTGTCCATCACCAACTCCCAGATCTTACTCAAACTCATGTCCTAGGAGTCAGTGATGCCATCCAACCATCTCATCCTCTGATGTCCCCATCTCCTCTTGCCTTCAATCATTCCCAGCAGCAGGGTCTTTTCTAGGGAGTCAGTTCTTCGCATCAGGGGGCCAAAGTATTGAAATTTCAGCTTCAGCATCAGTCCTTCCAATGAATATTCAGGACTGATTTCCTTTAGGAGAGACTGGTTGGATCTCCATGCAGTACAAGAGACTCTCAAGATTCTTTTCCAACATCACAGTTCAAAAGCATCAGTTCTTTGATACTCAGCTTTCTTTATAGTCCAACTCTCATATTCATACATTTGACCACTGGAAAAACCATAGCTTTGACTAGATGGACCTTTGTTGGCAAAGTAATATCTCTGCTTTTTAATATGCTATGTGGGTTGATCATAGCTTTTCTTCCAAGAAGCAAGCTTCTTTTAATTTCATGGCTGCAGTCACCATCTGCAGTGATTTTGGAGCCCCCAAAATAAAGTGCCTCACTGTTTCCATTATTTCCCCATCTATTTGCCATGAAGTGAAGGGACCAAATGCCATGTTCTTAGTTTTATGAATGTTAAGTTTTAAGCCAGCTTTCCTTCTCTCCTCCTTCACTTTCTTCAAGAGGCTCTTTAGTCCTTCACTTTCTGACGATCAGGGTGGTATCATCTGTTTATCTGAGATTATTGATATTTCTCTCAGCAATCTTGATTCCAGCTTGTGCTTCATCCAGCCTGGCATTTTGTATGATGTACTCTGTGTATAAGTTAAATAAGCAGGGTGACAAGGGTGACAATATGCAGTCTTGAGATACTCTTTTCACAATTTGGAACCAGTCTCATATTAGTTAATCCAATTCAACTCAGTCATCTGGTCTGGACTATGCAGAATCAGAATTGCATAAAATCAAAAAAAAAAAAAAAAGAATTGCATAAAATCCATCTTACTGTCCGAACAACGTGCCATGGCTTAGCACTTAATTATAAGGGCAATTCTTAGAGGATGAAAAAGCACCAAAATGTCAGCTTTCAGAAGCTGATTTTTATTTTAGCCTATTTGAGATGATAGAGACTTCTTTTTATGCCTCAAAGAAATGAATGTGAAGAGAGTGTCACAAGTTTTCTGTATTTAATTCAGCTTTCCCTAAGCCTAAAATGGAGAAAGCATTAATAAATACTGAACTCTCTGTCTCAGATCTGCCTGAAACAGATTTTAATAAATTATATTTCATGCTGCAGTCCAAGCAATGAGCTGCCACACTTATGATTAACAGAGCAGCATTCTTATAAAAGAACTACAGTTCTAAAATAAAAGAATTGTGTTATACAGTGCTGGCACATCAATATCAAAAAGAGGTATAATGTTGTTACAATATTAATAATAAATTATTAAGCTGTCAGTTCAATTCTGTGTCAGACTTTAAAGTATAAGTACTAATTGACATCAAAATTCAAAAGATAATTTTTACAAACTTGGAGTGGGATCACTGTTTTGGTGTAAGACTTTGAGAGGATAGTCATAAAAACTCATTTGAGTAGCAATAAATTTTCTAAATTGAAATTATACTCTTTGAAGTCCCAAACAAATGCATATGAAAATCCATCAAGGCTGCTAGTAAATTTAATATTGTTAAAGAATGTCTTTGGGAACATTTAAACATGGTTTTAATTTTTAATTTCAATTTTTCTAAATATTCTAATAATTACTAAAATTATTCTTAAGATATTTTCAAGTCTTTTTGAAAGTAAAAACTGACCTTTTCAGCCAGTGGGGGTGAAAAAATATTTTCTCAATAGCTGATCCAGAATTCTCCATTGAACAAGAACTGCATTTGTTTAGAAAATGATACCAAAGGAAAAAAGGTTAGTTAGGCTTTTGGCTTTTAGCTCATAGATTGGATGAGCTAAGGAGGAAAAACACTGTTAAACTTTACAAATAAATGAAAATTGGAAATAGAGATAACACACAAAAAAAGAGAAAGGACGAGGAAAATAAGAAAGAGCAGTCAAGTAAAGAGCAGTACACCAAAGTTGGCTTTGCAGAAATGGCTGACGAAGTGTTAGCTCAATCCCCAGCGCTGATTCTGCAGTTTTCTAATTGCAAAGAGAAACTTCTCTCATCTTCCTTAATCTTCTGGAGTGAGTAAAGTCTGTTGCTTACTCTCTCCTCTAAAAATAAGCAAGCAAAACTCAAAGTCAATCATCCTGATTCTTTTCTGTGGCTTATTTGCCATCTCCTTGTCTTGTCACCTCTTCTTCTAACTAGTGGCTTTCAGATTTTAGCATTCATCAGAATTTCCTGGGGAACTTCTTAAAACAGAATTTTGGGATTCATTCCCAGAGCTTTTGATTCAGCAAACAGAGTATGGCCTGACATTGCTTGCTAGGGAAACATTTTGAGAATATCTGGCCTCACATTTTCTGGGCTATCACCCTCGCTCATCCCTTACCTTGACAACAGCCTCCTAACTGATGTCTCTACTACACATCTACTCAATAGTCTGAATAATCTTCCAAAAAGTAAAAATCTGATTGGGTAAATAAAACTTCCACAAAAATCATTTTCTGTCCACTTTATGTAAAATACAGTCCAATCCTTTTCTTCCCACATCCTGCACCTCAAATAAATACTGCTTATGGTTTCATATTTAATATATAAGAAATATATAATCCTACTGTTTATAAATTATTAGAGCTATGATATAAAATAGCTTGTCTCTCCCGTTTACATCCTTTTTTTCTTTCTTTTTAAATTTTTTTAAATTTTTTATTTTTTTTAATTTTTTTACTTTATAATACTGTATTGGTTTTGCTATACATTGAAATGAATCCACCACAGGTGTTCATGAGTTCCCAACCCTGAACCTTCCTCCCACCTCCCTCCCCATATCATCTCTCTGGGTCATCCCAGTGCACCAGCCCCAAGCATCCTGTATCCTGTATCGAACCTAGACTAGCGATTCGTTTCTTACATGATAGTATACATGTTTCAATGCCATTCTCCCAAATCATCCCACCCTCTCCCTCTCCCACAGAGTCCAAAAGTCTGTTCTTCACATCTATGTCTCTTGCTGTCTCACATACAGGGTTATCATTACCATCTTTCTAAAGATGGTACATTGACCCTACATCATGCGTGGCTCATATTGTAGATTTTGTTAATATTTGTTAAAATAATTAAAATGCCATATTGCTGTTGTAAATATTTTGCTTCAGGTGCTTAGTTATTTTTTATATTTTCGTGAAGATTTAGATTGCAAGAACTTCTATTTTATTTACTTTCTTATAGTCCAGCTCTGTCATTACTCAGCTTTCCTATTTGGGGACAGTGATGGCTCAGAGGTTAAATTGTCTGCCTCCAATGCAGGAGACCTGGGTTCGATCCCTGAGTCAGGAAGATCTCCTGGAGAAGGAAACAGCAACCCACTCCAGCATTCTTGCCTGGAGAATCCCATGGATGGAGGAGCCTGGTGGGCTATAGTCGCAGAGTTGGACATGACTGAGTGACTTCACTTTCACTTATTTTCTCTGTGTTTCAGTTTCCTTACCCATTAAATGGGGGCAATAATGCTATCCCTGTCAAAGGTTGCTTTTAGAAACCAATTTATTGTTACAAGTAGAGCACATGACACATGGTAAATTCTCAATTAATGCTAATGTAATTTCATTATTATTTAAAATTGTTATCATTGCTACCTCAGATGCTCCCCCAGATTAGACTGTTCACCACCAACCAGAAGTCATTCTTGGCAAAGGGATTGGGAGGTTGAAGAAATACTCAAAAGGAGTACTATGATGAATGAAAATGAGGGTGGCATAAAGTTAGTCCCCTCCAATCAGTAGGCAGAAGTTTGTATGGCTGGCATGCAGGGATTGTAGATGTGGACAAGCAGGCTCAGACAGCAAATGGTTTTGGAAAATGGAACTGTCTGGTATTTAATCCCTGATTGTGGAGACTGGGAAAGAGAACAAAGTACAACTTACTGAGCACCTGCTGCATGCCAGATAATTGCATTCATGTTGTCTAATTTCATACTTGTCAATATTTCTATTTTTATAGAATGTAAGGGAAGAGACAGAGATATCAGGTAACTTGTAAAACACTACGCAATTTAAAATCATAGAATCTGAATTTAGTCTTAGTTTTGTCTAAATCCAAAGCTAATAACCTCTTTTTTTATGCTTTATTTTTAATGACAATAAGCAATAAATTTGCAAGCATTTCTGATATAAAAGTTAAGTTATCTACAGTGCAGAGGCTGCTTTCAATTTACATCAAAACTAAGAATGCTGCTTTTGGGAATGTGGTTTTCTGGAGCTAAAAGTAACAAGATGGGAGACATAGGTGGCTAGGACCTTTGGGAAGTAGAGAAGAAGATAAGTGTGTTGAGGTCAAAAGCAAGAAATCTTGTGATTTTGAAATGAACACTTCAGACCTGACACCATTCCCAAAGAGGAGTGACCTTGGCCCTTCCCTAAGCTAGAAATCCTCATGTTCCACTAAGCCAAGAACACTATGGGACTCTGAAAAACCAAAGGTGAAAAGTGTGTTTGCAACAACTTACAACTTCTAGAAGCAGTAAAAATCATATGTTTCTCAGAGATACTCTAGTTCACCTGGAAGACATCAAATTAAAACTCACATCACTACCCAGTGTTAATCTCAGAATTTCTGATTCATTAAGTCTTAGGTGAAGTCAGAAAACTGCATCTATAACAACTTCTGAGGCAATGCTGATGCTGCTGATCTTCAGCCATACTTTGAGAATCACCACTGCAGTCTAAACCACTCATTTCATATGGGAATAAAGTGAGATGAGAGTGTATCCAATGTTGCACAGAAAATGATCTTGGAAAAGTAAAAAGAATAAAGGACCACTGAGATTTGTCTGAAGAATTTATCTGGAGTCAGTCTTGTGATAACATGGTTGTGTCCAGGCCCTAATACACTGTTAAACTATAAGGATATTCAGTCACTTTGGGACTAGGTAAACCACCAGGAAAAAGAAATCAACATAATACATTTTATGCCATTTTCTCATAAACACTAACTCTCAATTTGAGCATATTATAACAAATTCTATTAGCTCATTTTAAAGCTGTAATGAAAATGGGTGAAACAGATTTTATCTAGTTAGTCTTCAATCACTAAAATTCATTAGAAGAAGTTAGGCTATTTAAATCATGGAGTAAATGCTATGTTCTCAAGGGAAAATTGATTTTATTTCCCAGGCCAAATCAGATGAATTGGATATAGTTGCCTAGGGTACTGTCTTGAAACTCATTTGGACGCTAAGCTGGGGTTTAGAGAAAAAGATAATTATCTGCCAAAGGTAATGAAGAAAGAAGGAACACCAAGTATTATACATTGTCAAATTCTGGGTTGTTACTGTCAATTGTGATGTTTTTTCACATTATTCATGTGAAAAATGTTTACATGGCTCTAAATTTGTTGAATATTTATGCTACTAATTATGACCTAGGAAACATTCTCTATCACATATTGTTTAATGAAATATTGATTGATCCACCCAATAAAATTCTACATCTGTGATAGTAGTCAGATGACACATAAATTTCATGACTCTGCTGTTCTATGACTGTCCATGTAGTACAAAATGAGTCTTGTGACTCACTTGATGACTCATTTGGCAAACAAATGAGGTTAAATTGTGATTCTGAGAGATTTTAAGAATGAATGCTATGCAATAATGCTAGTCAACTATGTCTATGATGATGACATGATTTTTGAGTGATATTCTTTTACTTGCAGCAAATATCTAGAAAGCCTAGGAAATGAAAAAGCAAAAAGGTACTGGCCCTAAAGGGCTATGGATTCATTTTCGATTGATAGATAACAAATCCCCACCAATTTAGCATCTTAAAATGAAGCACATTTATTCTCTCAGTTTTTGTGGGCCAGGAGTCCAGTCAATGCCAAACACAATTCAGGATTTCAATCTTCTCTGAGGCCCTAGGTTCTCTTCCAAGTTCATCAGCTGTTTGTGGAATTCAGTTTATTAGGGCTGTGGGCTGTCTTTTTTAGAGTTCTTGGGTTCTCTTAGGTCCCTGTTCTCTTTTGGAGAGTAATGGAGTATCTTTTCTATCTCCTAATGGATGCTATCAATTCCTAGCCATATAGATGATATTCATGATGTGGAATCTTACTTTTTCGAAACCAGCAAGAGACTCTTTCCTATGCTTTAAATCCCTTCTTTGCAGAAAGGGCCCGGTCCCAATAATGGCTCATCTGATTTACTCAGACCCACTCAGAATAATCTCACTTTTAATTAACTCAAAATTAAGTGACTTGAGACCTTAATTACATATTTGAAATCCTTCAGTTTTTGTTATATAACATAGTCTCATCATGCAAGTGACATTTGTAATAACTCAACACTCAAGAAGAGATTACATGGCGTGAGTGTGTAGCAGGGGGAGGGTTTTTGGGATGTCATCTTAGAATTTGGATGACAGGCTACTATTTATATGATGTTTATTTTATATAGTTTTCTGATTATAAAATATTGATATATATTTATTATGAAAATTTTGAAATAAAGAATAAAAATACACATTTTCTGTACTCACCAATTATGGGTAATTTGGTGATTCTTCTCTATTGTTTCTACTTCTGCACATATGTATAAATGTTTTAAACTGTTAGAACTTCCTAAATATACAATTTTGTATTTTCTTCACTTAAAATATTAAAAATAATTTCCTACATCATTGACATTATTCAAAAAGCTTTTTCAGTTGACCACATGGTCTTTATCTATGGATGCATCATCTTCTATTTTACCACTCCCTTAGGCTTATTCCATTGTTTCCATATTTTAATGTTCCTCACAGTGACTAGCTTTATATGCTATTTCTGTTAGCATCTCTAGTTTAGTCAGATAAAGCTTGTGGTAGAAGGCAATCATGGACATAATATCTCATGCCTACCTCTATTCATGCCTTTGGTAGTACCCATCACTGATTCTGGGTCTGGACATTTGAAAACTTCAGCTAGTGAGATGTTAGCAAACCTGATTCAAGCAGAGTATAAAATTAATCCTTACACAATCCAACCTTCTCTCATGGACCTCTGCCACTACATGAAAATGTTTCCAGGCTAGACTATGGAATGATGTGATTATCGTATGAAAGTGAACTGAATGTACTTAGTAAAGGTCACCCAAGACGAGGCATCCCCCACCCTACCACAAGGTAACTGCACACACCTAAGTGAACCTAGTCAAGGCCAGCTGAGCCTGATCCAAATCACTAAATATACTGACTCACAAGGCATAATAATCAGTTTATTGTTCTGAACAACTAATTATTTGAGGTAGTTTGTTAACCAACTAAAATCTACCTTACACACAGCTTTAGAAATGAACTGTAAAGGATACATTTAGAAGTATCAGAAAATTACCAAAGTGTAATTATTTAAACAAAGTAACATTTACAGTGATGCTGAAAAATAGTGAGGTGAAAATTGCTTTCATGGAAGGAAAGAAGCAGGCTCTTTTGTAAAGACAAAAAGAATATCATCGAGAAGAAAGACAATTCAGCACATTGACCTGAGACATACAAACAGCCCAAAGACATGAAATGCTCTTTTCATTGTGAGTTTCAGAAGTTTTCTCTGAGCATGACAGGACTTAGACTAAGTTTCTATAAGGAAATGGCAATCCACTCCAGTACTAATGCCTGGAAAATCCCATGAACAGGGGAGCCTGGTAGGCTACAGTCCATGGGGTCGCAAAGAGTCGGACACAACTGAGCAACGGACACGACACACACCACTGAGACAGCCTCTAAGGCATATAATGTTTTGTTAAAACCTTCTGAGGAAATAAACCTTTCACTGCTCACTGGCATGAATAATGCCCTGGTCAAACTGAAACCACACGTAGACATTAGCTTCCCTTCATTCCTTTTAACTCACTGAGGGAAGAACTTGGCTGCATTTAGACATACTTGCTGCTGCTGCTGCTATGTAGTCGCTAAGTCGTGTCCACGTTTGACTCTTTTGCAATTGTAGCCCGCGAGGCTTCTCTGTCCATGGGATTTCCCAGGCAAGAAAATTGTAGTGGGTTGCCATTTCCTACTGAAGTAGACTTCCTGACCCAGGGATCAAACTCGCCTCTCTTGCATCTCCTGATTTGGTAGGTATATTCCTTAACACTGTGCCACCTGGGAAGCCCATAGAATTAATTAGCAAAAATCATTAACTACAAACACTTTACTTTTCCTTTCTTTACCTTCTTCACATTCTTCATAAACTTCAGAAACAAAGGTCAAACAGTTTCTCAGGGGAACAAAGCACATGGAAATAAAATGTGCACAAATTTGGGGTCAAGTAATGGAATCTCTGACTATCCCAAAGCCTTTGACTGTGTGGATCACAATAAACTGTGGAAAATTCTGAAAGAGATGGGAATACCAGACCACCTGACCTGCCTTTTGAGAAACATGAATGCAGGTCAGGAAGCAACAGTTAGGACTGGACATGGAACAACAGACTGGTTCCAAATAGGAAAAGGAGTATGTCAAGGTTGTATATTGTCACCCTGCTTATTTAACTTATACACAGAGTACATCAAGAGAAACACTGGACTGGAAGAAGCACAAACTGGAATCAAGATTGCCGGGAGAATATGCAGATGACACCACCCTTATGGCAGAAAGTGAAGAACTAAAGAGCCTCTTGATGAAAGTGAAAGAGGAGAGTGAAAAAGTTGGCTTAAAGCTCAACATTCAGAAAACGAAGATCATGGCATCCAGTCCCATCACTTCATGGCAAATAGACAGGAAAACAGTAGAAACAGTAATAGACATTATTTTGGGGGCTCCAAAATCACTGCAGATGGTGATTGCAACCATGAAAGATGCTTACTCCTTGGAAGAAAAGCTATGACCAATCTAGACAGCATATCAAAAAGCAGAGATATTACTTTCTCAACAAAGGTCCGTCTAGTCAAGGCTATGGTTTTTCCAGTAGTCATGTACGAATATGAGAGTTGGATTATAAAGAAAGCTGAGTGCAGAAAAATTGATGCTTTTGAATGCTGCATTGGAGAAAACTCCTGAGAGTCCCTTGGACTGCAAGGAGATCCAACCAGTCCATCCTAAAGGAGATCAGTCCTGGGTGTTCATTGGAAGGACTGATGCTGAAGCTGAAACTGCAATACTTTGACCACCTGATGCAAAGAGCTGACTCATTTGAAAAGACCCTGATGCTGTGAAAGATTGAGAGCAGGAGGAGAAGGGGGAAACAGAGGATGAGATGGTTGGATGGCATCACTGACTCAAGGACATGAGTTTGGGTAAACTCTGGGAGTTGGTGGTGGACAGGGAAGCCTGGCACACTGCGGTTCAGGGGATCGCAAAGAGTCAGACATGCATGACTGAGCAACTGAACTGAACTGAATTGAACTGAATGGAATCTCTTTGGTGGAGAGATGTATTTTCTACAAGATGCTACAAAGACAACGAACCAGTTTTATTTCAGGGATAATAGCATATGGAACCAGTCACCAGGTATAGCAAGAAGATTCATTCCATAAAGAAAATTCATCACCAATGTCTATTTAGTCTGTATATAAAAAATCTACTGAAATTTAAGTCTAATGTGAAATACAGTAAACTAATCAAAATTTCATAACACCCTTGGTTTTACTACTAGCAATATTTGACAGGAGTGGAATTAAAAATAAACTATGAGAGGAAATTATATATTTCATCATCATTAAGAGACTTCATTCAGCTAAACGAGTACCATATTTTTCCCTTGAAAGTTAGGTTTTTTTTTTTTAAATATTCTTTTCACAGTCAGAGGGAATATAAAACTTGGCAAAGAGGAGACAAACAGAAACAGGTTATTTACCATCTTTTCTTTTTTATGAATTTTGCCCAGGAAATAAAAAATAGAGAGTCTTAAGCATTTGACTATGCCAAAGCCTTTGACTGTGTGGATCACAACAAACTGTGGAAAATTCTTAAAGAGATGGGAATACCAGATCACCTGATCTGCCTCCTGAGAAATCTGTATGCAGGTCAGGAAGCAACAGTTAGAACTGGACATGGAACAACACACTGGTTCCAAATTGGGAAAGGAGTATGTCAAGGCTGTATATTGTTACCCTGCTTATTTACCTTATATGCAGAGTACATCATGAGAAATGCTAGGCTAGGATGAAGCATAAGCTGGAAAAAGATTGCTGGGAGAAATATCAATAACCTCAGATATGTAGATGACACCATCCTTATGACAGAAAGTGAAGAAGAACTAAAGAGCCTCTTGATGAAAATGAAAGAGGAGAGTGAAAAAGTTAGCTTAAAACTCAATGTTCAGAAAGCTAAATCATGGCATCTGGTCCCATCACTTCATAGCAAATAGATGGCAATAGATACAGTGAGAGACATTATTTTGAGGGGCTCCAAAATCACTACAGATGGTGACTGCAACCATGAAATTAAAAGACGCTTGCTCCTTGGAAGAAAAGTATATTAAAAAGCAGAGATGTTACTTTGCCAACAAAGGTCCACCTAGTCAAAGCTATGGTTTATCCAGCAGTCATATATGGATGTGAGAGTTGGACTATGAGGAGGGCTGAGTGCCAAAAAATTGATGCCTTTGAACGATGATGTTGGAGAGGACTCTTGAGAGTCCCTTGGACTGCAAGGAGATCCAACCAGTCTATCGTAAAGGAGATCAGTCCTGAATATTCATTGGAAGGACTGATGCTGAAGCTGAAACACCAATACTTTGGCCACCTGATGCGAAGAGCTGACTCATTAGAAAGGACCCTGATGCTGGGAAAGATTGAAGGAAGGAAGAGAAGGAGATGACAGAGGATGAGATGATTGGATGGCATCACTGACTCAATGGACATGGGTTTGGGTGGACTCAGGAGTTGGTGATAGACAGGGAGGCCTGGTGTGCTACGGTTCATGGGGTCGCAAAGAATTGGAGACGACTGAGTGACTGAACTGAACTGAGGTGTTCGGTCCTCTGGACTTCATATTTTCAAAATATGATTATTTGAACAGAGTGATAATAATAAGAAAAGTGAGTGTAGATAAAACTACAAAAATGAAGAGTTGTGGCTTGCTAGTGCTTTCCTTCACATGTTAGCAAAAGGGCAGAGCAGTGATGTCATGGAAATTATTTTTTCAGGAAAATCCCAACATTAACATGGATTCTCAAAAGATTTTGTGATTTTTTTCTTTCTTATATTCTTCTGTATATTTAAAAGATTTGTTCTCTCCCATTTTATGAATTACTAAAGTTAGATGTTTTAATATCCACATAATTAGCATACATTTTATCAATCTTTGTAAATACTTTCATTGAGATCATTCAGTCCATTTTTTTTTTCCAGAGTGACTTCCAGAGAACTTTTAAGATATGCAACATGTACACTTACAAACACAAAGAATCGGGATGGAGTGAAGATAAATATGAGAAACTCTTTAGAGTGCAACCTCTTTCTTGGGAAATCATGGTACATGTTAACATATTGGAGAATACAAGAATTCCATTATTAAGGAAAACAAACAATGTACCATGAAACCTATAATCACTACAGAATTGGTAACCATGTGTGTGTGCTTAGTTGCTCAGTCATGTCCAACTCTTTGCGACTCTGTGGATTGTAACCCACCAGGCTCCTCTGTCCATGGGGATTCTCCAGGCAAGAATACTGGAGTGGGTTGCCATACCCTCCTCCACGGGATCTTCCCAACCCAGGGATCAAACCCAGGGCTCCGACATTTCAGGCATATTCTTTACTGTCTGGGCCACCAGGGAAGCCCCTTTATACCTCTGGGCACCCAAAAGTAAAGGCTGCACATAAACAGTACTCTAGAAACCACAATGAAATGAAAATTAAAAAAAAAAAAAAAAGAAAGAAAGAAACGTGAACATCCAATAAGGGCAAAAAACAGGTGTATATATGTGGCTCTTTCTAAAGCTTCCTATGTCTGTAGAATATGGAAACAGAAATAAGATAGTCCCTTGACTCAGGTAAAAGGGCCCTGCTGGCTATTGTTCCAGAAATTCTTGTGGCTTTAGAGTTGATTTAGGAGCTGGGGAATTTAAAAGAAAGTCACATTTTATCATTTTACCACTCAATTCTTTGTGTGTGACCTTGAGCAAATTAATCCTTCTGCTTCAGTCTCCTCCTCTATAAAACGAGAACACTGCAAAATTCATTGGATTGTGAGGATTAAAGAAGTTAATAAGTAACGGGTTTAGAGCAATATTTCTTGCATTAGCAATCCGTTGTTACATGCCATTATTTTCATTACTTTTACTTTCCTTGACAATTCATTTGCATGCTTTGAAAATTGATTGACTTTGAAGCTTCATTGCTGTACAAATGTCTTCAATCAGGAATTTTAAATTTTGTGTTGGAATAACAAAAACAAATATGTTAAATTTAAACTTTTTGTACACAGATTAAGGGGGCTCCTCAAGTGACTCAGTAGTAAAGAATCCATCTGCTAATGCAAGAGACACTGGAGACGCGAGTTTGATCCCTGGTTGCGAAGGTCCCCTAAAGTAAGAAATGGCAACCTACTCCAGGATTCTTGCTGGCAAAGCTCACTGACAGAGAGCCCTGGTGGGCTACATTCCAGGGGGGTCACAAAGAGTCAGACATGACAGAAATTGAGCATACACCCACGTACACAGTTTAAGCAACTCTACAAATATAGCAACAATATTTTCATCACCACTGTATCCTGCAAATTAGCAAAAATCTCACAAATAACAAAAAATTCATTGAAAAAGTTGATTAATAAAGTTAGAAAAATAAGATACATAGAGTGGTTCAAACACATATTAACTTTAGTAATAACTACATTATGGTGGGACATTTCTGACCATTTCCTTATAATAAAACAACATATTTTAATTACTTACAACAGTAAAATGTATTTAAAGTTCTCAATTCAACTGAGAAGTCTGTGATCCCAAACTTTACCAGCCTTTATATTTCTGCTCTCACTGGTAGTCAAATGGTGCCACATTCAACCAATTAGATAGAACATTTCACATTAGCCCTTAAAATAGACTGCCTGAGTGTCATTATCTCATAAATTGGAAGTTTGACCTAAAAGATCTCTCACAAAATGTCCAAACTTTTCAGTAAAAATCTCACCATTCCAAACATACCCAATGAAGTGCAAAGGGATTTACTTGAGAGGAAGAATTAGATATCAATTAATATAAATGCACTGCTAGGACCTAGTTATTATTTTGGAAAGGAGAAAATGAGGTTGTGGGAACTATTATGTAGGTGAATGTTAGAGGAGGTATTGTGATGTCAAGCCTAGAAGTGTTCTGCTTGGTCTTTCCATTCCAGGGATGGGATAGGCAATGAAATTGGATATAAGGGGAAAGAAAGATATCAAAAATAAGTACTGTTTTCCTATAGGATGGTTCTGTCATTGTGTATAAAGGTGGGCGAGTATGGATAAGTGGATATTCTGAAATCCAATTCTATTTTGTAGAAGAAAGTACCAATTATTAATGATGAGTAAAATTTAGTTTGTCAAGTTAGAATTTATGGGATGAACAAATGATTATACAAATTCATGGCAAGTTCTGATTTTTCTGGTCAAAAGTATTCTTTTACTTAGACATTTGCTCAGTTCTTACACTCACATTCCTTCCACTATGTGATACAATATCAAAACAGTTGACTTGCAGATAGAAAAGACAAGTTTCCTACACTGAATATTCTGATAAACCTCTTGAGGTATTGGGTACAGGGGACAGAAGACAGGCTTCGATGAGACCACCAGGAAACATGCTTAAAAATATGGCTATTAAAATATGTTCCTAGGGATATAGGGTTGGGCTTCCCAGGTGGCGCTAGTGGTAAAAAATCGTGTTGCCAATGCAGAAGATATAAGAGATGCGGGTTCCACTCTGGTTTGGGAAGATCCCCTGAAGGGCATGGCAACCACTCCAGTATTCTTGCCTCCATGGACAGAGGAGCTTGGCAGGCTACAGTCCACACGGTTGCAGAGAGTCAGACACAACTGAAGTGACTGAACAAGCATGCACACAGGGAGATAGGGTCAATGGAATATAGGACTTTCAATGTCCTAATTTGAAAG
>SJYQ01009148.1:0-54562 GCA_006410935.1 Redunca redunca
AATATAAAATATAATAGGGATACTTTTGGGTTCATAACATGAAAGAACAGTTAATGATTTGCCCATATGGGACATATGAAAATACTTTCCTTAAATTCTTCTGCCATGTTTTATGGATAATCTACTTCCATACTACTAACGCTATGAAAGCTTGGTGCCATCAGTGGAACGTTTTTCATCTCAATTATTTGTTAGACATAAGATTAAATGGTGCCATATTTACTGGAAAAGAACCTAACTTCATGGAATTTAAAAGTAAATTGTAGTTGTCTTATTTTATTAATTTGGAAATATTTCACATAGCAGTTTCCTCTCTTTGACCAAATTTTCTCATCTATAACAAGACAAGGTTGTACCTTCTTTACAGTCCTTTCTTCTCCTGGTATTCAGTGGTTCTTATTCTTTCCTAATTAGAATATAATTATTGCTGTAGAACCACAGATATCAGCTGAACATCGGTTTTTCTCTGAATAATCATATTTTATCTGCAGTCCTTAAAATGTGTATAATTGTGTAACATTACTCACAGAAGAAAGGAAGTATTAGATTTACCTTTAGTGCCATAGGCCAAAAGTCAACTATATACTTCCAAATTGAATTGGGTTTTTAAGAAGTTGATTTCCTAGTATCTTAGCTTATGTTATTTTAAAGGAGAAATATATCAATTTACATTAATTTAAGAATTAATATAAAAAGAGAGCCAAGCCACAACTTTAAGCTATAAAATCGGGAAATTGGGGACTGGGGATGAATCACCTCTGGCAGAACAATGGATAATGGAAAGTTACTTTCAGTAAATATGCTCAATGACTTTTTCAGAGAAAGAAAGAAATTAGCAAAGACTTGCTGACCCTCAAAGTTCTTCCAAGTGACCTAGAATCATGAGAATTTACCCAATGAGCTAAGAGAGTTCCAATTATATTGGGAATCAGAAATTTTGCAACCAATTGCTTGCAAGTTGTTCCCCTTTCTTGTCTTTTGATTTTTCTAACTCCTACACTGTGTCAGCTGAAAAACATTCTGAGTCGCTATTGCAGAAGGAATGGGTGGGCCCATGTGATACAGTTTCCACGTAGCCCACTGGACATTTAATACATCCCTAGGTTCATTTTAGGCAAATTTCTCTTGAACTAAAAATCCCCAGCCCAGTGGAACTCCTTACAAAATGGAAAGAGTCTTCATTGCCAGAAAAGGTCTAAATAGAGATCTTCGGAGGAGATTTCAGGAGTAAGTAATGGAACTAAGCTATTGAAGCCACAAAATACATTGATTTCCTCCCTAGGAAAAGAATCCAGAGTCAAAGGCAACTGTAAGAAGTTGCACATATCCTTGAGTGTTATTATGAAAGAGGACTGATTAAGCCTGGGGGAGCTGACTCACTGGAAAAGACTCTGATGCTGGGAAAGATTGAGGGCAGGAGGAGAAGGGGGCGACAGAGGATGAGATGGTTGGATGGTATCATTGACTTCAATGGACATGAGTTTGAGCAAGTTCCTGGAGATGGAGAAAGACAGGGAAGCCTGGCATGCTGCAGTCCATGGGGTCACAAAGAGTCAGACATGACTGAGCGGCTGAACAATAACAACGGTGCCAGGGGAAGACTCGAACTGATGTGGGTTTTATCTCCACAATTCCCAGAGACAGCAATAGGGGATCAACACTCAGTTTAGCTGCTCAGTTGTGTCCAACTCTTTGTGACCCCATGGACTGCAGCACGTTAGGCTTCCCTGTCCATCACCAACTCCCTGAGCTTGCTCAAACTCACGTCCATTGAGTCGGTGATGCCATCTAACCATCTCATCCTCTGTCGCCCCCTTCTCCTCCTGCCTTCAATCTTTTCCAGCATCAGGGTCTTTTCCAAAGAGTCAGTTCTTCCCATCAGGTGGCCAAAGTATTGGTGTTTCAGCTTCAGCATCAGTTCTTCCGATGAATATTCAGGACTGATTCCCTTTAGGATTGACTGGTTTGATCTCCTTGCAGTCCAAGGGACTCTCGAGAATCTTCTCCAACACCACAGTTCAAAAGCATCAATTCTTTGGTGCTAAGCTTTCTTTCTTTTTTGCCTTGAGAACCCCATGAACAGTATGCAAAGGATTAACTCTATTTAACCACAAACTTGTTTGAGGTTAGTATTTTACCAGGAACATGTTTATAAAGAAATATTAGAATTTACTTTTCTTCCTCCTTTGTGGCAAGTAACAATATACATGTTTTGTTTAACCTCTTCGGTTGTTTGGAAATGTTTTGGTTTAACTAGGGAGTACTTTATTAATGGCAGTTCATCTTACAGCTTTCTTCATGACTTGCCCTAAGAACAAAATTAAACTTCCTGAATTTGATTTCTCTAAAATATATCCACCAAACGCAATTGCCCTTTCTGTCAAATAAGCCCTCACTGGTGTGTAAGTCTGAAGTGATTTTTTCCCCTCTCTCATTATGGTTGTTCCAAGACTCTTGACATTCTCTAAATCATCTTTCTCTCAGTACAAGAGGTCCATGAGGAAGTCAAGATCGATGGCAGACTTCATCTCTCTTGAATTTTAATGCAAATGTCGTTCCCCTAATCAAACAAAGGTTAAAAAAGGAAATCAAATTAGCTTATTACAAAAGCCAGCATAACCGAACTGACAAGAGAAATGCTTTCTGCATGAAAAGCCCTTAATCAATACCTTAAATAAGAATGTCACTGGAAAGAAGGGTTCATATGTGGTCAGTCATAATCTGCAAATCAATATGGTCTTTTTAATAAATATTTGACCACAACAGCTCAATAGGCATTGCCTATACGGGTTCTTTCTTTATACCAAAATGAAACAAAATTACAGCATAAATGTAATGTTTAGTGCATAACCTAAGCTGTGAGAGAATTCAAGGTTAGGGCTATTTCACCCTTTAATCATTGCATGTTAAGCATAGGAGAGATTCTCCTCAGAACCTTTTCTGGGATTCTAGTCCCCTATGTAATTTAGCTGTTCAAAAGTAAAATGATGTCAGAATATAGATTACTTATTAGAGCTAGGTGCAAGTTTCCTAGTCTAGGCTTAGTTTGGTTATCTGAAAATATTTAACCAAATATTATACATGCAATATAACTTCAAATTTTTTAACTCAAATCTATAAAACTACAGTCATGTGGCAGAAAACATTTTATAAGTCAGTATATTTTCATTATATTCAATCAAAACTGTAATCAGCTAATATCCAATAAGCACTTTCTGCATTTGGTAGCACAGTATGTGCTAAGTGATAAGTTGTTAGCATTGCTACTGATGTGACCTGGAATCTTCCTCTTATTGGATGTGTGACCTTAGGTATGATCACTTAATTTTTTGTGCTCAGTCAGTTCAGTCACTCAGTCATGTCCGACTGTGCGACCCCATGAATCGCAGCACGCCACGCCTCCCTGTCCATCACCAGCTCCCGGAGTTCACCCAAGCTCATGTCCATTGTGTCGGTGATGCCATCCAGCCATCTCATCCTCTGTTATCCCCTTTTTCTCCTGCCCTCAATCCCTCCCAGCATCAGAGTCTTTTCCAGTGAGTCAACTCTTTGCATGAGGTGGCCAAAGTACTGGAGTTTCAGCTTTAGCATCAGTCCTTCCAAAGAACACCCAGGACTGATCTCCTTTAGAATGGACTGGTTGGATCTCCTTGCAGTCTAAGGGACTCTCAAGAGTCTTCTCCAACACCACAGTTCAAAAGCATCAATTTTTTGGTGCTCAGCTTTCTTCATAGTCCAACTTTCACTTCCATACATGACCACTGGAAAAACCATAGCCTTGACTAGATGGATCTTTGTTGGCAAAGTAATGTCTCTGCTAATATGCTATCTAGGTTGGTCATAATTTTCCTTCCAAGGAGTAAACGTCTTTTAATTTTGTGGCTGCAGTCACCATCTACAGTGATTTTGGAGCCCCCCAAAATAAAGTCTGCCACTGTTTCCACTGTTTCCCCATCTATTTCCCATGAAGTGATTTTTTGTGCTGGAAAGTATGAATATGAATGGTGTGTACTTAAAAGGGCATTTTGGAGATTTAAAGCCATAATGTAGGTAAAGATACCAACTTAGGGTGTGGCCCATTGTAAATGATGATACACAGTAACTCTTATTATTAACTATTATTGAATTGTGATAATAGACAAATAAAGAAATACAAGTTAACACACAGTTCTGGTTTGAACAGTTCAATAAGACTCAGTAGAATTAAATAAAATTTACCTCTATGACAAACCTAGACAGCATATTAAGAAGCAGAGCCATTACCTTGCCAACAAAGGTCCGTCTAGTCAAAGCTATGGTTTTTCCGGTAGTCATGTATGGATGTGAGAGTTGGACCATAAAGAAAGCTGAGTGCTGAAGAATTGATGCTTTTGAAATGTGGTGTTGGAGGAGACTCTTGAGAATTCCTTGGACTGCAAGGAGATCAAGCCAGTCAATCTTTAAGGAAATCAACTCTGAATATTCACTGGAAGGACTGATGCTGAAGCTGAAACTCCAATACTTTGGCTACCTTATGGGAAGAACCGACTGTTTGGAAAAGACCCTGATGCTGGGAAAGATTGAAGGCAGGAGGAGAAGGGGACAACTGAGGATGAGATGGTTGGATGGCATCACTGACTCGATGGACATGAGTTTGAGAAAGCTCCAGGAGATGGTGAAGGACAGGGAAGCCTGGTGGGCTGAAGTCCATGGGGTCAAAAAGAATCAGACACGACTGAGCAACTGAACAACAACCTTGGAAAAACCTATCAGGTCACTGGAAATATTTAACTACAGTCTATAATTTTACCATATTCCTTTGATTTGCTGTCTTTCTCTTTCGCCATCAAATGAGATAGTGGAAAATATTTTTTTAAAATTTTCCTTCAGTTCAGTTCAGTCGCTCAGTCATGTCTGACTCTTTACGACCCCATGAATCACAGCATGCCAGGCTTCCCTGTCCATCACCAACTGCCGGAGTTTACTCAAACTCATGTCCATTGCATTGGTGATGCCATCCAACCATCTCTTCCTCTGTCATCCCCTTCTCCTCTCGCCTTCAATCTTTCCCAAATCAGGATCTTTTCCAGTGAGGTGGTTCTTCTCATCAGGTGGCCAAAGTATTAGAGTTTCAGCTTCAGCATCAGTCCTTCCAATGAATATTCAGGACTGATTTCCTTCAGGATTGACTGGTTGGATCTCTTTGCAGTCCAAGGGAATTTCAAGAGACTTCAACACCACAGTTCAAAAGCATCAGTTCTTCTGTGCTCAGCTTTCTTTATAGTCAAACTCTCACATCCATACATGACTACTGGAAAAACCATAGCTTTGACTAGATGGACCTCTGTTGGTAAAGTAATCTCTCTGCTTTTTAATATACTGTCTAGGTTGGTCATAGCTTTTCTTCCAAGGAATAAGTGTCTTTTAATTTCATGGCTGTAGTCACTATCTGCAGTGATATTGGAGCCCAAGAAAATAAAGTCTGTCACTGTTTCCATTGTTTCCCCATCTTTTTGCCATGAAGCGATGGGACCAGATGCCATGATCTTAGTTTTCTGAAAGTTGAGTTTTAAGCCAACTTTTCACTCTCTTCTTTCACTTTCATCAAGAAGCTCTTTAGTTCTTCTTTGCTTTCTGCCATAAGGGTGGTGTCATCTACATATCTGTTCAGTTCAGTCACTCAGTCATGTCCAACTCTTTGCGACCCCATGAATCACAGCACGCCAGGCCTCCCTGTCCATCACCAACTCCCAGAGTTCACTCAGGCTCACGTCCATCGTGTCCGTGATGCCATCCAGCCATCTCATCCTAGGTCATCCCCTTCTCCTCTTGCCCCCAATCCCTCCCAGCATCAGAGTCTTTTCCAATGAATCAACTCTTTGCATGAGGTGGCCAAAGTATTGGAGTTTCAGCTTCAGCATCATTCCCTCCAAAGAAATCCCAGGACTGATCTCCTTCAGAATGGACTGGTTGGATCTCCTTGCAGTCCAAGGGACTCTCAAGAGTCTTCTCCAATGCCACAGTTCAAATGCATCAATTCTTCGGTGCTCAGCTTTCTTCACAGTCCAACTCTCACATCCATACATGACCACAGGAAAAACTATAGTCTTGACTAGACGGACCTTAGTCGGTAAAGTAATGTCTCTGCTTTTGAATATACTGTCTAGGTTGGTCATAACTTTTCTTCCAAGGAGTAAGCGTCTTTTAATTTCATGGCTGCAGTCACTATCTGCAGTGATTTTGGAGCCTCCCAAAATAAAGTCTGACACTGTTTCTACCGTTTCCCCATCTATTTCCCATGAAGTGATGGGACCGGATGCCATGATCTTTGTTTTCTGAATGTTGAGCTTTAAGCCAACTTTTTCACTCTCCTCTTTCACTTTCATCAAGAGGCTTTTTAGTTCCTCTTCACTTTCTGCCATAAGGGTGGTGTCATCTGCATATCTGAGGTTATTGATATTTCTCCCAGAGATCTTGATTCCAGTATGTGCTTCCTCCAACCTGGCATTTCGTATGATGTACTCCACATGTAAGTTAAATAAGCAGGGTGACAATATACAGCCTTGATGTACTCCTTTCCCAATTTGGAACCAGTCTGTTGTTCCATGTCTGGTTCTAACTGTTGCTTCCTGGCCTGCATACAGATTTCTCAGGAGGCAGGTCAGGCGGTCTGGTATTTCCATCCAGAATTTCCAAAGTCAAAGGCTTTGCATAGTCAAAAAATAAAGTAGATGTTTTTCTGGAACTCTCTTGCTTTTTCAATGATCCAGTAGATGTTGGCAATTTGATCTCTGGTTCCTCTGCCTTTTCTAAATCCAGCTTGAACATTTGTAAACTCACAGTTCATGTATTGTTGAAGCCTGGCTTGGAGAATTTTGAGCATTACTTTGCTATCATGTGAAATGAGTACAATTGTGTGGTAGTTTGAACATTCTTTGGCATTGCCTTTCCTTGGGACTGGAATGAAAACTGACCTTTTCCAGTCCTGTGGCCACTGCTGAGTTTTCCATATTTGCTGACATAATGTGTGCAGCACTTTCACGGCATCATCTTTCAGCATTTGAAACAGCTCAACTGGAATTCCATCACCTCCACTAGCTTTGTACAGAGTGATGCTTCTTAAGGCACACTTGACTTTGGATTCCAGGATGTCTGGCTCTAGGTGAGTGATCACACTATCATGGTTATCTGGGTCATGAAGATTTTTTTTTTAATAATAGTTCTTCTGTGTATTTTTGCCACCTCTTCTTAATAACTCCTGCTTCTGTTAGGTTCATACTATTTCTGTCCTTTGTTGATCCTATCTCTGCATGAAACGTTCCCTTGGTATCTCTAATTTTCTAGAAGAGAACTTTAGTCTTTCTCATTCTATTGTTTTCCTCTATTTCTTTGCACTGATCACTGAGGGAGGCTTTCTTATCTCTCCTTACTATTCTTTGGAGCTCTGCATTCAAATGGATATATCTTTTCTTTTCTCCTTTGCCTTTAGCTTCTCTTCATTTCTCAGCTATCTGTAAGGCCTCCTAAGACAGCCATATTGCCTTTTTGCATTTCTTTTTCTTGGGGATGGTCTTGATCACTGCCTCCTGTACAATGTCACGAACCTCTGTCCATAGTTCTTCAGACACTGTCTAGAAGATCTAATTCCTTGAATCTATTTGTCACTTCTACTGTATAATCATAAGGGATTTGATTTAGGTCATACCTGAATTGTCGAGTAGTTTTCCCTACTTTCTTCAATTTAAGTCTGAATGTTGCAATAAGGAATTCATAATCTGAGCCACGTCAGCTCCTGGGCTTGTTTTTGCTGACTGTATAGAATTTCTCCATCTTTGACTGTAAAGAGTATAATCAATCTGATTTCAGTGTTGACTATCTGGTGATGTCCATATGTAGAGTCTTCTCTTGTGTTGTTGGAAGAGGTATTTGCTATGACCAGTGCATTCTCTTGGCAAACTTTTGTTACCCTTTGACCTGCTTCATTTTGTATTCCAAGCCCAAATTTGACTGTTACTCTCGGTAGCTCTTGACTTCCTACTTTTGCATTCCAGTCCCCTAGAATGAAGAGGACATCTTTTTTGGGTATTAGTTCTAGAAGGTCTTGTAGGTCTTCATAGAACCATTCAACTTCAGCTTCTTCAGCATTACTGGTTGGGGCATAGACTTGGAATACTGTGATATTGAATGGTTTGCCTTGGAAATGAACAGAGATTATTCTGTCGTTTTTGAGATTGCATCCAAGTACTGCATTTCGGATTCTTTTGTTGACTATGATGGCTACTCCATTTCTTCTAAGGGATTCTTGCCCATAGTTGTAGATATAATGGTCATCTGAGTTAAATTCACCCATTCCAGTCTGTTTTAGTTCACTGAGTCATAAAATGTCGATGTTCACTCTTGCCATCTCCTGTTTGCCTTAATTCACAGACCTGACATTCCAGGTTCCTATGCGATATTGCTCTTTACAGCATTGAACTTACTCCCATCACCCATCATGTGCACAACTGGGTACTGTTTTTGCTTTGGCTCTGTCTCTTCATTCTTTCTGGAGTTTTTTCTCCACTCTTCTCCAGTAGCATTTTGGGCACCTACCAACCCGGGGAGGGAGTTCATCTTTCAGTGTCATAGTTTTGGCCTTTTCATACTGTTCATGGGGTTCTCAAGGCAAGAATACTGAAATGGTTTGCAATTCCCTTCTCCAGGGGACCACGTTTTGTCAGAACTCTTTGCCATAACCTGTCTTGAGTGGCCCTACTCAGCATGGCTCATAGTTTCATTGACCTAGACAAGGCTGATCAGTTTGGTTAATTTTCTGTGACTGTGGTTTTCATTCTGCCTGCCCTCTGATGGATAGGGATAAGAGGCTTATGGAAGCTTCCTGATTGGGGAGACTGACTGTGTTGGGGTGGGGGACGGGGNTGGGGGTGGGGTGGGGGGTGGGGACTGGTTCTTGTTTTGATGGGCGGGGCCATGTTCAATAAATGTTTAATCCAATTTTCTATTGATGGGCAGGGCTGTGTTCCCTCCCTGTTGCTTGACCCGAGGCCAAAGTATGGTGGAAGTAATGAAGATAATGGCAACTCCCTTCAAAATGTCCCCTGCACTCACTGCTGCACTCAGTGCCCCCAACCCTGCAGCAGGCCACCGCTGACACTTGCCTCTGCCAGAGACTCCTGGACACTCATGGGCATGTCTGGATCAGTTTCTTGTGGGGTCACTGCTCCCTTCTCCTGGGTCCTGATGTGCACAAGGTTTTGTTTGTGCCCTCCAAGAGTCTGTTTCCCCAGTCCTGTGTAAGTTCTGTTGGTTCTATAGTGGGGTTAATGGGGACCTCCTCCAAGAGGACTTATGCCATACCCAGGTGTGCTACACCCAGAGCTCCTGTCCCCGTGGCAGGCCACTGCCCTGGTGCTCCCACAGAAGACACTCAGACACAGTTCTGGCTCAGTCTCTCTGAGAGTCATGCATGTTGTGCCCTTCCCAGATCTGAGCAGCTCAGCTGACCAGGTGCTTGGCAAGTACACTGTCCTAGGTGGGCCATGCATCTTAGTCACCACCCTCTCCGCGCCACCCCCCCCCCCCCCGGTCCCGGCTGCTCGGTTTTACAGGTGCCCCATGAGAACACTGTCTCAGGTGTGCTGTTTGTCTCCTCTGGAGTGCTGATCTCAGGCTGTGACCCTCTTGGCGGATGTCAGCCACCCAGGATCTCAGGAAGAGGTGGTTAGCAGCTGGGAGCCTGCTCACGGTTTTGTTGAAGATGCCCACATCTCTAGTGCTGAGACTGCAGCAGCCCCTTGCCTTCTGGCTCTGGCTGTCACAAGCCTGCCTCTCTGACTCTGGGTGGGCAGGGGCTGGTATGCAGCCAGCTAGCTCTCCTTTTGGAGAAGGCAATGGCAACCCACTCCAGTACTCTTGCCTGGAAAATCCCATGGACGGAGGAGCCTGGTAGGCTGCAGTCCATGGGGTCACTAGGAGTCGGACAAGACTGAGCGACTTCACTTTCATGCACTGGAGAAGGAAATGGCAACCCACTCCAGTGTTCTTGCCTGGAGAATCCCAGGAATGTCGGAGCCTGGTGGGCTGCCATCTATGGGGTCGCACGGAGTTGGACACGGCTGAAGCGACTTAGCGGCAGCAGCAGCAGCTCTCCTTTGGTATTTGCTCAGTCCTTTGTTCTGTGAGCGGGCCAGGCTGCATGTTAGCTTGTTAGGTTAGAGCCTTTCATGGGAAAGTTCTCTTCTCTGCAGTTGTGGTTAGGCATGTATTCTGTGGGTTTTTGTTTTTGTTTTTTTTCCAGGTTATGTTGCCTTCTGAGATTCCAAAACTCCCCACAGATCCGCCTGTGAGAGGGTTTCCTACTGTGTGAAAACTTCTCCTCCTTCACAACTCCCTCCCCAGGACAGGTCTCCATCCCTAACTCTTTTGTCTCTCTTTTTGTCTTTTATATTTTGCCCTACCTCCTTTTGATGGGGCTTCCCTTGTGGCTCTGCTGGTAAAGCATCCACCTGCCATGTGGGAGACCTGGGTTTGATCCCTGGGTTGGGAAGATACCCTGGAGAAGGGAAAGGCTTCCCACTCTGGAATTCTGGCCTGGGTTGCAAAGAGTCAGACATGACTGAGTGACTTTCACTTTCACCTTCACCTTCTTTTGAAGAGAATGGGCTGCCTTTCTGGGTGCCTGGTGTCCCCTGCCAGTGTTCAGAAGTTGTTTTGTGGAAGTTGCTCAGCATTCAAACGATCTTTTGATGAATTTGTGGGGGAGAAAGTGGTGTCCTCGTCTTAGTCTTCTGCCATCTTGAACTGATAATTAAAAAACAAACAAACAAACAAACAAAAAAAACTCACAATGTCTTGTTAGAGAAGCTCAAAAAACCAAAAAAGCAAAGGGTATAAACATTGTTCCAAAGATTCTGCATATAAAGTTACTCTACACACTGAATACATAGCCTTTCTTACTTTGTCCCTCTTTTTTTGAGATATAATTTCTTTTATTCTCTCATAGGAATTTCTTTCTTAGAGAAGTTTTACAGGGATTTCTGTGCTGGTCCAGTGGCTAAGACTCTGCTCCCAATGCAGGAGGTCCAGGTTTGTTCCTTGGTCAGGAAGTTAGATCCCACATGCCACAACTAAGACCTGACACAGCCAAATAAATAAATATTTTTTGAAAAAGTTTTACAAAGCATTTTCCTTAAAAAACCTTGGATTTCTTAGTCTTGATATGCATGATCAATACATGCTTTTTCTCCTACACTTGAAAAAATATATGCTATTCTCTATATATGGACTCTAGAAAGATGGTACTGATGAACCTATTTATACAGGGCAGCATTGGAGATGCAGACATAGGGAACAGACTATGGACGCTGGCAGTGGAGGAAGAAGAGGGTGGGATAAATGGAGAAAGTAATGTGGAAGTATATACACTACCTTGTGTAAAATAGATAACCAATAGGAATTTTCTGTGTGACTCAGGGAACTCAAACTGGAGCTCTGTAACAACCTAGAGGGGTGGGATCAGGTGGGAGGTGAGAGGGAGGCTGAAGAGGGAGGGGACACGGGTGTTCCTAAGGCTGACTCATGCTGATGTATGGCAGAGGCCAACACAACGTTGTGAAGCAATTTTCCTTCAATTCAAAATAAATGTTTGGGGAAAAAAATATGCTATTCTCATCTTTCTGAGATAATTTTGAAGTGGTTTCTTCATAAAGTAGGTCTTTCTCTCAGTATCAAAGGACCAGACAAAGAAGAGCCCAGGGTAAATTTACACATTGAAAACCAACCACCTGGCAAGACGAGGAGGCCTCTTACTGCTGGTGCTACTGTGCATTCATTTAATTACTCTTAGGTGACCATGTCAAACTTTCTAGACAGTATCCTTAGGTGCTAAGTGCTTTGAATGTTTGAACTATACTAGTTAATGTAAAACCAGTGTCCTTGAGTGTTAGAGATAGTGTTCCAGTGAATTATAAAATATGCTAATTAAAATACAATGTTTTTTTAATGGTACTCTTTCTTGATCCATTAAGATACCTAATTTAGGGCCATGCATACATTGGCACTATGGCTTTTCAAATGAAGAAAAGTGATGATGGTGCAATAATTTCTAGTTTACAGAGTGCTCTATTTAATCATTTCCACATTTATTATCTGACTTTAACACGCACAGCTATCTTATGAAATAGGTATTATTTTTCACATTTTACAGAACAGGAAAATGGAGCTATACACATTCAAGGACGTGTCCCAAGTTATACAGCTAGAAAATTATCAGAACAAGACTTTAACCTTGGCACCTTAGTTTCAAATGTTTCATTCTTTCCCATTATATAGCACTGGTGAAAACTGAAAAAATATTTGACAAGACTATACATCTCAGAGATCAAAAATAGAAATGATTGATACAATTGTGTGCTTGTGATTTCCTAGTAACACTACTTTAAATTTTCATGTACTATATGATTTTGAGGTAAAATCCTTGCTTCAACATATTGGCATTTGAGGCCCATATAGATGTTCTGTTTCTACTTTTAAAGTAAAAGGATCAGAAAAATTTATAGAATCAAAAAAATGAATAGAAAAATTTGCATTGCTCAGTTACAAACTTCTTATAGTAAACTATTTTGTGAGTAATCATGATGTTCAGAACTTCAGCATTTCCAGTTGTCTTGTGAATTTAAGATGCTCTCAGGTAATGAACGGTAACCTATTGAAACTGGCATATTAGACATCAAGTAATTAGATTTGTTCCAGAACTTATCTATTTCTAAGAAACGATTGCAAGCTTAGTCCCATGTGGGATGAGTCCTGTTTGCTTTCTGGACTCAAATTTCAATAAGTCAAGGTCATTTCACTTAGCCTATGTTCTTTAAAACAGTAGTCCACAACATTTCTGGCACCAGGGAACAGTTTTGTGGAAGACAATTTTTCCATGGACTGGGGTGGTGGAGGGATGGTTTCAGGATGATTCAAGTGCATTACATTTGTTATGCATTTTATTTCTATTTTTGTTACATCAGCTCCACCTCTGATCATTAGGCATGAGATCCAGGAGGCTGGGGATCCCTTCTTTAAAACACATACACTTCCCAGAAGGGCATTGCTTTCTTTAGCACAGGGCATAACAAATGAATTATTACTAGTTAGGGTTCTTATTGTGAAATGCCAGAGAGGAGAAGACAAGGGCTTCCCTATGGCTCAGCAGTGAAAGAATCCACCTGCAACGCAAGAGACGCAGGAGACACGGGTTCTATCCCTGGGTCGGGAAGATTCCCTCGAGGAGGAAGTGACAACCCACTCCAGTATTCTTGCCTGGAGAATCCCATGGACAGAAGAGCCTAGCAGGCTACAGCCCATGGGGTTGCAAAGAGTTGGACATGACTGAGTGACTGAGCATGAGCACAAGAGAGAAGGGCATTCATAGATTTGGCTGTGGAGATGCAGGTATTCTGATGTCAGGGATGGAGTTAGTGCTCCACATATCTGGTGTCTGGACATGATGCTGAGAGAGCAGAAAGAAAATTGAGTGAGCTGAACTCTGTCTGGCCTCTCGGCTTCCAGACAATGCAGAGGAAGTCTGCATGTGAATGGCTGAATTAGTCGAAGGCCTCCATCAATCAATCAATAAATAGCAGTCACACCCTTGTAGGTGTGCAACGTCATGTTCCAGACTATGGGAGATAGCTGCTGCTTCAGTCGTGTCCGACTCTGTGCGACCCTGTAGACAGCAGCTCACCAGGCTCTGCTGTCCCTGGGATTCTTCAGGCAAGAACACTGGAGTGGGTTGTCATTACCTTCTCTGATGGGAGATAGATGCACATGAATAAACAAAAACTCCTACCTCAAGGGATGTGTAGCCTAATGAGGACATTTCCGTATATTAGAGAGCCACCAATGATAGGCCCTTGGTGGGCGGAGGAGGGTGGTGGGGAGGCTCAGTCTTCTTCCCTTGAGTTCAACCAGCACTGAGGAATTGCTAAGCTTTGGAAGGTTCCCAGTGTCAAATGGAGCAGTGTGGCCCAGGGAAATGGACAGAAAGTGCCAGTGATGGTCCTGGGTGATTGAGAACACACACTTTCCCTGGAGCCAGCTCCTGGCTGGCAGATGTCTGTGTGCTTAGTCACTCAGTCGTGTCCAGCCTCTTTGTGACCCCATGGATTGTGTAGCCCTGACAGGCCATGGACTGAAGCCCCACCAAGCTCCTCTGTCCATGGAATTCTCCAGACAAGAATATCGGAGTGGGTAGCCATTCCCTTCTCCAGGGGATCTTCCCAACCCAGGAATCAAACCTAGGTCTCCTGCCTCGCAGGCAATTCTTTACCTTCTGAGCCACCAGGAAACCAGACCTACCATTCCTCAAGCGGGAGATTATATACCTCTACAGCATTCTTCAACTCTCTCCAGAAACAATAGTTTGAAAATGTAGCTAGATTGTCCTTCAGACCTGGGGTAAGAGAACAAAGGTGCTTCATTGTAAAATGTAATCGACTCCTATTCCAGGTGATCCCCTGGTAAAGGACAGGAATTCCTGCTGCGGAGCCAGTGCCCGTGGTCAGCCTGTAGCTTCCTAGGTGGTAGACAGGGGTTCAGGGTCATACATGAATTTGACCTCCACCCTTCTCGTGAAGGGGCCCAGGCCGAGCTCTCTAGAGACAGGGTTTAAGGGCAATTTGAACACCTCTTTTCTGGTCTCCAAGCCCTCTGAAGAGAGAGTCTGAAGGCCCTTGGGCTCATGACGCTGGTCTCCCCTCTGAGTCTTGGATGGGCCCCCAAGCATGGTTTGTGGGAGACCCAATTTCCATTTCCTCCACTCCTGCCTGGGGAGGGAAGCAGGAATCCTCTCAGCACCTTTTATATAATGTGATACATAATGAAAACACATTTTCATGGTATTGGAAAAAATGCAAAAGGTGGTTGTGCCACTTTATTCAGCAGAGAGAACTAAATATATGTTTCCTTTTTTTTTTTTTTTCAGTGAATCATTCCCGTGATCTATTTTTCTGACTGCAAAACATCAAACTGTTAAGGAATTGTAAATAGCATGTGAATCAATCTGTGACCTTGCCTTATGCAGGTTTTTTAAATCCCAGTAATGATTTAACAGGCAAACATGCCCAGCTCATCTGCCCCGGTGAAGTGCAGTGATTCTCCTGCTGAGCAGTGAGTGATTTCTTCCCTTGTTCTAACTAGGCTCTGTGGTTCTTTTTCTTTTTTTGTCTCGTCACTGATCCTACACGTCTTTCCAGTAGCTTCTGTTTATCTTGTGCATTGGATATGCCTCTGGTGATTTTCTTTCTCCCTTGTTTTGCTGGGGTGGCATCTTGAAATGTGATCAGGCAGAGGGTGAACAGCCTCACAGAAGCGTCTTGCTTTCTAACTGAGCCATGGGTTGTGGGGATCTCAGGGGCTTCCTCCACCAATAAAACATAGAACCAGTCTTGCCACTAAAGCACAATTCAGGATTGTATTTATAATGGAGATATAATTTGTATCTGGTGAATTAATAATATCATAGCTGGACTAGACTCCACACACTTTTTCCCTTTCATAATTTTTGTGTTAAAGGCATAATGCAGAAAAAAGCCTTGTCAAAGCAAGCACAAGAATTCCAGGTTTGCTCACTGGCTTGGCTAATGTGGGATGCCAGGTTTGGTGAGTAGATATGGAAATTTTCAATCCATTCAGATTCTGCTCTTTAAAATTGGCTTGGAAACTACCTCAACAAAATAAATTGAGATGAGCACAGTGAGGGACATAATCTGTGTGTTAAAAAATATCCGAGCCCAAGCTGAATATATCCTGTGCTTAGATTATGTTTATAACCCAAAAAGTGTTGGCTTGAACCTCGGCTTACGTGTGAAGAGATTTTACCCTGTGGAGTGTGCTCTCCGTGGGTCCTTGTGTTCTTGGGCGGCACCTTCTCTGAGAGCCGTGGCACCAGTGCCTTTACTGCTTTGGACATCGCTCTGTGTGCTGATTCTTCATGGCCCCACCTGTGCAAGCTCTGCAAAGCTCCAGAACGGGTCCTCCTCCACAACTGCCCCCCAGGATGGTCGGTGCCCGGCTATCATGAGGCACAGGGAGAAAAGAGATGTTCTGTCCACATCCTAGTCTAAGGTCCACTCCAGAGCCCTTGATTCCTGTCCCAGAATTGACTCTCTTTTCTCAATAACTAGCCAGAGAAATATCCACTACCCATAGAGACAGCCCAGGCTTACACACAGGTGTGTAACAGCTTGATATCAGTTTCTTTTGGATTATTTATTCATTAGTAATGTCTTTCATGATAGTTGATACCAAGTCCATGCTGGGCTGTGCCAAACCCTGGCCAGGTGCACTCTCTTCTGTTGGGAAGAATGGTCTGGTAGGAAATACAGTTTCTTTCTATCTTGTGCTAAGTCTCCAACCTAGGTTTTCCACAAATTCCAGAGCATATCGCCCTCCGAAGTCACACAGAGCTGAGAGACATTGCCAGAACCCTTTCCTCAATATCCCCCACCAAAAGGCACGAAATTCATAAATGGCCTTGGCTCAATTAATTCTAGTAATGTTTCAGTTCTTCGAGCAAATTATCTTCTCAATATTAAAACTGCATTCATGTCAATGGTTATGTCCAAACACTAGGAAAAATAATAGAGTATCTCACTTTAGATCTATAAAATTAAAGGAATACTTAGAGACTTTTTACCAAACAAGGGGTAGCCTTGAAAAAGGTAAATACACATCTTCAAACTTTTTATAGATAGAAATTCTTTGTGGCTTAGAAAGGTTCCTTTTCCCAGATTCTAAATTCCAAGTTGCAAAACAGATAATACAAACTTTGATAAATCGCCATGCAATGAGCTTAATAAGAGAAAAATGTTCTGTTTAGGTTGTTAAGCACCTTTTTTTTCTACTTGGGTTACTTGAGGAATATGAATTAAAAGAAAAGGGATCAGAGCCAAGGGGTTAGTGTATAGGGGTGAGTTGGGAGGAAAACCTAAACATACATTGAGCACCAGCTATGTTCAATGCTGTGCTAGATAATTTACATATTCTCTTCCTCAACCATCCTGTGATTTAGTGAATATTATAGTCCTTGATGGATGAGAATAAAATATAAGCTTCGGGAGATTTCCCTGGTGGTCCAGTAGTTAAGACTCTAAGCTTCCAGTGCAGGGAGAGTGGGTTCAAACACTGTTTGAGAAACTAAGAGCCCACTCACCATGTGGCACAGCCAAAAATTAAAAAAAAAAAAAATTAATGTAGGCTTGAGGATTTTAAATCTCTCATGCAAGCTCACACAACTTGTTTGTATATGTAGAGCTTGGATTCAACAAAGTCTGTAAGATTCCAAATCTCTGCTCTCTCCACGACTATTTTAAACTTAGAGAATATGTGTATCAAGCTATGGAATCCTGGTTGGATACCCTTATTCATCCCAGAGACCACTGTATACACTTTGTTGGCCAAAACAAGTCACCCTGTACCGTGGCCAGTTCAGACTCAAGTCATTCATTTGAATTCTTAGGATGTGTCAGACATTGTAGGGATTGTAGACACAAAAGCCAGTGTTAGTTGCCCAGTTGTGTCTGACCGTGCAGCCACATGCACTGTAGCCTGTCAGGCTCCTCTGTCCATGGAATTTTCCAGGCAAGTATGCTGGAGAGGGTTGCCACTCCCTTCCCTAGGGGATCTTCCCAGCCCAGGAATTGAACCCAGATCTGCATCAGAGGCAGATTCTTTAGCATCTGAGCCATCAGGGAAGCCTGTATCAGCGGGGGGAGTCATTCCAGCACAAAGCACTTCTAAGTCTCCTGACATCACACTACCTCCCCGGCTGCTGACCCCACACCAGTCACCCTGAGAAAAGACATGGGGGTACAGCCTTGGATCACTTGGGCACGTTAAGAGAACTTGAACGTGAAGAAGACTCTCCCAGGACTGTTTGCTACTTCCCACATTCTCACCATCTTTTCTGTAATTCTGTGTAATTGACTGTGGATTTTTCATTGTAGGAGGGTATTTTCAGTCAGAGGAATATAGTCAGGGCAAAAAGGAGGTGAGGGAAGAGATTTATGAGGCTTTCAGGAAACTTACAGGAAAATCCCCTAAAAAGTCATCATTTGTTATTCTTAGTATCGACTTGTTAAAAGTGAATCTCATTACCTTTGTTTTATCTGGCATGTTTATGGAAAATGTTTATTTATTAATGAATTTTCCTAAAGCAAATGCAATAGACACGTAAGGGCACGCTCGTGATCACTTAGCTGTGTAGCTGTGTATATTTATTACGGGTCTTTAGAGACTGTTCAGAAACGGAGGGTTCCAGGAAAACAACCCCAAAGCATTCAACTTCTTAAAATGCATGCATTCCATGAATCATTTATTCAAGGAATTAAGAAGCAAATATATTTTGAGTTTGTCTGTGATCAAAAATAATCTTCCTCAGCCTCTTTCCCAGAATTGTCCAGAACAACGTTCTTTTCCTTCCAAGAGATGCATGTGGCTCTGAGGCCCTGGTTCAAAGAGGTGTCAGGGTTTGCTCTCCATCAGCTTGATCTGGTCACATGAGAGCACGGAGGAAGCCCATCCATGATCTCCTTTCTTGGGTCCTTGCCATTCCTGCTCCTTCCACTCTTACAGGTGTGTTGGGCATCCTGGAATTCCATGAAGTGAAAGTGAAAGTGAAGTCGCTCAGTCGTGTCCAACTCTATGCGACCCCATAGACTGTAGTCCACCAGGCTCCTCTGTCCATGGGATTTTCCAGGCAATAGTACTGGATTAAGTGACCCCTAAAGGAGCAGGAGGCACCACCTATGAAACGCAGTGATGCAAGCCAAGACTGTCACACAGGGAGGGGTCTGCAGGCTGTGTCATCACTAGCCCCCTTTTTCTACAGATTTGGAGGCTGAGAGCCATAGAGGGTCACCTGACCTGTCTGTGGTCACCTGGCAATAGCCAGAAAAGCTAAGACTCTGACCGGGGGCTTTCCCCTGCTCCATACTGAGCTGGGGGATGTCAGGGACTTCATCTGATCTAAATTTCTGTCCCCTTAGTCTCATATGAAAGAGAAGCAATCACAGACTGGGTCTGAAACTCTGAGAACATGCCAGGCACCTCCCAGGTGGATCAGTAACACTTGTCATCAGGAATCCCAGAAGAAGGGAGAAACACGTTTGAATGAAGTATATGCATAAAGAGTAAACACGTGGTGCACGTTGACCATGGAGAGAATGCCCTGCAGCAGGGTCTAGGCAGGGCTTCTTGCCTTAAAACCACAAGCTGAGGACTTAGTGCTCTGGCATCCACAGTTGCCTTTGGGCCTTGCTTCACTGACCAGCAACAACTCACAATGAGAAGGCTGTTTCCTGGGTCCTGGGGTCTGACTGTAGGCCTGGCCTATTCCAAGCTGTGAAATGAGCTGCTCTCATTTTTTCTTTTTCCTTTTTTTTTTCTTTTTAAGGATGGGGCCAACATGGATATTCTCATCAGGCCCTGTGTTTCTACATATGTGTGGGTTCCTGAAACAGCTCTCCTTCCTTTCCCTTGACAAATTCTGATAAGCTGGCAGTTCAGTGTATCCTGTATCTACCTCTTACTGTCCTGGAAGCTCAGGAAGGCTGAAGAAGAGACACAGCACAATAGATTCTTGGGCTGAATTTGACTGGCAGACATATTTCAGTTGGCTTGAAGAGTATTTAAAATATTTTGAGACAATGTTTAAAAACTGGTGGCCTCATATGAGAACCTGGATTTGGAGTATGTCTTGTTAAATAAAAAAATCAGCCAATCTGTCCACACTGGGCCACAGTTCCCTGTGGCAGAGTCGTCAGGGTCTGAGCCCTGTGGATGAGCCATGCATTCTCTCACTGAGGTTTGCCATATATCTTCATGGCAGCAATCTGGGTTTACAACGATTATTGAAGAGGAAACAATAAAAGCCACTAAACTGCATCCCCACCAGAATTTGTGTATTCTTTTATTTGCCCACTCACAAATACTTGTTGAAACCTGACTCTATGCTGGAACCTGTTCTAATATTGGGGGAAGGATTTTCCTGGTGGCTTAGACGGTAAAGAATCCGCCTACAATGCAGGAGACCAGGGTTCAATCCCAGGGTAGGAAGATTCCCTGGAGAAGGGAATGGCAAACCATGCAGCATTCTTGCCTGCAGAATTCCATGGACAGAGGAACCTGGAGGGCTACAGTCCATGGGGTCATAAAGAGTCAGACATGGCTGAGCAACTAACACTTTCACTTTCAGAGTGAAGCACACAGACAAGGTTCAAACCTGTAGAGGAATCTACAATCTAGCAGGGGAAAGGATTGAGTAAAGCGTGATTACTGGAAGAAGCCAAAGATGCCAAACTGTGCTCCACAGAGAATTAAAACAGAGCTATCTGATGGGGACTTCAGAGAGGAACCCAGGAAGGCTTCTCTCAAGAGCTGGCGTCTGGGGTCTGAAGGAAGAGGAGGGATGCTGTGTAGTCATCAGGAGACAGGGTTCCAGGCTGAAGACAAAACTAGTACAGTGGCTCTAAGTCTTGTTCAGGATTCGAAGGAAGGTCTAAGTGGCCATAGAGTGTGGATAAGAGGAGGTAGAGAGGTGGCAGGAGCTATTTAGCCCTCTGTAGCCCAATGAGATAGGATTTTAGTCTCAGTTGGATGCAACCCACTGGAGGGTTTTATGCAGGAGAACAATGTTATCTGCCTCAAGTAACTACTTCTGAATGTGTAAGTTTCCATTTCAAAACTGGAATTAAATCCTCCATCTAAGAGAGGTAAGCACTTCTTAAGCTGCTTCGGTTTTCCTAAAAGGAATGACTTACTCTCTGTAAAAGTTACAGAATAAGTCATTTCCTGGGGCTGCCATAACAAACGACCACACGTTTGGTGACTTTAAACAACAGAAATGAATTCCTACAGTTCTGGAGGTAGAAGCTCAATATCTGAGGGCTTAAACCAAGGTATAAACCGGACTGGGCTCCCTCCAAAGGCTGGGGGAGAAGCCGGTCCCTGCCTCTTTCAGCTTCCAGTGGCTACAGGTCATCCTTGACTTGTGGTCACAGAAGTAGACCCCGAGACACCGGTTCAGGGCAGGTAGTTTACTTGGGTGGTTCTGCCAGAGGCACTGGCAGGGGAGTGGAGGGAGGTGGGGGGTTAAAATGGAGCAAGGGAGCCAACAAAAATTCGTTATTGAGGACAATGGCACTATGGGCCGTGGAGGCTCCATTCTACAATGACCATGAACTGTCAGTCATCGGCTGAAGGCTGCCTCAGGGGACGTGAACTGCCCCCCACATCGGCCTGACCCCTCAGCCAACTGGAGGCTGGAGAAAGCCCTCAGTGAGGGAGGAGCTTGCATCTGGGGGCTGCAGGGCTGGCTCACCTAGGGGTGAATATGGAGAAGCTTTGGGCAGGATCTGACACCTGCTGTAGTCGTCAGCATTTTTAAGATTTCTCTTGAGCCTGTTTTATTTTATATTTAAAATTAGTCGATCTATTTCTAAAGAGATTTACTAAAGAGACAAGGTGAGAAAGTTTATAAATATTCTACTAAACAGATGGTTTCATTCACATTTACATTTATCTATATGAATAGAGAACATTTAATTTAAAATTTATTAGCAGTCTGACTCAACTCTTAAGTGCATATGAGCATGGGTCTAATAAGTTCTCAACTATTAGGTGCATCTAAGCATGTACCTATTAGGCATTAGGTATTGTGAGCATGTAAAATAGAACAAGATTTGGCCCCCTTGTCCAAGTCATGTAGAATTAGTGGGTAAGATTCTTTACCATCTGAGCCACCAGGGAAGCCCAAGTGGGCAAGACAGAGATGCACAAATCGTTTTCATAGTAGCTGCTACGGTACAGGTTCATGAAATTGAAGAGTCAGTGTCTCATCCATCAGTTGTTTTCCACAGCAGTACTGTTCCAGGTACCCACAACTCAGGGGGTACACGGGGCAGAGGAGAACTCACATTTGTATGTGCAATTCCTAGCGTGCTACTTCAGTTCAGTCACCCTCTGTCTCTCTTGCCTCATTTCCTGCCACTTCGAGGTTTTGATGCTTAAGCCACATGACCATTCATGATTTTTTTGGTCCAGTCTTACAGAGCTTGTGAATAGCAGAGCCAGGTCAGAAGGGAACCTGGGTGATTCCTGGGCCCAGGCTTTGTGCTCCTACTGCCACACTCGCTAGAGATTGATAAGGTTATGTCAATAGATAAGAATATTTCCAGTGGTCTGTTTACAGTATTTTCTGTTTTGAGAATATAGTAGGCTGAATAAAAGTTCCCCAGAGATGTCTCCAATCTAAGCTCTGGAACCTGGGCGTATGTTACCTTATGTGGCACAAGGAACTTTGCAGATGTGACTAAGTTGAGGGTATTGAGATGGGAGATTGTCCTGGATGATCTGGGTGGGCCTCATGTAATCACATGTGTCTTTATAAGAGGGAGGCAAGAGATCAGAAGGGAGAGAAAATACTATGCTATTGGCTTTAAAGATGAAGGAGACAGATGGGAGCCAAAGGATGAGATGAGGCAACCTCTGGAAGGTGGAAAGGGAGAGGAAAGGAATTCTCCCCTGGAACGTACAGAGGGACCCCAGCCCTGTGGACCCATTTTAGACTCCTGACCTCTAGAACTGTAAGAAAATAAAATTGTGCTTTTTGAAGTCAAAAAGTTTGTGGTAATTTGTTACAGCAGATGGTGCAGCAGAAAGGTATCCTGTTCTATGAAATGTCAACTTTGGACAAGCTTATCACATGGCCCTCTCTGGTCTGTAGTCTAAGCCAAGAGTCCTCAGCCCAGGGATCAATCAAGGCCTGCAGTCCTGACTGGTCATGTTTGGGCTTCCCAGGTGGTGCTAGTGGTAAAAACAAAACCAAACCCACCTGCCAGTGCAGAAGACGTGGGTTTGATTGTTGAGTCATGAAGTTCCCCTGGAGGAGGGCGTGGCAACCACTCCAGTATTCTTGCCTGGAGAATCCCATGGGCAGAGGAGCCTGGTGCCAGGCTATGGCCCATAGGGTGGCATGTTTGGAGCTGAGCACCACAGGAGTTAACCTATGGAACAGAAGCTTTCAGGATTAGTCTGAAATACAGGCAGTATTTTACTGGCAGCCTCTTAAAAGCACATGACTCATTCAGAAATACAACATTTGGTCGATGACTATGTCAGACTTTCAGGTAAATTTAATCAATAGACAACCACTATTTTATTTTTATCTAAACCTGAATTTCATATTACATTTCATTCCATTAGCCTTGATATAAAGTGGCAGTTGATAGCAAGCCATATTGACAGGCCCTCCTGGGCATACTCTAGTAGTCACCTTAAATCATTTATTCACTGCATGATTCATGGCTTGTAAGGAGCAGGTAGTCACCGAGTATTTAAACAGAAAACTAAATAACAGGGCACTCGAAATCTTTTATTTCAGTTATTTAATCCACCTTAATTAATTAAAGGCATTTGATTGCCTCTCAGCATCTCAAATCACAATGGGTACTGTTTGTTCCTAGCACAAAAATGGGTGAAGACACAGGTGATTTGGGGGAGTGGATGGGGGTGGGATGCCTGTGTGTGATTTTGTAAGTCGAGGTCCCCAGAGGCTAGCTCTGGCGGTGTGCTCCCACTTGGGGCGGTCATCTTGCTTTGATGCAGGGGATTGATGCAAATCGTTTGAGATTAACAAATGTTTCTTGATCATCTAGAAAATGTCAGGCTAGTCACTAGAGGTATAAAGATTAAGAAGGCTCAGACTCCACTCTGTAATTCTCTTAGTTCAGGGAGTATCTATGAAGTTTTTGAATTATTTTTCATTGATGAGTTATTTTGTTTTAGAAATACTGGTGACAAGAAAACCAATAGCAACTTAAGAAGCTGGTTTCTAATAGCTTCTTGCTTACAGGCAAAATAGGTGTTGAAGGTTGTCCTGGTCCCTGGAAGGTGCTTCAGCGAGAGGGATTGTCTAGGCACTCAAGGTCTGGGAGAAGAGTTCAGGGGTTTATTAGGTTCCTCTTGGGCACCACTTAGCTCACAACCATGTACAGTTTGAGAATTTGAGAAGGAACTACTTTAGACCAATAGCAAATCTACAAGTGGAAAATTCTGTGCTGGGCACACACTGAGAGTGAAATACAAACATGTCAACAGGGAAACGGTGCAGACGTCGGTCAGCAGCAGAGCCAAGGGGGTGGCGGGATTCCCACAGGGTTTACTTCACTTCAGCCTGCAGGACAGCACGTGTACCCCAGGCTTATTCTTGCAGTGTGTGAACTCTCTAGCTTTGCCACAGGGCCTCCGCCTGGGTTAGGTGCCCAGAATTCGTGAGAACACTGATGCACAAAGATTGAATCCTCCATTGCTCTCTTCCTCTGCCCCCCGACCCCGAGGTTTGTTAGGATTACAAAGCAGTGGCCAGTTTACCTCCCACATGGAGGCAGTGGCATCCACTGAGAGCCGTGGTCCGTGTGAGGCATGAGACTCCAGACTGTGTGGCTGGTGATGCCCTGGAAGGGTTTACTGTCCACTTGGGAGACTCCAAGTCCCTGTGAAGATCACTACATCTGAGTCTGAGAGCTAAATACCCATCAGTGGTTACAATCAGTCCTGCTGGTATTAAAGGCAGAGGCTTAGCCTTTGTGGAAGAAATGGGCCTTGGGCTAAACTTTGAAAGAACAAACTGGCAGTCCTTAGGCTGATAACTAGAGGGACTCTGCACACCTCTTTTTGCCTGTGATTCGTACACTAGCTGCTCACTAGTGACGGGGCACAGTGTTGGCGAGAGAGTCCAGGGTCTTGAAGGAAGACAGACCTGAATTCAAGTCCCAGTTCCAACTTTGCCATTTCCTACCTTTACAGACAAGGTACAAAGTGTCTCTCACCCTCAGTGAGAAGATAAAATAGAATAACAAAACAAAAAATAATAAAGTAGAACAATACTTATCTCACCATGTTTTTATAAAGAGGAAATAAAAATCTAACAAAAATAAAAAGGTGCCCAACTCAGTCTGAAAATTAGAGTCTGTTAGGATAATGGTCAAGTGGCTGTGACAAAGATTTCCAAAGCTACACTGTTTGAAGGAAAAAGGCATAACTGAGCCCTAGTCATGGAGATGGTGGGATATCTTGAGATCATCCAAGATGATCTTCGTTTAACAAAGCAGTGTTCTTCAACTAAATTTAACTTCTCAGGTATTGAATATGTCTCTGTCTCTATATATGAAGACTTTTAACTCTGAGGAGCGCTAGGTAATTTTTTTTTTCATGATACAATAGTATTTAATGAGCACCACGTTGGTACTCTAGGTAAGTATTCTACCCAAATAATCCCATGAATGCTGGGCTCTATTCTAGAATATCTGAAGTGGTCAGATATGGGCCTGGGTTAGGAAGACTTTGAGGAAGTGGGAGGAGAAGTCATTTAAGTCAGTGAAAAAATAGTTGGGCTGGTGAGTCTTCCCAGGAGGTCCGGTGGCTAAGACTCCATGCTCCCAATGCAGGGGCCCCAGGTTCAACCCCTGGTCAGGGACCTGGATCCCACAGCCCACAACTAAGAGACCATATGCTACTGCCAAAGGCCCTGCATGCCATAAGGAGGACTGAAGATCCTGGTTGCATGCTGCAGCTAGGACCTGGCGCAGCCCAATAAGCAAATAAATGCATATATTTCTTAAATAGCAGGGCTGGTTGGAAGGGAAGTCCACCAAGAAATGGTAAAAGAGGACTCACTGAAGTTCTTGCACTCAAGGCAGGAAAACACCCTGCCATTTTATTATGTGATACTTAATGTTCTAACATAGAGATGCATAGAGATCATCCGGGGAACCTGCTTAAAATTCCCATCTGCAGAGATGCCAGCTCAACGGGTCTAGTGGACAGGAATGCACATTTTTAATAAGGATCCCAGGAGGTTCTGATGCCGGTGATCCACTGACCTCAATTTAAGAAACACTATCATAGATTGACCTTTCAGAAAACTTTAAGATATTTCTATTTTCATCTACACAATAGCTGCCCATTACACTTAATATTGGTGGTTTATTTTGCCACTTAGCCCAGGTTCTGATTGATGATGTACATGCTCAGGGATCAAGGACCCATGAGGAACCAGCAGCAGTTTTGTTCATGTGACAACCCCTCATACCTAGCACTCACCTTGGGTGGAAGCTGGTCTGGACATGTGATTTTGGCTGGAGCCGAAGTCTGGCCTGTGATTTCTTCCTCCCTGAATTTCTGCTTATCTCACTCTTCCTTTCTGTCCACAACAAATGATGGGCAGGACACAGTGAAAGCAATATGAGGCAAACGCTACCAACCACACACACACTAGCCACCTAGAAGGGGAGAAGAACAGCAAGAGAATAACCTGGGCTGTAAAGCCAAGATGGTAGCCAAAGGCAACAGATTTCAAAGCATCAGAGAGGAATCTTAAAATGATGAGAAAAATGTTCTGTGCAAGTGAAAGAAGTGACTCTCAGGGATTAACTTTCACACAAGATATACAATGTCACTCGTGCACAGGGTCAATGACCAGAGCCAGCCAGAGCCAAACAGGCCCCTTAGTTCATGGTGAGTCCAGGAGACACCCTCCCTCCCTCCCTCTCTGTTGCTTTCTTTTCAGAAATCAAGAATGAATTTCTCATCAAGACCAGCCTTGAGAGAAGGTTGAGGAAGTTGCATTATTCATCTCTCTCCTTGTTCTTGTAATGGGCCTGGGGCAGATGCGCAGCTGTTAATGAGCTACTGTAACGGATTCCTGCTCAGCCACTGGTCAGCATCGCAGTGGGTCCCTCCCCCAAGCGAGCGACAGTTAGGGGGTGACCTTAGCAGTCCTGCTCAGCCATTGGTAGGCACCGCTGTGGGTTCTGCCCCCTCCCCATCCTCTGTATAAAAGGAGCAGAATTGGGACTGAGGGAAGGTGGTTTTTTGAGACCCTAGTCTGCCATCTTCTCAGTCTGCCAGCTTTCTGTTAAAGTCGCTATTCCTGGAACTTCCCTGGCGGTCCAGTGGCTAAGACGACACACTGCCAAGGCAGGGGGCCTCAGTGTGATCCCTGGTCGGGGAACTAGACTCCCACATGCTGCAACTAAAGAGTCCAAGAGCTGCTGCAGCTGAAAAAAAAGAATCGCCATTCCTAGCCCCAACAGCTCACCTGATTTACTGGCCTGTCGTGTGATGAGCAGAGCAAGCGTGGACTCGGTAGCATTCTTACATTCTCAATAGGGCCCCTCATTCTTATACACACTCTCTCTGGCACAGAAACTGGTGCTGTGCTGGGCACTCACAGTAGGAGCTTTGTTAAGTCTCAAGGTCAGATGCAGGCAGAACTCAGAGATGCTTTTCACAGATGGGTAAATTCTCTCCCATGATGAGCAGCCATCCTGTGAGGGGATCCGCAGTGGCCTCCCTGCCCCATACCTCCCCTCGCTTCAACCACACACCTGCCCCCAGGGGGCTCTTTCCTCTGACCTTCCTGGTGCCGTCATTTTTATAGAACGCTGTGCTCTGACAGTGATCACAGCCTCATTCCAACTGCCTCATCCTTGCTACAACTAGCCTACCTACCCCACAGCCTCGGCATTTGACTTGATAGTTACATCTTTGGGCTTAGCAATGATCCAGGTATCCTGACTACAAGGTTGAAATAGGACCCTTCTGACCAACTGACATGGGGATGCTGTCTCTCCTAAGATGCAGAATGATGTGTTAGTCTGTTAGGGGTGCCATGACAAAGTTTCATGAACTGGGTGGCTTAAGCCACAGAAATGTAACATCTCACAGCTCTGAGACCGGAAGTCTAAGATCAGTGTGTCCACAGCACCATTTCCTTCTTAGGATCGCAAGGAGAGTTCACTCCTTCCCTCTCTCTTAGCTTCCGCCTCTTTGCTAGCGATCTTTGCACGTGTGGATGACCCAGATCACACCAGATCAGGGGTCCAGGCTACCCCAGAATGATCGCATCCTAACCGAATACATCTCTGATGACCCTGTTTCCAGATAGGGCCACCTTCCGAGATACCAGAGGCTAGGACTTCAACATCTTCTTGTTCAGCTGCTCAGTGGTGTCCGACTCTTTGTGACCCCGTGGACTGCAGCACGCCAGGCTCCCCTGTCCTTCACATCTCCCAGAGTCCATTCAAACTCAAGTTTATTGAGTCGGTGATGCCATCCAACCATCTCATCCTCTGTAGTCCCCATCTTCTCCTGCCTTCAATCTTTCCCAGCCTCAGGGTCTTTTCCGGTGAGTCAGCTCTTTGTCTCAGGTTCAGCATCAGTCCTTCCAATGAACATTCAGGGTTGATTTCATTTAGGATTGACTGGTTTGATCTCCTTGCTGTCCAAGGGACTCTCAAGAGTCTTCTCCAGCACCACAGTTCAACATCTTTTGGGAGGACACAATTCAACACATAATGGATGGTAACTTTTCTGTCACTTGTATGTACCAGGCCCCTTACCAGGGATGATACTGGAGTGAGGTAAGTGAGACACTCATCTGTAACTAAATTGAGGGAGTGCAAAATAACTCTGCAATCAAGATAAATAATATGTTAATAATTCATTTTAAGCAATTAAAGTTAGAGAAAAATTCCATAATGAGCAAAACATCAACATTTAAAATAAAGGCAGCACCTGACCCCACACTTGCCTGATGGGGTCTCCATCTCTTTCTGCTCCTGACCCTCGATCCATGGCCTCACTGCCCTCCTCAGAGAGAGCCCTGGCTTCTCTCGCTTTTAAATTTAGTTTTTATTTTTAATTGGAAAATAACTGCTTTACAGTGTTGTGTTAGTTTCTGCTGTCCAACAGCGTGGGTCAGCTTTATGGTATGTGTATCCCCTCCTTCTCGAGACTCCTTCCCACCCTCCCTCACCAGGCCATCGCAGAGCAGCGAGCTGAGCTCCCTGTGCTACACAGCATCTCCCTAGCTGCTTCACACATGGCGTTGCACACATGCCAACGCTGCTCCCAGGTTGCCCTTCCCTCTCCTCCCCTCCTGTGTCCGAAAGTCTCTCCTCTATGTCTGCCTCTTCTATTCCTGCCCTGCCAACAGGCTCATCTGCACTGTGTTTCTAGATTCCATATACATATATATATGCATTAATATGCGATACTTGTTTTTCTTTTTCTGACTTACTTCCCCTGGCCTCTCTTTACCCTTGAATATAATCTCATGAAATTTAGAACACAACTTAGGACATGTCTTTGGATTTTGAATTCAGAAGGCTCATTTAACACTAGGCTTGAACCTTATTCATTTCCCGCTTAAGTAATTCTCTGCCAAGTACCTTCCACGTCTCTCAGACTATGAGTTTAATTAGACTACCCTAACTCTACTACTAAAAAGCCTCTTGATGAAAGTGAAAGTGGAGAGTGAAAAAGTTGGCTTAAAGCTCAACATTCAGAAAACTAAGATCATGGCATCCGGTCCCATCACTTCATGGGAAATAGACGGGGAAAGAGTGGAAACAGTGTCAGACTTTATTTTGGGGGCTCCAAAATCACTGCAGATGGTGACTGCAGCCATGAAATTAAAAGACACTTACTCCTTGGAAGAAAAATGGCCAACCTAGATAGCATATTCAAAAGTAGACACATCACTTTGCCGACTAAGGTCCGTCTAGTCAAGGCTATGGTTTTCCAGTAGGCATGTATGGATGTGAGAGTTGGACTGTGAAGAAGGCTGAGCACTGAAGAATTGATGCTTTTGAACTGTGGTGTTGGAGAAGACTCTTGAGAGTCCCTTGGACTGCAAGGAGATCCAACCAGTCCATTCTGAAGGAGATCAGCCCTGGGATTTCTTTGGAAGGAATGATGCTAAAGCTGAAACTCCAGTACTTTGGCCACCTCATGCGAAGAGTTGACTCACTGGAAAAGACTCTGATGCTGGGAGGGATTGGGGGCAGGAGGAGAAGGGGACGACCGAGGATGAGATGGCTGGATGGCATCACTGATTTGATGGACGTGAATCTGAGTGAACTCCGGGAGTTGGTGATGGACAGGGAGGCCTGGCGTGCTGCGATTCATGGGGTTGCAAAGAGTCGGACACGACTGAGCGAGTGAACTGAACTGAACTCTACTACTAGAGAGTTTATCTAGTTTATCAAGACTAGCTTGATATCGCAGACCCACATAAACACTTCCTGGAAGGGGTTTCTGCTTCTTTCTGATGTCATTTGGCCCTGTCAGCATTGCTTCGTCTTTGGTGTTTTGTTTTCTTTAAATACCAAACAATGGTACACCCAGGGCTCTCTCTCCATCCCTGGCCCCCTTCAGGGATGGACTGGGTTGCTCTGGAGGTTTATTTCTCCTCACTTCGAGGGCAAGAGCAAGTATGGGGTGGGCTAACTTGCCAAACTCACCCACATACGAGAGTTGGAAAGTAGAGAAACTTCCTCATTTTCAGGGAAAGAAGATAAGCATTGAGCATCTTTCAGAGACTGACCAGTGTGAGCTGTTTTGCCAAAGTGACAGAGAAAAAGGCAACAGTAGCAGATAGGCATGTGTTAAGATAAGAGAAAGACACTCTATTGCTGACCCCGTAGTCTGTGACCTGCCTGTTGATGGCTAATTGGGCAGATAAAGTGGACACGTGGACAGTCTCTTGTCTCTGCTTCTAGACTTTTCCAGCCTCCATCACCTTTATGACTCCCAACTTCATTCTGACTTAGTTTTTCATAGGACAAACCACAGCACCCATGTCTACACACCTACACCACATTTACTTGCCAGCCAGCTAACTCAGTAGCTAAAGACACTTTAAGTCCTTATTTCTTTAGTGAAGTGTAGACTAGTTTCTGCGCTTATATGGAGGAGAAAAGATGTTCTCTGCCATGGGTTTTTTTTTTTTTTTAACACCATTCACTAATAGCCTACCCATTACATACCCAATAAAGAAAATGTAGGAATCATTTTGCTTCGGAATTAGGATGTTTTGCAGGGTCAACACTAGGGGAAATGTTCAGTATCAAGAAGGCCAACATCTAGGGGGCCACAGGGAGCCAGGACCAGAGACTGGAGCTGGGAGGCATGGTTGCTAAGAGCCAATTGCAGCTCTGCCCCTGGTGACTAGTTCACAAAGAAGCTAACTTCTCCAGGTCTTGGTTTCCTTAGGAATAAGACAGGGGGTTCAGCATGGGTGGTGACTTCCCACTCCGACTCCTGAAAATCTGTGACACTGTGCTCACTCCTGTGCCTGGATGAAGGGACACTCTGGGAGAAATCACTTCCTTTGTAAGTTAGCAGCTTGTTTCTCCAGCCTTCTCTGTAAAGATTGGTGCTGCCGACAGTCACAATTCTCTTGAACTCAATAAATGGCACAGTACTCTGGACACAGCTGCCTTTCTGAGATGGTACTGAAGTCATCCAATTGGGAAAACAGAGGACAAGAAATAATTGTGAAATGCTTTCGGGGAGACATAAGATGAAAGAAGCTGTGCTCTTTATGAAATAAAAAGCGGTTGCACAACTGTGTGCGCGTGCTAAGTCGCTTCAGTCGTGTCTGATTCTTTGAGACCCAGTGGACAATAGCCCACCAGGCTCTTCTGTCCATGGGATTTTCCAGGCAAGAATGCTGGAGCAGGTTATCACGTCCTCCTCCAGGAGATCTTCCCGACCCAGGGATCGAACTCACATCTCTTATGTCTCCGGCAAAGGTGGATCCTTTACCACTAGCGCCACCTTGGAAGCCCCAACTTGTGCCTAAATGATTATCTTTACTCTTCAGGTCTTGCTTTTTTTTTTTTTCTTAAAGAGCCAGGGAACTAGGGAGGGGATGGATTTCTTCAGAAATAGGGCAAGATGTGCTATCTGCAAGAAAGGGAAAACAAAGGACACGTTCTGTGGAGACGGCAGCCTGTCCGCCCTTCCCTCGGGCAGCAAGCTCACTGCGGCCCAGTTTGCCAGCTCTGGCAGGTTTGCAATGGTGTTCCCGGTGCTGCCTCTTTCCAGTAGTTCCTGTGGAAGCAGGGCTGGCTGGGGGACACTGGCTCAGCGACACAGTCATGGTTACATTACACAACAGCTGTGGAAAGGATGAGAGAGAGACAAATGGCTGGGGAGCAAAACAAGTGAGCAGCCCTGGAAACTCAGCAACAGTACATCACGTTGAGTCTTCTCCTTGGATTAAGATGCTGGTCCTTAAGTGAGCATCCTCATTGCAGGAAACTTGGCTTTGCCACCTCCCGTATTTTCAAAGTCTTATTTTTCTTTCGCCAGTTAGAGCTCACGGTACATTGCCTGTTAGAGTCCATCTTACTCCGTTTCTTTCCTCCTCCACTTAGGGTCAGGCGCCTCCTTGTACCATCAACATCAACCCAGAAAGACACATTGCCCCATGCATGGCCTCAAACACACACACATGCCCTCATGTGCACACCCTCTCTCTTTCCACACACACGTTCCCCACTCACGTGTAAATACAAACACTCACCCTCACTGATGCACACGTTCCTGAAATTCCCAGGTTATCCACCGAAGTTGGGCCCTGGTGGTCAGGCCACTCTCTGAATTTCTCCCCCTGCTCTGAGGTCACTGAACTGAGCATGTCCCATCCCAAAGTTGACAGTTCCCAGTGTTCAAGAGTGTAACTGGTTTATTAAATGCTGCGAACTTGGTGAGCAACACTTATGAAGCTTTTTTTTTCTGCAAAGCTGACCTTCTGACATGATTTGTCCACTCTCCATTTCCTTCCCATAGTGATGAGCCTGTTGTTTCTCAGGTATTGTCAGGAATCCCCAAAATGCAGTCTGGCCACTTGAAGATGTGGTATATTAGCTGCTTTAGGGCTCAGGTCACGTCATTTTCCTGACAGCCCTGCAGGCGGAGCATCCGGGGAACTCGATGGGGTGTGGCTGGTCTTTTCATTTCTCTCACCTTCTTCTCACAGGTGTGGTTGAGATGAAGGGGGAGGTGGGCTTAGAGAAAGGAGCACACATTTTGATTAAGCTGTGGCTGTGGCTCTTCTCTCCCGGCTGTTGATAGCCCTGTGTGGAGGAACTGGGGGTGCTGGCTAGGGGTTGGGGTGGGGGTGCTGGGGAGGGTGATGCCCTCCTGACGTGGTAGCCTCTTGCGGCCCCATGTCCTCTGCCTACACCTGAAGCTCCTTCCCCCCAACACACCCCCACGGCCAGCGGGGCTCCTGGATGCTGTCCTGGGAAGTCAGCTCAAAACCCACCACATTTTGTGGCGATCCCAGGTGGCGCACACACTCCAGCCATGCCACAGGGTGGGGGGCAAACATCACTATTGCCGCCCACCGGCCATGCTGCCAGCTCCCTCTGAAAGGCAGGAAGGCAGCTCAGCAAGTCTGCTGCAGCAGAGACTGTCCAACTGAGCAACAGCCCCCAGTGACTCTTCTTCCTTACGCTTCACAAAGCAGCCTTTGGGAGCCCACCTAAGACTGGCTTTTTGGAGGCAGTGTTATAGGATAGACAGCCCCAAGATCCCTGCCCCTGGGGGTACACCATGCATCACTCCCTCGAGACTGTGGGTCTGATGGATAACCCCCATGATGAGGTCATGTTCTACCGCACAGTTGCCTTTAAGAAAGGGAGAGTAGTGAGGTGTGCCTGCCCTAACTGAGGAGGGCTCAGAAGATCTGGCTCCTCCTGGAAACAGACTCTAAGTGTGAGGGGGACTGGACATGGGGGCTCTGCTGCTGGCTTTGAAGATGGTGGGGGCCAGACAGCGAGGGAGGTTCATGGCCTCTGGGAGCAGCAAATGACAGTCAGTAAGGAAACAGGGACCTCAGTCCCACGGCTGCAAGGACCTGAGTTCTACCATAACCAGTGAGCTAAGACAACCCAGAGCATCAGATGAGATCACCGCCACCAACACCTTGATTTCAGCTCTGAGACCCTGAGCAGAGAATTGTGCCTGGGTTTCTGACCTGCAGAGCTCAGGAACTTCTGTGTTTTTAAGCTACTACATTTGTGGTGATTTGTTACAAAGCAAGATAAAAGGAATAGTAGAAAAGAAGGAGAAGAGACTCCAGTGATCTTCAGGAAGCCAGCAACTTCCAGTTCCAACTACAGGAGCTGTGTGCACTGTAAGAGTGTGCCTTCACAAATGCACACAAGGGGCTGGTGATGGGTTGACGGCAGCAGAGTCAAATAGCCTCAGGGAAATATCTGGCGGCTGCTACTGGGGTCTTTTAAGAACAGGGGCACACTGCACTACTGTTTTTGACTTTGGAAATGAGCTGCAATTCCCAGACAACAGAGAAAGTTCTGTTGGACATCCTGCTTGCTATCTAAGGGAGAGGCGGTAGCCACAGCAGTTCCGTCTCTGTGTAACGGTGATGTTGAAGAAGCGTGACTTCAGGGTGAAATTATGGAGCAATTTTATTTTTGTCTTTCTTTGTGCTGTGGAGCTAATTGGTCTCTTGCTCCTGGGTGTCCATAGCTTTTATGGTCACCTTTGGGTAATAAAAGTTCTCCTAGTACTATTACTTCAGGTATTAAAAGGTAATTAAGATGTCTGATTCAGAGTAATAGCCAAAACTTTCAACTTCATTCAAGGTTACAGCTGCACCTCTGGTTATCTGCGGCAGGAGGGAGGGGGTAGCTGACTTCTTTTTCTCCAGCTGTAAACTCTGCCAAGCCCAGAAAGTGAGAGGCCAGCTTGGCAGCTCCAGCTGAGGGGGCACTTTTTCCCCTTGCATCTTTGTCTTCCCTTTCTGGGTTTCACACTGGCTTGCCCAGCTTTTCCGTATTCCTATCTGACCTGTCACCTAGTTTCTATCTCTTCTTCCCCTTCGAGTGTGGCTGTTTCCCTCACCCTCCTGCCTTTGACTTTCTTTTGGTTTTCATGCCTGCCCCCTCTCCCTGCACTCCAGGGCATCAAGTTGTGTGTGCAGGTGGATGATTTTCCAGCCCTCTCCAGCCCGAAGCACTAGTTCTGTGTTGCTGATGATCTGTTGGGAATCTTGACTTCCAACGTTCCCCATGTCTCAAAGGCAAAATCACCTCAAAGCAAATTCCCCTCCCTCTGACTTCCTTGTTCTCCTCAGCTGCACCGCAGTTTCTCATCCATCCAGGCTGCCTGTCATCTTCAGCTGCACCTTCTTCCTTACCCTCTGCAGCAAATCCATCGCCAAGTCCTCACACTCTGCCTTCATGGTGGTTTTTCTCTTTTTCTTTTTTATAATTGCTTTACAGCATTGTGTTAGTTTCTGCTGTGCAACAAAGTGAGTCAGCTGTAAGAATACATATATCCCCTCCCTTCCTGAGCCTTCTTCCCACCCCTCTATCCCATCCCTCTAGGTCATCACAGAGCACCGAGCTGAGCTCCCTGTGCACACAGCAGGTTTCCACTAGCAATCTATTTTGCACACTGTAGTGTATGGGCTTCCCTGGTGGCTCCGATGGTAAAGAATCCACCTGCAATGCAGGAGGCTCAGGTTTGATCCCTGAGTTGGGAAGATCGCTTGAAGAAGGGGACAGCTACCCACCCCAGTATTCTTGCCTGGAGAATTCCATGGAGAGAGGAGCCCGGCGGCCTACAGTCCATGGGGCTGCAAAGAGTCAGACATGGCTGATCAACTAACACTATCACTTTCAGTGTATATATATCTGTCATAATCACCTAATTCGTCCCACCCTCTCCTCCCCTCCTGGGTCCATATGCTTGTTCTCTGTGTCTGCGTCTCTATTCCTGCCCTGCAAATAGGTTCATCTGTGCCATTTTTCTAGATTCTACATATGTGCATTCATATGTGATATTTGTCTTTCTCTGTCTGACTTACTTCTCTTGTACAACAGTCTCTAGTGGTTCATAATAGCTTTTGAATAGGTCTCCTCATCTCTATCACAACTGCTTCACCCTGGTTCTACCACTTGGAGTTAATAGTTGTTTACATTTTGGTGCATATTTTTTCAGCCTTTTCCTCCTATCAATATATTAAACAAAGAAACAAATATTCATCTATTTTTTATAGACTGGGATTATACTGTTCACTTTGTTCTGTGGAGCTCATATATTTTTTTAAACTTAATGTATGGTGAAACTCTTTCTAAATGACTTCATATCAATTCACAGTATTTTGCAGATTCTAAGGCCACTGAGGTCTTGGGGTTTTGCCATGGCCTTTTCCACTTCTTCAGTTGACGGTGACCTAAATTTCCATAGAAGAGGGAGGAAAAGAAAACTTTGCTGAAAATATAGCAAATCCTGTCCCTGGTGAACCAGAATCTTTGAATGTTGCCTGATTTGGAATGAATTTTTTTTTATAGTGTCCACAGTATTTGTTAATCATTTATTTCTTGAGAAACTATTCCTCAACCCAGATACTCCTAGTTTCATAGTTCAGGAAGTTCAGGAACACAGGTAAGTGACACAATTTCATGGAACTCAACCCGAAGAAATTCTTTATATTTTAAATCACTTTGAAAGAAACCAGCCTTCCTCTTCTCCTCAAAATCTTTCAGGGAATCATAATTTCTGTAGAAATCTGCACATGCCTTCTTTCTTGGTTCAGCCACAGCAAACTTATAGAAAGATGCAGCTCCCAGGGGGACAATGAATGCTCCAACAAGATAAAATCAGAGACCCTTGGCCAGAAGGTCACTCATCTGAGGTTTTGTCAAAAAACTGGACATGGTTAATTTTTCTTCTTGATGGCTCAACAATGATGTTCTTCCAGGCTGATGGAGAAATGGACCTAGAATGAATGTTTGACAAGCGTCTGTGGAACAAGGGCAGGTGACAAGGAAGGAAGGCTCACGTGTGGTGGGTACAGTGCCTGGATGAGTTGACCAGAGCTGTCATCAGGCCTGGGCCGGGACAAGTCAGGGAGCCACTCCCCGGGGCTGGCAGAACTTTGATGAAGTCACCTGCCCAGACTCATGTTCCTCCCTTTGCTGAGAAGAGGCTCCCAGTGACCTGTAACAACTGGTCCCAGTCTAGAGTTTTCCCAGGATGTGGGATTTTCAGTGCTAAAAGAGACTGGTTGCAGCAAACTAGGACAGTTGATCACCCTCCTCAGTGAATACCACCCTGGGTTCAGATTCTCCTCTAAAGGATAAGGATTGATTCCAGAAGCTTCAAAACCACCATCTCACCCCTGCAGGGACCTTCAGTGTGATATCTGAAAGGAGACATCTTCTAGTCAGAATGAGAAAAATAAATGTCAATCATCTTTACACCTGTTATTCTTGATTCTCTGTCACTAGTAGACAACCCCAATTCCTACTGATAGGACTGTATAAAAGTGCACATATGTGCTCAGCCATTTCAGTCGTGTCTGACTCTTTGTGACCCCATGGACTGTAGCCCACAAGGCTCCTCTGCCCATGGAATTGTCCAGGCAAGAATACTGGCGTGGGTTGCCATTTCCTTCTCTAGGGGATCTTCCTGACCCAGGGATCAAACCACATCTCTTGCATCTCCTGCATTGCAGGTGGATTCTTTTCCACTTAGCCACTGGGGAAGTCCCTGCTGTTGTCCAGGTGCTAAGTCCTGTCTGACTATTTGCAGCCCCATGAACTGCAGTACACCAGGATTCCCTGTCCTTCCCTGTGTCCCAGAGTTTGCTCAAACTCATGTCCATTGAGTCAGTGATGCTATCCAACCATCTCATCCTCTGTGCCTCTTTTTCCTCCTGCCTTCAATCTTTCCCAGCATGAGGGTCTTTTTCCAGTGAGTCAGCTCTTCACATCAGATGGCCAAAGTATTGGAGTTTCAGCTTCAGCATCAGTCCTTCCAATGAATATTTCAGGTTGATTTCCTTTAGGATTGACTGGTTTGATCTTGCTGTCCAAGCACATGTATTAAAGTACTACTGATTAAATTCGTTTGCAAAAACTCACCAATTTTATTCTTTATTACTGTGATGTGTAATAGCGAAGTATGTACCCCAAAGTACCATTATAAGTTAAATTTTGTGTACAAAACTTAGTTTATAGGTACACTTGGTTTCCCTTAATAGCATATTGATTATATGTCATTCACTGACAACTTAAAAACCATGGGAGGATACATTCCTTCCAGTGCGTGAATGGAGGCCCAGGGCACCAGGCCCTGATGTTGAGTGAGAAGAAACAGTGGAACCTTTTTTGAACAGAGTCTGAGAAACAGCATTAACATACTCCTCATGGCCAAAGTGCATTTTATTCAGGCTTTGCTGCACGCAGTTGTTTTTAGAGATGTGGTGTGACCTTTGGTATCTCTGCATCTGTGAAATAATACACCAGCCCTTAAATCAAGATTTTGTGGGATTACAAATGCTTAGAGATGGTTTTCAAATTATTATTCTAGGGCTGGTCTGCTTCCTTTCTTTCTCTTAAATAATCTGCTTTAGGCATTGAAAAGGTCTACTCATCCTCGGACATGACTATAGCTAATTTGCTGAGAGCCTCTGAACATAGCCCAAGCCTGCTTAGGACATCTGCTGAGAAGTTAAATCATTTTAAGTGGGGGAATTAGGCTAATGTTTTTTGCTAGGGGAAAAACTGTGAATCTTGGTATTCTACATGAGACTTTTAATGGGGGAAATGAATTATGCCACAGATATACAAAAGAAAAATAAATCTATCTTACTTTATTAGGAGTTTGACACTTTTATTTAGAAAATTTATATTTCTGAATGCTTCCTTCATACATTACAGATGCATTTCAAATGTTACTCTGTTAGGTTAAGAAGCTATGCCTTAAAAACAGATCGGGGTGAAAGTGAGGATTGGGACCACTCTGAAGTAAGAGAGAAAGAACAGATTTATCTAATGATAAGATATATCAAAGAGCATTGCAAATCTTTTTTTTTTTTTCAAAAGCAGAGGAATTCTGATCTGCCTGAAAGATTCTGAATAGAGAAATATTCCCCGGAAAATTACTTTTGCATCACCACTTACCTTCCCTTTTAACACAGGAAATCTAAATGGGAATTTTATATAATGGACCATCATCCACAATAGATCAGTGATAGATGGACAGTTCCCTATTTGTAGGTTCAATGTTGAATGGTATTTGCCAGGCACTTAGGAAAAAACTGGTGTGTTGAGGCTATTGGCTGGTGGCAATGAGAAATTCTAGCTCAGGGAATAAAAGGCAGCTATGAGATTCTGTTCTGATTGGTTTTGAAATAAGTGCTCGAGTGGGGCTCATGGTGCTAAGAGATTTGGTTTTGAACGAAAATGGCAGTTAGCCATCTCATTCTCTCCCGGGCCCTAATGAAAGCCAAGTTCTCCACACTATAGTTAGCCTGTATTTACTGTGCACCAACCCCATGCAGGGGCTTCCCAGGTGGCGCTAGTGGTAAAGAATCCNCCTGACCTTTTCCGGTTCTTTCATAAACCAGCATGAAATGCCAGCCTGGTGTCTGAACATGTTAATATACTGGGAGGACACCATTCACACCATGAACTTGACCTTCACAAGCAGAAGGAAGAGTGCCGGTATAGCAGTTGTTTTATGAGAATGGCCAGTATTCTTTTTATCAGTAGGTTGGAGGCACAATATACATATAATTTCTTCTTTATTCCAGGATTTTGCTTTCTGGCTCAATTTCAAAAGCCTACTTGACCAACTACTTTGTGTCTGTCCTTTCAAATTTTTCTGGTATCGTTTTTCAGTACTGGGAGGTACTTAAACATTGAGAGATATGTGGGCCTGTCTTCTTATTTAACAGATGAAAAGGGAGAGCTTAATTGGTTTGGGCAATGTCACCACACTGAATAAGCCCCCAGGATGTCACTAGAGTTCATGTGTGTTAGTAAGCAAATCTTGGAAAGCCTAAATAACAAATCTCCCACAATAAAGCCTCCTTTCTGAAGTGGGTGGTAAATTTTGATGTAAGAACACAAAAAAGGCTTTAATCTGGTATTCAATCCCATAAATAGTTATTGAGTGTTCATCGTATACTAGTAGAAATAGCTACCAGAAAGATAAAACCTCATGAGTTCTTTGGGCTTTCCAGGTGTCGCCAGTGGTAAAGAATCTGCCTGCTGTTGCAGAAGACATAAGAGATCCTGCCTTGATCGCTAAGTTGGGAAGATCCCCTGGAATAGGAAATAGCAACCCACTCTAGTATTCTTGCCTGGAGAACCCCATGGACAAAAGAACCTGGTGGGCTACAGTCCATGACGTCGCAAAGAGTCAGACATGACTGAGAGCACGTGCATGTGGACACACTTGAGATCTTAGCATGGTCTTTGGGGAATGGATGTCATTCCTTTGCTTCAACACTTGCTTGTTTTCATTCATTCCTTCATGAAGTCAGTCATTCACTCATCCAACAGACACATCGCTGAGCACATCCTATGGGTGAGGTACTGACTTGGGCCCTGAGATAACAGAGATTCTGAACAGGTTAGTGTCTACTTCAGTTCAGGGAGCTTAAAACCAGATGAGGAAGGGTTAGACCATTTCGGTTTGATGGGCAACATTAGCCCAATGTGCAGGATGTTCTGGAAACACACACACACAAATGTATATCTCACGCAGTCCCAGGATGGGATGGTGATTTTCGCCTCTGGAAGAGGCGATCTGAGTTGGGCCTTATCAGAGGGAGTTATTTATGTGGATATTATAAGGACAGGATAGGAAAAGGCTTCCCAGACTGAGAGTGTAGCAAACACATGCATGCTCAGTCACTTCAGTTGAGTCCTACTCTTCTACGACCCTATGAATGGTAGCCTGCCAGGCTTCTCCATCCGTGGGAGTCTCCAGGCAAGAATACTGGAGTGGGTTGCCATGCCCTCCTCCAGGGGATCTTCCCGACCCAGGGACTGAACCTGTGTCTCCTGCGTCTACTGTATTGGTAGGAGGATTCTTTACCACTGAGCCACTGGGGAAGCCCTTAGCAAACATAGAAGCTGCCAAATAAGAAATGGTGGGTGTGCTGTATGTATACACAGCCCTGAGACTGTGAGCTAGAGAGGCAAAATCGGGCAGATGTTGAAAGCCTGCTGTGTCTGGACCTCACACAGAGATTCTGACTGAAGAAGGCTCTGTCACTATGTCAGTGATTCCAAAGGGGGATGGGACAGTGGAGAACTACACCCTGGCTCTTCCATCTACTGCCTGTACCTCACGTGGCCCGTACCTCTCGACACGAGAGTGCAGTCCTCCTATTTGCACAGAAATAGGGGAAATCGAATAGCTATGATAACCATAACAAGTGATATTATCAGAAAAATTAAAAAGTTAAAGCTCCTCCACTTGATGCATGTGACCCATTTTTATTTTATCTGATTTACCGTTAACTCTGCCACAGAAAAGTAAGCTCATTTTCTTTGGTCATATTTCCAAGTAATTCATTTTGGAGGGCACACACGAGACAGTGCTGTGCAGAATAAAAAAATTTTTTTCTATGTGACTAGTTTGCCTGAAGTGATCATCTGATTCCACCTATTTTTTATTTTACTTTAAAACACTGTATTGGTTTCACCATACATCAACATGAATCCGCCACAGGTGTACATGAGTTCCCAATCCTGAACCCCCCTCCTACCTCCCTCCCTATACCATCTCTCTGGGTCATCCCAGTGCACCAGCCCCAAGCATCCATCCTGCATCGAACCTAGACTGGTGATTTGTTTCTTACATGATATTATACATGTTTCAACGCCATTCTCCCAAATCATCCCACCCTCTCCCTCTCCCACAGAGTCCAAAATTCTGATCTATACATCTGTGTCTCTTTTGCTGTCTCACATACAGGGTTATCATTACCATCTTTCTAAATTCCATATATATGTGTTAGTATACTCTATTGGTGTTTTTCTTTCTGGCTTACTTCACTCTGTATAATCGGCTCCAGTTTCATCCACCTTTTTAAAACTGATTCAAATGTATTCTTTTTAATGGCTGATTAATACTCCATTGTGTATATGTACCACAGCTTTCTTATCCATTCGTCTGCTGATGGACATCTAGGTTGCTTCCATGTCCTGGCTATTATAATCAGTGCTGCGATGAACATTGGGGTACATGTGTTCACACTATTTTACTAGAACTTTGGGACTGTGGTCTCCCATTTTCCATGCATGCACAAAAGGATATCCTTGAACATCCAGTTGGTCTGCAGTGAGGATGAGAGCACATTAGTAACCATATATCTGCCAGGGGATTATTGCCCAGTATCGATGAGAAAGTCAGTGGAGCAAATTAAGCCGAGTCCATTGCTTTCCTCAGATGGTTCACAGCCTGGATCACGCAGGATTTGTCAAGACCTGAAGGCTCATGTTACACTGAATGGCCCCTGGAGAACTGCTGCTTCTGAGAGGCATTTTGCTGCACCGTCATTGCCTAGACAGGGGGGACCCGGAGGAGAGGGCTGCTGTAGGATGCAGCCCCGTGGAACTCGTGCTGTCTGCTGTGAATGTTGTTCTAATTAGGACCCCTCCCACTTCCTGAGGGGACAGTCGTACTTCCCTTCAACACTGGTTTATTTTTATGTCATGGACACTGTGAATGCCCCCTTTGATGCCCGCTGGAGAACACAACATCCACCTTGCCATCCAATAGCTGTGGTGAAGAATTCACTGTGGGATGCACATTGCCATCATCCCTGGTTCCATTTATGTTACTTGCCTCACTTCCTTTCTTCTGTTCTTCCTTATTTTATAAACAGTCTTTTGCATTTTATACTTTTTCTTTAAATCATTTTTGGGGAAAAAAAATGTGGAGCGAAAGAGTCTTATTTTTTTATCATTGACCTCATTCTTGCTGAGTGTGGAAACACAAAAAAACTCAATTAAAGGTAATTCAGCCTCTTTTCGTTAGAAGAAATCTTTCTCTGGGAAATATTTTGTATTTCCAAGTATAGATTTACACTGGGGGATTTTTCTCTCATCTTAAGTGATCTCTCTCTCTCTCCCCCACTGAACCAGTGAAGCTGCTCAGTCCTGTCTGACTCTTTGCGACCNTTCAGGCCCAATCTGAGCCAGACTCTGGCATGAAGTAGGTACGAGGGGCTCTGTGGAAGCAGGATAGACTACCTTTGGTCTTTTGGCAAGTGGTTTCCATCAAGTCACAGCGAGTCTCATGTCTGGAGCCCTCATACAACAAGACATTCTGTAAAGCGTTCGCTCATTATTTACTGAACCTGTCAAAGTGTTGGCAGCCTCCAGGGCTCTTGGGGGAGCACACATATGCCAGACTACTTCCAGGAGAAAGACAAGCAAGAGATAAATTTGCTACTCATTTTCAGGACTGTCACTGTGACAGCATATTTTCTGTTTGCTCCCTTTCTGCTGAGGCTCTAGGACCAGGGAAAATACCATTAAGAAATAAATGCAGGGCTTTTCTGGTGGTTCAGTGGTAAAGAATCTGCCAGCCATTGCAGGAGACACAGGTTTGATCCCTGGTCTGGCAATATCCCACATGCCGTGGAGCAAATAAGGCCTTGTGCTCCAACTGCTGAGCCCACGTGCTGCAACTACAGTCTGCACACCCTAGCGCCTGCGCTCTGCAAGAGGAAACCCACACACAGCAGCTAGTGAGTAGCCCCACTCACCGCAACAAGAGAAAAGTCCACACAGCAACAGAGACCAAGCACAGCCAAAAGTAAATAAATAAAATTCTAAAAAAGAAAAGAAATGGAAATGTAATATCAAAGTGTCCTAGCCTGGATGTTATGAACTGTGTGTCCTGCCCAAAGTGTAAATATAGTCTCCCCTCTTTTGAGTTTCCCAGGTAAGGACTTAAACTCCCACATCCTGTATTAATGAAACCTAATGCCTTCCTCTTGAGCTTTACCCTCTTGAGCCTGGGATGTGACAGCTCTCAGGGGGAGTTTGCTGTGGAAAGTCAGTCCTCTGCAGAATGTGATGCTGCTCCAATTTGTAGTGAGGTCCTCGTGGCCCAGATCCCTGTATGGGCAGCCCTGGAGCTTCCAGGACCATGATCCCGTTGCCATCAAAGCTGGGACAAGACCATCCCACACTTTAGTCCTCTAGGTTGTGATTCTTCCTGTTTGGCTCATTTAGTAGCCAGCTCCTGGGGGCCAGCAGCCGCAGGAGCACAGGTCAGGACTTCCCCGGCATCTACTCTTTTCACACACCCTCCTGACCTCCACCAGGGAGCAACCCTCAGGGCCTTCACTAAACAGGAAGTTCAAGATTCTGGGCATGCAACAGTGCCTGAGACAGCCATGGTGCTGCTCCTTGAGGCAATCCAGTGAGTGGATGGGTTTCCAGAGACAGAGAGTGAGAAATGAGCTGAGAGCAGGCTAACCTGTGGAACACCAACATGGAAGGAATGGTCCAGGAAAGACAAACCTTCAAATGAGACTGAGAGATGTAGGAGAAAATTTAAGAGGTTGCAGGAGATTGGCAAAAAAGTTAAAACAATATGGTCTATCTACAGGGAATGTTATGCTTTAACAAAGAAGAATGGCCAGCATTGATAGACACTGTAGAGGGCTGAAGATCAGGACAAATAAATACGCATCACATTTCACAATAAGGAGGTCATGGGTGCAAATCCTGGTGAGAATAGTTTTCAAGCAATCCTGGCATGATAGCTACTCAAGGAGTAGTGGAAGGTGAAGAAATGGACATAGAGAGTTGTGTTGATGCTTCCTCGGGCTTTCCATGGAAGAAAGGACATTGTTGTTCTTGTTCAGTGGCTAAGTCCTGTCTGACTCTTTGTGATCCCATGGACTGCAGCACATCAGGCTTCCCTGTCCTTCACTATCTCCCAGAGTTTGTTCAAACTCATGTCCATTGAGTCCTCTGTTGTCCCCTTCTCCTCCTGCCTTCAATCTTTCCCAGCATCAGGGTCTTTTCCAATGAGTCAGTTCTTTGCATCAGGTGGCCAGAGTATTGGAGCTTCAGCTTCAGCATCAGTCCTTCCAATGAATATTTAGGGTTGATTTCCTTTAGGATTGACTGGTTTGATCGTCACCTTGCTGTCCAAGGGACTGTCAAGAGTCTTCTTTAGCAACACAATTCAAAAGTGTCAGTTCTTCAGCACTCAATCTTCTTTATGGTTCAACTCTCACATCTGTATGTGACTACTGGAAAAACCATAGCTTTGAATATATAGACATTACTCGGCAAAGTGATGACTCTGTTTTATAAATACTCTGTCTAGGTTTGTCATGGCTTTCTTTCCAAGGAGCAAGTGTCTCTGGATTTCATGGCTGCAGTCACTGTCCACAGTGATTCTGGAGCCCAGGAAAACAAAATCTGTCACTGTTTCCACTTTTCCCCTTCTACTTGCCATGAAGTGATGGGACCAGATGCTACGATTTTAGTTTTTTGAATGTTGAGTTTTAAGCCAGCTTTTTCACTCTCTCACCTTCATCAAGAGGCTCTTTAGTTCCTCTTCACTTTCTGTTGTAGGAGTGGTATCATCTGTTTATCTGAGGTTGTTATTTCTCCTGGCAGTCTTGATTCCAGCTTGTGCTTCATCTAGGCCAGCATTTCCCATGATGTACTCTGTATATAAGTTAAATAAGCAGGGTGACAATATACAGCCTTGATATACTCCTTTCCTAGTTTTGAAACAGTCAGTTGTTCCATGTCTGGAGAAGAAGTTGTTCCATACTTCTTGAACTGTATACAGGTATCTCAGGAGGCAGGTAAGGTGATCTGATATTCCTATCTCTAAGAATTTTCCACAATTTGTTGTGATCCACACAGTTGAAGGCTTTAGTGTACTCAATGAAACAGAAGTAGATATTTTTCTGGAATGCTCTTGCTTTTTCTATGATCCAATGAATATCGGCAATTTGATCTCTGGTCCTCTGCCTTTTCTAAACTCAGCTTGTACATCTGGAAGTTCTCGTTTCACATACTGCTGAAGTCAAATTTGAAGAATTTTGAGCATTAAGTTGCCAGCTTGCATGTAAAATGAGTTATATTAAAACATTTTTGGCATTGCCCTTTTTTTTGGAATTGGAATGAAAACTGACCTTTTCCAGTCCTGTGGCCACTGTTGAGTTTTCCAAATTTGCTGACATATTGAGTGCAGTGCTTTAACAGCATCATCTTTTACAGTTTTAAATAGCTCAGCTGGAATCCCATCACCACCACTAGCTTTGTTTATAGTGATGCTTTCTAAGGCCCACTTGACTTCACATTCAAGGGTATCTGGCTCTAGGTGAGCAACCACACCATTGAGGCTATCTACATTGTTGAGACTTTTTCGTATAGTTCTTCTGAGTATCCTTGCCATCTCTTCTTAATCTCTTCTGCTTCTGTTAGGTCCTTGCCGTTTCTGTCCTTTATTGTGCCCATCCTTACATGAAATGTTGCCTTGATATCTCTAATTTTCTTGAAGAGAGCTCTAGTCTTTCCCATTCTATTGTTTTCCTCTATTTTTTTTTTTTTTTTTTTGGCATTGCTTACTTAGGAAGGCTTTTTTATCTCTCCTTGCTACTCTCTGGAACCTGCATTCAGTTGGGTAGAAACAGAATGACGGATGGATGAGGATAGCATGTTAAGAAGAGTGTTTGTTTGGTGTTTGCTTCTTAAGATGGGAGCGTCTGCAGTACTTTCAGTACTGGTGGAAGAGAGCCAAGTGAGGAACAGATGCGGGAGAGAGAACATTCAGTAAACAGGATTCTGTTCCCTTCAAAGGCAGCTGAGCTTGGGGATGAATGGGTAAGGCAGAGATGCATTTATGGAGGTGGAGGTGTGTCTTTCTTTGTAATAGGAAGGAAGGAGAAGAGGGTTGTACTTTTGGTGTGTGGAAGTTGAAGCAGTTTCAACACTTCAGCTAATAGGAGACAAAGAATAAGGCATTGGACAAAGGGCTCCATTTATGACATTAACATGGTTAGTTCTGACCCCAAAGCGGAGGCCTGGGGATGATGTTTCTCGACTGAGTCCCAGCCTCATCAGAGGGTGAGATGGTTGATTCTGAGCCCTCTCTTCAGATCTGTGAGACAAATTCTGGATCCTGTGCTTGTTCTCTGACTGCCCTGTCACATAACATGTGATAAGAAATAGTTTGGACTTTTTACTTAGTAAATTCAGCTTGAAAACTGTTTACAGGACACCTTCAACAAGCCAGGATTTGGGGATATGAAAGGAGTAATTAATGTTTCTGCCTTCAAGGATCTTGTCCCCCTAGTGACATGAAATGCATTTCAAAGGGAAGCTGACTTTTTAGAACGACTTTTAGATCATCTGCTGCCTTTGAATATCCAGTTCAAGATTACTTTCGACAAATAAAAATGGTAAGTAATAGCTTCTTTGGGGATACTGTGCTCTATTAAGATGAGCAAACTAGGGCAAAATTAATTTAATGAATTTATGTAATAATTAATAATGAAGCATCTCTGTTTTATCTAGTGCTTTAACTTTCAAAATGTTCTATATTTATTGCTGCTCTTTATATTACACAGACATTCTCAGATACATTACTTTAATATTTTATAAATTATTTAGTAACCACAACATTAATCTTTAAAGTTAATTCTCTTTTTGGCTGTGGCATGTGGGATCTTAGTTCCTCAGCCAGGGATCGAACCCATGCCCCTCACATTGGAAGCACAGTCTTACACTGGACTGCTGGGGAAGTCTGAAAATTAATTCTTAATACCTACCATTGGAAGAGAAAGGAAGGATTAAAAAGATAGCTTTTATTTTGTACCTGTAATGTGCCAGGCATCTTATATGTGTTATTCAATCTTTACAAAACGGATGACGCGAATGTTAGCCCCATTTTATAAACAGAGAAGTAGAGGGGCAGATCTAGACTGAGGCCATTTAGCTGGGGCAGGGGGTGCATGTCTGGGAATCAAACTCAGGTCTGCTGATACTGTAGCCTTTACACTGTGTAATGTTTTCTTTCGGGTTATTAAAATAATCTCTGCATCTCTGCAGCCACTCTCTGAAATGGATAAGAGCACAAAAAAGTTAAGAGTCTCATCCAGGTGGTGGCCAGGTGGACCTCTGGCTTTTAGTCTGTCGCAACCCCCGTATTGTGACTCTGAGTCACACATGACATCTCCCCACTGGGCATTACCTACGGCAATGGGCAGGAGAGTCTGCAGGCACTCAGGAGGGCCCTGAGGGTCTGACCTCCAGGAGTGGGTTATTCCTGGGAGAATCTGACTCTCTGGCTTGTTAATTTATAGCATTTGCATTCCTGCTGTTTTATGCTTGATAGACACTAATATTCAAGCTTCCTCCATTTCTTAGAAAATAAACAGGTGAGTCAAAGGAACAAATTAAAGTAAGAGGTTTGTTAAGGGTTGGGGAAATAGTGACAGATTGTGGAATTTCAGGAAGAGTCAAAGTTGATAAACGATCTGAGGGACAGATTGATAGAGAGAAAATGTAAAAACAACAATGATAACAATTAACAAAAAAACAAGCTGAATCTCTACATTCCTTGAGCAAGATAAGGAGTAAGTGTGGTCGTCTCTGAAGGCAAATGCCAGCAGTTTCGAGGTCTAAGCTGTTCCGCAGATAATAGTGAAATGATATTTAGACTAAACTTGAAAAGAGGCTCACCTGGAACCTGAGAGGACATACTCATCTTCTAATGGACTGGTTGTAAAAGACTAAGCAGATTATGCTGTGTCCAACTCAGTCATTCAGTTGTGTCCAACTCTTTGCAACCCCATGGACTGTAGCCCACCAGGCTCCTCTGTCCATGGGGATTCTTCAGGCAAGAATCCTGGAGTGGGTTGCCATGCCCTCCTCCAGGGGGTTCTTCCCGATCCAGGGACAGAACTCTCGTCTCTTAAGTCTCCTGCCCTGGCAGGCGGGTTCTTTACTACTAGTGCCACCGGGAGGCCCCGAGGAGGCTTTCACTCCACAGAAAATTACCATTAATTGGAGTTTCCTACTTTAACTGAAGTGAAGTGAAGAGAAAGTTGCACAATTGTGTCTGACTCTTTGCTATCTCATGGACTACACAGTCCATGGAATTCCTCAGGCCAGAATACTGGCATGGGTAGCCATTCCCTTCTACAGGGGATCTTCCCAACCCAGGGATCGAACCCAGGTCTCCCGCATTGCAGGCGGATTCTTTACCAGCAGAGCCATGAGGGGAGACACCCTACTTTAAAACAGGTAACGATTCTGGCATCTACTGCGCTAATGTCTGGCCTGTGGTGCCTGGACCACACACTGAAGAGGTCCATTCCTACCTGAAGACCTTTGCCTGTCCTTCCCAGATTCCCAGGCTTCCCAGAAGTCTGGGTCCTTTGTCCCCCTTGGACCCCCAGGCTGGGCTGTCTCTTGAGTATTTCCATCATTCTTCTTTCAAACATGATTCTCTCTTATCTCCCTTCCAGGTCAGTAACATCTCACTTATCTAGGAATATTTACATTTTATTTACTTTCTTTTTGCCCCTTCTCTTTGGCTGTATCGCATGGCATGTGGGATCTTAGCTCCTGGACCAGGGATCAAACCCGTGCCCCCTGCAGTTGAAGTGTGGATTCTTAACCATTGGACTGCCAGCGGAGTCCCAGGAATATTTACAGTTTAAACAGGTACATTTACCTGCACTCTCCTTTGCAAAGGAATCGAAACTTCAACCTAGAAATAGTTTCAAAGGGGAGACTACCTTGATCTCTCCCACACTGATTTTCTCAAATACAAATCCCAGCCTCTGAGGCCACATGGCTGTACCTTGTGGCCAGGAGGTGGGGGTAGGAGAAAGTTGTCACTTCCAGTTTCAGTAATGGGAAGCTGGGCCTGCTTTCCACCATGGTCTAACTGGGGAATTCCCCAGACAAACAATAGGGTCTTCTTAAAGTATGTTTATTTCTACGTGTTAGTCGCTGAGTCATGTCCAACTCTTTGCAACTGCATGGACTGTACCCTGCCAAGCTCCTTTATCCATGGAATTCTCCGGGCAAGAATACTGGATTCTCCAGGGAATACCTTCTCCAGAGAATCTTCCTGACCCAAGGATTGAACCCAGGTCTCCTACATTACAGGCAGACTTTACTGGATTGATATATAGTATATAAAAACCATCTATAAAATACAACATATAATTCTACTTCAAATGCAATATATAATTATGTATAATATACATAATATAATATGCACAGCATAATATAGCAAATAGTTTGTCTTATTTCTCCTTTTGCTTAATTTTCTCTTTCCCAGTTAGTATTTGCTTTAGCACTGGAAATTCATTAAGTCACAGTTACTAGAATAAATACTATTACTTTTTAAACAGGTGGTTAGAGAGAAGGTTAAAGTAATATTTTTAATGATTTATTTGGAGTCTCTTTTTGTAATTGTGTTCTGTTTCTGCCAGTGTAATGAGGAAATTGAAAGTCAGCTGGATGTCATTTTAAGCTGCTAATCACTCTCATTTCCCCATTTTATTTATATAAGCCTATTTCATTGCCTATTTCAAGACATTAGGTAGACATATTTAATTAAATAATCAATGAGTGATCAGAAATAATAAAAACAGTAGAAAACAGAAGAAAAGTTTTTCCAAAAAACCAGAGATAAATTAATAGAAGAATAGGTAGGAAAATTAATTGGTGAATGAAACAGAAAAGCTTCAGGCAAGTACCTGATTAAAAAGCCAGGCATCTGAGGAGTAAACCTTGCATCCCCCACCTTTTCCCACCCATCAGCCCATTCATCCATGCTACATGGGTGGCCTCTGCACTCGGCTATTACAGATTCAGGAATAAACGTTCACACAGTTTTGTTCTGTGTCTTTCATTGACTGTATTCTTCACACTGTACATTTCAAAACCTGTGATGTATTTATTCTGCAGCTGGAATTTTGAATGTCTTAATCTCCATCACCTATTTCTTTTCTTTCAACAGCACCCTCCCCTGCCCAGCACCTGTTTGCTCCGTGTATCTATGACTCTGTTTTGTGGGTTCATTTGTCTTGGTTTTTAGATTCCACATATAAGTGAAATCATGTGGTGTCTGTCTTTCTCTGACTTATTTCACTTAGCATAATACCCTCAGATCCACTCATGTTGTTGGAAAGGGAAAGAGTCTATTCTTTTTTGTGGCCAAGTAATATTCCATTGTATGTTATGTGTGTATGTGTATCTTTTTTACCCATTCATCTATCCATAGACAGATAGCGTCTATAACTTGGCTATTGTAAATAACATGGGTATATATATATATATATATATATGTTTCCAAATTAGGGGTTTTGTTTACTTTGGGAAAATATTCAGAAGTGAAATCACTAGATCATATGGTAGTTCTATTTTTAAAGTTTTTTGAGGAACTTCTATACTGTTTTACATACTGATTGAACCAATTTACATTCCCACCAACAGTGCACAGGGGCCCCTTTTTTCTACAATCTTGCCAACACTTGTTATTTTTTGTCTTTTTGATGACACCTCTCTGACAGGTGTTAGGTGATATCTCATTTGGTTTTGATTTGAATTTCTTCGATGATTAGTGATAGTGAGCATCTTTTTATGTGCCATTTCTTCAGAAAAATAGTCTATTCAGATCCTCTGCCCATTTTTTAAATTGGGTTGTTTGCTTTTGATGTGGGGTTGTATGAATTCTTTGTATATTTTGTAGCACTTTTTCACAAGACTGGCATCATTATCTATTTCGCTAGTGGAAATGGTCTCTATCCACCCATATGTACAGAGAGGTGATTTGAAGACCCACTTTATATCAGATCTACTTTACAGAGAAAAATTTCATAATAACTTTTGCCAACATTACATTCCATAGAGCCTGGAAAAGCACTGCAGTGGGGTATCTGCCCTCTCAAGGAGTCAATGCATCTACATATGCATTTCGAATCCATTCACGCAAAAATCATTCACGCAAAAAATCTTTAGAGAAGACACTATCATACAATACTCACGATTATGGCCTGTGGAGTCTAAGAAACCAGAGCGAAAATTACAGCCCCACCACATCCTATACATGTGCCCACAAGCAAATAATCCAACCTTTCTAAACCTTTAAACACCAACCCACAGCAAGGAGAAGAGTCACGGTACTTAGCTTGCAGAGCTCCTGGAAAGAGTATACAAGCAAAAAACTCTTAGGATGCTGCCTGGCATGCAGTCATTGTTATCATTGGAATATGGCTATTAATCCTTTAATGATCTATACTTTTATTTAAAAAGTTCACATATCATTTTCCCACTTGATGCTTACTACAGCCTATGTTGTAGACATTTTTAGTATTACTCTTTCCTGCATTTTATAAAAATTATTTAAGTTCACAGCTGTTGAAATAATTGATTAAAGTCCCTCAGACTAGTATTTGGTGAGACAGGAATTTTAACTTAGGTCTTCATAGTACAGGACATTTTCCTGGAATGTCATCAGTCAGTTATGTAAAAAGTTGATTATGTCACTACGTTTTGGTGTCTCAATTACACATTTCATGTAAGCATACATTGGAACTTCTGAATTAAAATAGAGCTTTAGATATTGTAATTTAATAGTGGAGAGTCTGACTACATGGTTATTTCTTTTTAAGAATGTCAAACATGACACAGCAACTGAACAACTAAAACGTTGACGAACAATTGAAACACATTAAACTGAACATGTATAAAGTGTACAAGTATGTATACATATGTGACTCCATCAGTACCATCGAGATAAGGAACACTTTCATCACCCCTAGGGTTCCTGGGTCACCCTTTCTTTTTTTCTCTTCTTGCTCCTCCCCCATCTTCAGGCAACCACCGATCTGCTTGATATCACAATACAGAAGTCTGCAGTTTCTAGAACTTTATATAAGTGAATCATATATCACGTTTTGGGGGATTTTGGTTTCATTACTCAGTGTGATTATTTTGATATTTACACATACCAATAACCCACTCTTTCTTACTGACCTATAGCCTACTCTTTTAGGGATGTCTATAGTCATTTACCCATTGTTCTATTATTGGACATTTGAAATGTTTCTCCTTTGGGCTACTATAAAGAAATCTCTACGGACATTGATTTACAAGTCTTTGTCAGTTATCTGAATACATTTCTTCCCAGAGGAGTTGAATGGCTAGGTTATATGTCTGGGGAAGTGTGTGTTTAACTATGTAAGAAACTGCCTTCCTGTTTTATTTTCTTCTTTGAAAAATATTCGTTCCTTTATTTGTCCACATCGGGTCTTCATCAAGCCATGCTGGGTCTTTTGCTGCGCACATGGCCTCTTAGTTGTGGCTCATGAGCTCAGCAGTTGCAGTGCGTGGGTTCCAGAGCTCATGCGCTCCAGTATTAACAGTTGCTCCTTGGGATGTGGGATTTTAGTTCCTTGACTGGGATTGAACCCATGACCCCTGCAATGCAGTTAGATTCTTAGCCACTAAGACCACTAGGAAGTCCCTCCTGCACTGTTTTTCAAGCTGGTTTTACCATTTTCCATTCCTACCAGCAGCAGATGACAGCTTTAGTTTCTCTACATTTTTGCTGACTGACTGTAGGTCAGTCTTTAATTTTAGCCATTCTAGTGGGTGGTCATAGTATCTTGCTGTGGTTTTAACTTGCATTTCCCCAGTGAGTATCTTTGATGTACCTAAATGCCACCTATCTTCTTTTCCAAATTGGGCCATTTGTCTCCTTAGTGATTTATAAGGCTTCTTTCTATAGCCCAGATGCAAGCTTCTGGGGTGGGTAATGTTTTTGCAAATATTGTTCTCTCAGACTGTGACTTACTTTTTATTTATGTGAGAGTAGGCATAGGAATTTCATTCATCCTGAGCTCTTTTATTCTGATCCACACAGTCAATGGCTTTAGCATACTCAATAAAGCAGAAATAAATGTTTTTCTGGAACTCTCTTGCTTTTTCCATGATCCAGTGGATGCTGGCATTTTGATCTTTGGTTCCTCTGCCTTTTCGAAAACCAGCTTGAACATCTGGAAGTTCACGATTCACGTATTGCTGAATCCTGGCTTGGAGAATTTTGAGCATTATTTTACTAGCATGTGCAATTGTGCGGTAGTTTGAGCATTCTTTGGCATTGCCTTTCTTTGGGATTGAAATGAAACCTGACCTTTTACAGTCCTGTGGCCACTGCTGAGTTTTCCAAATTTCCTGGCATATTGAGTGCAGTACTTTCACAGTATCATCTTTCAAGATTTGAAATAGCTCAACTTGAATTCCATCACCTCCACTAGCTTTGTTCATAGTAATGCTTTCTAAGGCCCGCTTGACTTCACATTCCAGGATGTCTGGCTCCAGGTGAGTGATCACACCATCGTGATTATCTGGGTCGTGAAGATCTTTTTTGTACAGTTCTGTGTATTCTTGCCACCTCTTCTTAATATCTTCTGCTTCTGTTAGGTCCATACCATTTCTGTCCTTTATCGAGCCCATCTTTGCATGAAATGTTCCCTGTTTTCTCTAATTTTCTTGAAGAGATCTCTAGTCTTTCCCATTCTGTTCTTTTCCTCTATTTCCTTGCATTGATCGCTGAGGAAGGCTTTTTTATCTCTCCTTGCTATTCTTTGGAACTCTGCATTCAGATGCTTATATCTTTCCTTTTCTCATTTGCTTTTTGCTTCTCTTCTTTTCACAGCTATATGCAGGTCAGGACGCAACAGTTAGAACTGGACATGAAACAACAGACTGGTTCCAAATAGGAGGAGTATGTCAAGGCTATATATTGTCACCCTGCTTATTTAACTTATATGAAGCTCTGGCCTGGAAGAAGCACAAGCTGGAATCAAGACTGCCAGGAGAAATATCAATAACCTCAGATA
>SJYQ01009155.1:8207-34574 GCA_006410935.1 Redunca redunca
TCAGCTTCAGTATCAGTCCTTCCAATGGATATTCAGGACTGATTTCCTTTAAGATTGACTGATTTGATCTTCTTGCAGTCCAAGGGACTCTCAAGAGTCTTCTCCAACACCACAGTTTAAAAGCATAAATTATTTGGTGCTCAGCTTTCTTCACAGTCCAACTCTCATATCCATACATGACCACAGGAAAAACCATAGCCTTGACTAGACAGACCTTAGTCAGCAAAGTAATTTCTCTGCTTTTGAATATGCTATCTAGGTTGGTCATAACTTTCCTTCCAAGGAGTAAGTGTCTTTTAATTTCATGGCTGCAGTCACCATCTGCAGTGATTTTGGAGACCCCAAAAAAATGAAGTCTGACACTGTTTCCGCTGTTTCCCCATCTATTTCCCATGAAGTGATGGGACCGGATGCCATGATCTTTGTTTTCTGAATGTTGAGCTTTAAGCCAACTTTTTCACTCTCCACTTTCACTTTCATCAAGAGGCTTTTTAGTTCCTTTTCACTTTCTACCATAAGGACGGTGTCATCTGCATATCTGAGGTTATTGATATTACTCAGCTATTAAAATTAATGCATTTGAATCAGTTCTCATGAGGTGGATGAAACTGGAGTCTATTATACAGAGTGAAGTAAGTCAGAAAGAAAAACATCAATACAGAATATTAATACAAATTAATATAAATGGAATTTAGAAAGATGTTAACTGTGACCCTATATGCGAGACAGCAATAGAGACACAAATGTAAAGAACAGACTTTTGGACTCTGTCGGAGAAGGTAAGGGAGGAATGATTTGAGAGAGTAACACTGAAACATCTACATTACCATATGTGAAACAGATTGCCAGTCCAGGTTTGATGCATGAGATAGGATGTTCAGGGCTAGTGCACTGGGATGACTCTGAGGGATGGGAAGGGTAAGGAGGTGGGAGGGGTTTACTGGATGGGGGACACCTGTACGCCCATGGCTGATTCATGTCAATGTATGGCAAAAACCACTCCAATATTGTAAAGTCATTCAGTTCAGTTCAGTTCAGTTCAGTCACTCAGTCGTGTCCAACTCTTTGCGACCCCACGAATTGCAGCACTCCAGGCCTCCCTGTCCATCACCATCTTCCAGAGTTCACTCAAACTCATGTCCATTGAGTCGGTGATGCCATCCAGCCATCTCATCCTCTGTCATCCCCTTCTCCTCCTGCCCCCAATCCGTCCCAGCATCAGAGTCTTTTCCAATGAGTCAACTCTTCGCATGAGGTGGCCAAAGTACTTTAGCCTCCAATTAAAATAAATAATTTAAAAAAAAAAGAAAAACACCAATACAGTATATTAATACATATATATGGAATTTACAAAGATGGTAATGATGACCCTATATGTGAGACAGCAAAGGATACACAGGTATAAAGAACAGACTTTTGGACTCCGTGGGAGAAGGTGAGGGTGGGATGATTTGAGAGAATAGCATTGAAACATGTATATCACAACATGTGAAATAGATGACCAGTCCATGTTAGATGCATGAAATAGGGCATACAAAGCCAGCGCACTGGGATAACCCTGAGGGATGGGATGTGGAGGGAGGTGGGAGAGGGATTCAGGATGGGGAACACATGTACACCCATGGATGATTTATGTCAATGTATGGCAAAAACCACTGCAATATTGTAGGGTAAAATGCCTCCAATGAAAATAAATAAACTAATTAAAAAATTACACACAGGTCATCATGGGAAAGAGAGGTTAAGGAAACTGTATTCATACAGAAGTTCTCCCAAACCAGTTCTGAGCATTTCCACTTAGAAGTCCATCACTAGGGTATGGAGAGACTGTGGTGGCCACTGCAGAAAGGTTGAGTGGTAATACACAAATAAGAATGTCTTGTGCTTGTTCATGAAATTCTCCCTCTCATCTAGTCTTATGTTAGAGGTATTTGTGGATGGGGTAGGTATTATTGCCCTTAATTATTGGGAGTAAGGTGTTTTATAATTCTGTCATTTAGTTGGGGAGCACTTCTAATTGGAAAGAACATATTGGGTAGCCAAAACCTCTAATAATCTCTGAAAAACATTGTTTGTATATCTCTAGACAAACAGGCTACTTCTAATGCTCTTTCAGTCCAGGTAGGAAAAGCTTCTACCCATCCCGAGAACATACATACCATGACAAGCAGGTAATGGTAGTGTCGGTGAGGTTTCATTTCAGTGAAGTCCACTTCCAGGTGTTCAAAGGGCAGGATGCCTTTCAGCTAAATCCCTGGAGGCTTTTGTCTGTGTCGAGAGGCACCATTAACCTGTGAGCAGGCAGTGCAGTTCTGAGATTCTGTCCTGCCTAGGAAAGAGAAGTGGGGAACCAAGAAATATTATCAAATTAGCTCTTCCAGTTTATCATGGCCTAGGTGGGATGCTTAGTGCGTTTGGCTTACCAGAGTGGGTGCCAGCTCCTCCAATACCAATAATTTGCCATTTGGCAATTCCCACCATCCCTTTTCAGTCTTGATGGCCCCTTCTACTTTAGCTAGTTGGTTTTGGGGTTCAGTGTATTTTGGAGATTCCAGAGTTAGCTCAGGCAGCTCTGTCAATATGAGAGCTTTAATAGGAGCTTCACTTGTCACCTCCAAGCCCTCAGCTGCTTGTTTAGCTTTCTTATCTGCCAGTCTGTTTCCCTGAGCCTGGGGGGTATCCTCTTTCTGATGTCCTCGGCATTGTATGACTGCAACCCTTTTTGGTTCCCAGACAGCATCTAATAGGGTCAGAATTTCTTCTTTATTTTTAATGTCCTTTCTGCTGGCTATCAGAAGACCTCTCTCTTTATATAAAGCCTCATGTACATACATGTAAAGTAGCAAAAGTATACCTGGAGTCTGTGTAAATGTTGGTCTTCTTACCTTTTGACAGCTGGAGGTCCCGGATTAGAGCATATAGTTTGACCCATTGAACAGACCAGTGTGATGGCAGATAGCTAGCCTCAACGATGGTTTCTTCCATGACTACTGCATATCCCAACAGTCATTGTCCTTGTTTCACCAGACTGGTGCCATTGGTGTACAGGACCCAATCTAGGTTCGGGGTTGGCTGATCTCTCAAGTCAGGTCTGCTGGCATAAACTTCTAGAATTTCCTTGCAATCATGTGAGGGTTTACTTTCTCCCACAAGAAGGAGAGTGGCTGGATTCAGGGCCTGACAAGGCTCAATAGTAACATGGGGGCTCTCACATAACAGTCCCTGGTATTGAGTAATCTGGGATGTCAACAGCCATTTATGGGGGTCCCCTCGCAGGAGAGTGTTGACCTCATGAGGGACTTTTACAATCAAATCTTGGCCAAAAGTCAGCTTGGTTGCCTCCTGGACCAGTAAGGCAACTGCAGCAACTGCCTGTAAGCATCCTGGCCACCCAGTGACAACATTGTATAGCCGTTTTAAGAGATAAGCCACAAGTCTGTCCTATTTCCCCATAGTCTGTGACAACACTCCCACAGCCACCTTGTCCTTTTCAGTCACGAAAAGAGTAAACAGCTTAGCAAGGTCTGGCAACCCAAGGCGGGTGCTGACACAATTGTACTGGGTTTGAGTTCTATTACCACTGGAACTTGTTTTGCAAGCCTGGGAGTGTTGTCTTCCACCCAGACCTCAGGGAATTGCTGAGTTAACTCTGTCTCTCTCTCTTTCCCTTGACTGTTTAGCCCATCTGGTTTCCCTTCCAGGAGATTGTGCAACCTCCATCCATCTTGAGGGGTTACTGAGAGGAAGAGTAAATAAGTGGTTGAGCCCACTCAAAAAGTGGGTTTTTCATGGGAGGGAAAGGGTCACTTGTGCCCCCAATTTAGACAGCAATTCTCTTCCCAACAAAGGTACTGGGCATTCAGGGATGTATAAAAATCCATGAGTCACTTGGTGTCCCCCCATTTGACATTTTAGGGATAGTCTTGAAACACAAAGGCTGCATTTATCACCATCTGAGACCCAGCAGCCTCTGGATCTATTGGCGTATAGAGTATACAGGCCTCGCACAGTCTTCCATAGAACTCAGAGGGTAATTTGCTTTCCCTTTGAATCACTTTGAAGGGTTTTGCCCTACTTATAGGTTTTCAGGCCCCCCTCTTGAGACGTTGTAAAATAGCTGCCCAGTCTCTCTCCCTTCCCTGTGTTACAGTCCCAGTTGGGCCTCTCATTGGGGGTGGCTAGTTCTGCCCACTTCTGCAGGTTTGCATTACCCTCAGGTGCCATTTCTCTTAACCATTTAACCATTTTCTGGCCTCAGTTAGGATTCTATGTCTGTCCTTAGTGCTGAAGAGGGAGACTAGTAGTTGGATTATGTCATCCCATGTAGGGCAGTGAGTTTGGAAAATAGTCTCCATTAGCCTATTCTGGTAATAATAGGCCATCTGCACCCTGAACTGGAGGCTGCTGTAACTCTCTGAGGGGCATTTGTAGTGGGGCTGGTTCCTCTGTCTCCTTAGAGAAGTGCAGCCTCTGTTTGATTCTGGTGTCTCCTTTCCCCTTCCTGTCAGTACTCACTGGGAGAGACGTGTATAGCTTGGGCGGCTGGCTGGAGCTGGATCCTGGAAGTGTTGGCCAGAGGCTTCTGCCACCAGGATAGGAGCCTTTGAGGAGGCAGCTCTACGACCACTGGGAGAGCTGGTGGAGGAGCAGCTGCTGCTGCTGCAGGAACTTCACCTGGCCCTGGGTCGGGCATTAAGGGGAGCACTGGGTGGCGGGTGTGTCATCATCCAGTATTGGGGGGTGGGGCGCAGGTCATCCTCGACCAAATCCTGCCAGATCCCAGAGGGAGAAGGAGGATCAGCGTGTCTTCACCTGCCAGTCAGCATGACAGAACCAGAACACCATGTGGTCCAAGACTATTTCTCCCTTAAAGTCCATTCTGCCTTGTTAGGCTTGATCAGGTGTGGATGAAAACACAGATGGGTTAAATATCCCACGTCCCAGACCATCTCCAGAAAAGCCAATTCATACTCACTTATATATCCCCCCTCCTTCTAGCCTGACAATTGCGAGGGGGTCAAGAATTTCACAGCAGATGGGACACCTCCTGGGGGAGGGTAGAATATGAACACACAAGGACCAAGTTTCTTCTCCTAAAAAATCCCCTAGTGATTGCTTGGTAATAATTTCCCCCAAGACAGTGTGGACACACCTCCTAAATGATCTTCACAAATTTCATTTTTAATCCCTAACATGCTCGTTGACCTGTGTACCAAGCAATGGCCACCACCTGCCTATCCTAAAATCCCCTGGCGATCTCTTGGTAGTAATTTTCCCTAAGACGTCATGGATACACCTCCTAAATGACCTTCACAAATTACTTTCCTAAGCCCTAACACGCTCGTTGACCTGTGTACCAAGCAATCGCTGTCACCTGCCTATTCCAGGCTCCTGTGGGCCAGTGCCCCTACTAGTCCCTTCCAAGGGGGTGATCAGGCCTCTTCTTCCACCCTACCGGGTGGGTTCCTCTTCATCTGAGCACTCAGTTCCCTTGCTGCTGTCCACTACCTTCTAATGTGAAAGGTCTAGGCATTGAGAAGCAGAATCCTTCCAGAAGGGCAAGGAACCTCCCTCTCCCCTTGAAGATTCAAGCCACAAGGCCTTGGAGTAGTCCCAAATGGGACTTGTCTCCTCAAAGTGAGGAGTTTCCCAGCCAATGCACCAAATGTTGTAGCCATGTGCTCTGGGAAACAACCTCACTCAGAAGGAAAATGCAGATAGTGGAGTTCAGTTTATTCCACCCAGGGGTCCAAGGCATCTCTCCTCTTCTCCAAGGACCCTGACCAGTTTTTGTGAAAACCTTATATGCCCTAAGTGTATAAGGACCTGAAACTAGTCTGAATGAAGGAAAAAGAAAGATAAAATTGAAGTTAACCCATGATCATATATGCCTTAAGCCTAGGTAGTTAACAGTGGACAGTTATCAACAGGCCTGTGGTCATACCCCAATAAGCATAATGGAATGTATGATTCTATTCAGTTACACAGATAATTAGGGTATTCTCTTAGGTGATGGAGAGCCCTGGGGCTCTTCCTTGCAGGGGCCTACTTTTCCGGTTGATATGTCGTTTTCATAGATACTGGGCATATAGCCCAAAGTCCACAGTCTGGCCCCAGATGGAGTCATGCTTTCAAGATAGAGCCTGTTCTGTTTCCTCCTTCAACAGGACTGCGAAGAGGGGTTTTGGAGGGTTAGGAAGTAGTTGAAGAAAAGAAAGCAAGAGCTTTCCTCAAGTGTTCATAGGATTGAATCATCAGAGTTAAGAAACAATGTTCTACGATATAAATGATAAAATAGAATCCCAAGTTTTGGAGACCTAGCTGTCTCAGTAATGAGGTAGTGAGAGTAATGGACATTTGCCTACCTTTCCAGGCCCAGTGTTGCCATTTTCCTTTCATGTTCTCATTTCACGCTGCTATTGCATACAAATGTTAGAGTCTCTTTAGCCACCATGGAGAGACGGGGCAATAGTGACAGCAGCCACAGGGTTTCTGTGACTAGGTAAGCTTCCCTGTGAGACTCAAAACATCCCTAAGTGTGATTAGAGAATGTTTCTAACAATGCAAATGCCTCTTCCAAAACCATGATTGCAAAACAACCCATGTGAGAGCAGTCTCACTTTCCAAACTCTAGTCTATGCTGTGTGAAATGCATACCAAATGAAAACCCCATCTAAATATATATTTTACATATTTATGCTTCTTCAAGTCACTGGATTTTTGAACCATCAGTAAAATAGCTACATATCCTTCTTTATCAGTTTACATTTTCTTGGTCTATTAAATGGTAACTAGAACATTCAAGCAGCTTTCAATAGCTGTTATTAAAAAGATACTTCTGGAAAACATTTATAAACCAGAATTTAAACAAACAAAATTAAAATGTAGATCATGGTTTCATGACATGATGGTTTATTTAACTGATTTAGAGTATAAAGAGTCATTTATGGTGCATACAGTCCTTCTGAAAAGCCTTAATTCAACAAAACATGAGGACTGAATATCTAAGTTTGAAATGTGTGCCTCCATTCTGCTTAAAGGTTTGTATTTTTCCTTTTAGCAACATAGGTTTGAAGGATAATTGGTGATGTAGTATAAAATATAAAAATCTGAATTGTTGTCTCCTATGTATTGCACTAAGTAATCTCTTACAGATTAATGGGAGGTTTAATGAGATGATTCATGCATTTGTGATCACAGTGAGTGGCAAGGAGCAAAGAGGCAGTCAAGAAGAGAGCCAGACATGGAGATTCAGCTTGTTTTCTTTTGCCCTTACAGATGCTCTATGTGGGAATCCTGGTTTATCAACTACCATTCTGGTCAGATGGAACTTCCAAGGGAGCAAAGACAAATGAAGAGAGTGAAAAGGTTCCCCTATATGGAGTGTAATAAGGAAAAAATGTATGGAAGTACATCAAAGTTTCCACTGAAGATTTTATGAATAGAAGTAGGGGTGGGATATGGGGAGGGTGATACTGATTGAGAAAGTCAATGCAAATAAAATAAAGTATCTCAGACAACTGAAATATTAATAAATTGATAATAATATTTTGACTGCTTCATTTTATACCTAACAATACAAAGGGTAATAAAATTATGTTACTGAATAAAATGTTCAGTTATGAAGAGAAACACAGGCAATACAAATTAAAAGGTGTACTATAGGTTCAAAATTAAGATATAAAAATAATATTAGTGACAATAATAACAATATTGCCAAGATCTAAAATAGTAATACTAGTAATACTAGTCACTCTNTTAGTCAGGTATATAATACCAGATAAACAATTTGGATGTGATCAATCAGAATGTTTTGATTTCTCTTAGAAGTTGCAGACACTACAAAACCATCTTCACTTAAGTGTATAAGTATCTCAAACTTAATATGCATAAAATATATGCTAACTCATTCTTTTCTTGCTCAGGACAAAATTTAGGCATTACCTTAACATCTCTTATCTCTCACACCTTACATTTCTTCTGTCAGTAAATCCTGTCAGATTTATCTTTAAAATGTATCCAAGTTATGATCATGATAACTGTGGAAAATTCTTAAAGAGGTAGGGATACCATACCCCTTACCTGCTTCCTGAGAGATCTGTATACACGTCATGAAGCAACATTTAGAACCAGACATGGAACCATGGACTGGTTCCAAATTGGGAAAGGAGTACATCAAGTCTGTATACTGACACCTTGCTTATTTAACTTATATGCAGAGCACATCATGCAAAATGCTGGACTTAATGAAGCACAAGTTGGAATAAAGATTGTAGGGAGAAATATCAATAATGTCAGATGTGCAGATGACACCGTCCTAGAAAGCAAATAGGAACCAAAGGGCCTCTTGATGAAGGTGAAAGAAAACTGAAAAAACTGGCTTAAAACTCAACATTCAAAAAACAAAGATCATGGCATCTGGTCCCATCACTTCTTGGCAAATAGATGGGAAAACAATGGAAACAGTGAGACTTTATTTTGGGGGGCTCCAAAATCACTGCAGATGGTGAGTGCAGCCATGAAATTAAAAGATGCTTATTCCTTGGAAGAAAAGCTGTGACAAACCTATACAGCATATTAAAAAGCAGAGAAGTTTCTTTACCAACAAATGTCCATCTAGTCAAATCTATGGTTTTACCAGTAGTCATGTATGGATATGAGACTTGGACTATAAAGAAAGCTGAGCACCAAAGAATTGATGGTTTTGAACTATGGTGTTGGAGAAGACTCTTGAGAGTCCCTTGGACTACAAGGAAATCAAACCAGTCAATTTTAACAGAAATCAGTCCTGAATATTCAATTGGAAGGGCTGATGCTAAAGCTGAAACTCCAATACCTTGGCCACCATATGGGAAGAACTGACTCATTGAAAAAGGTCCTGATGCTGGGAAAATTTGAAGGCAGGAGAAGATGGGGATGACAGAGAAAAAGATGGTTGGAAGGCTTCACCAACTCAACAGACAGGAGTTTGAGCAAGCTCCAGGAGTTGGTGATGGGCAGAGAAAGCTAGTGGAGATGATGGAATTCCAGTTGAGCTCTTTCAAATCCTGAAAAATGATGCTGCACTCAATATGCCAGCAAACTTGGAAAACTCAGCAGTGGCCACAGGGCTGGAAAAGGTCAGTTTTCATTCCAATTCCAAAGAAAGGCAATGCCAAAGAATGCTGAAACTACCACACAATTGCACTCATCTCACATGCTAGTAAGTTCAGTTCAGTTCAGTTCAGCAGCTCAGTCGTGTCCGACTCTTTGCAACCCCATGAATCACAGCACGCCAGGCCTCCCTGTCCATCACCAACTCCCGGGGTTCACTCAGATTCACGTCCATCGAGTCAGTGATAATGTTCAAAATTCTCCAAGTCAGACTTCAGCAATACGTGAACCGTGACCTTTCAGATGTTCAAGCTGGTTTAAGAAAAGGCAGAGGAACCAGAGATCAAATTGCCAACATCCACTGGATCATCAAAAAAGTAAGAATTCCAGAAAAACATCTATTTCTGCTTTATTGACTATGCCAAAGCCTTTGACTGTGTGGATCACAAGAAACTGTGGAAAATTCTGAAAGAGATGGGAATACCAGACCACCTGACCTGCCTCTTGAGAAATCTGTATGCAGGTCAGGAAGCAATAGTTAGACTGGACATGGAACAACAGACTGGTTCCGAATAGGAAAAGGAGTACATCAAGGCTGTATATTGTCACCCTGCTTATTTAACTTCTATGCAGAGTACATCATGAGAAATGCTGGACTGGAAGAAGCACAAGCTGGAATCAAGATTGCTGGGAGAAATATCAATAACCTCAGATATGCAGATGACACCACCCTCATGGCAGAAAGTGAAGAGGAACTAAAAAGCCTCTTGATGAAAATCAAAGAAGAGAGTGAAAAAGTTGACTTGAAGCTCAGCATTCAGAAAACGAAGATCATGGCATCCAGTCCCATCACTTCATGAGAAATAGATGGGGAAATAGTGGAAACAGTGTCAGACTTTATTTTTTTGGGCTCCAAAATCACTGCAGATTGTGATTGCAGCCATGAAATTAAAAGACGCTTACTCCTTGGAAGAAAAGTTATGACCAACCTAGATAGCATATTCAAAAGCAGAGACATTACTTTGCCGACTAAGGTCCGTCTAGTCAAGGCTCTGGTTGGATGTGAGAGTTGGACTGTGAAGAAGGCTGAGCACCAAAGAATTGATGCTTTTGAACTATGGTGTTGGAGAAGACTCTTGAGAGTCCCTTGGACTACAAGGATATCAAACCAGTCAATCCTAAAGGAAATCAATCTTGACTATTCATTGGAAGGACTGATGCTGAAGCTGAAACTCCAAAACTTTGGCCACCTGATGTGAAGAACTGACTCATTAGGAAAGGCCCTGATGCTGGGATATTTTGAAGGCAGGAGGAGAAGGAGATAACAGAGGATAACATGGTTGGATGGCATCACTGACTCTATGGACAGGAATTAGAGCAAGCTCTGGAATATAGTGAACAACAGGGATGCCTGGCGTGCTGCAGCCCATGGAGTTGCAAAGAGTCGGACATGACTGAGAGACTGAACAACAACAAGTTTTGCCACCATTATATGCCATCAAGGCTAAAGCAGATACATGAAGAGTTTGCAGGAGACATTACAGTGAGAATGCCTTTAGTGAGGTGTGGTGGTGTAATATGAATCTCATCCCTCCCCATGAAAGAGAAAATATAGTGATCACTAATTTGAAATCAGTCAAATGGATGAAACTTTAGGGAAATATTGGAAAGTGGAGAGAACCAAGACTGGTGTCAGATTCCTGCCAGAAGAAGTCTAAGATGAGGAACTGATTAACAGTAACACACTAAGGCTAGTAATCAGGGTTGAAGGATGACAGGTTATATATTTTTAAATTTTAAACTAAAAGTAACACTATCACAAGTTACATAAAAACAATTTTTACACAATAATCTTTGAAAGAAAAATATTTGAATACATTTTGACATTTGTAAGAACACCACAAAATTTCTGTACCATCAGCTAATATTTAAAAGAAACTCTATTTATCATAATCAAAATATCCAATATTTGTCACAGTCCATTTTTGGAAAGTTCATAGTGTTTTCTGAACAAACAAAGCATTTCCTCATTCAGTTACATTCCCAAGCCTGGTAGTCTCCTATATGTGTGTGTCACACACATTACACACCTCAGTGATTACAGACCAGGAGCACTGGAAGGGGCCTTGTGGATCATTTGTCTACACATCTCACTTTACAAAGAAGGAAACTAGGGTCAGAGAGACTGAGACACATCCTCATGGCATCTGAGCCCCACACCAGTGTTCTTCCAATAATTCATAAGTAAATAATCACAGGTTTCAAAAGTTAAGAATTTTACTGTTATAAGATTATAAAAATGAGTTTTTATTTTCTTAGTATTTACATATTTAATCTTTCTAAAATTTATATGGTACATTTTGAGCTAGGACTATGGCTGTATTTCTACCTGAATGAGTAGTCAAATATTTTATTCATTTAATGAAGAATATATCTTTCCCTTATCCCTAAAAAATATCTGTTACTACATGTATTGATGATTTTGTTCTCTTTAAGTTGCTGCCTCTATTATATTTGATGTTTTGTTTAATTTCATTTTCTATTTGTTTAGACTACACTTCATTTATTTAAAAAATCCCAGTAATTTACAAGAAAGGGCTGAATATAACCATGAAGTTTGGGGAGAAAACAAATATATTTTACACTTAGGCCCAACAAACAAACTATTAAATCCTAGGATGAATTCATCTACCGACATTAAGTGCAAAGAGTACTTATGATTTAGTCAAGTAAGTCAGTGAGTAAAACAAAGCTGACTTAGCTGACAAAGGGTTAACAAATATTTCATCAATGGAAGTCTAGTATTCAGAGTAGAGAAGAAGGCTGGTCTTCTAACTTTATGCAGTTTATATAAAAGCCAGATTTAAAATCCACAATGAGTTCTGAAGTTTACGACTATCACTATGTAGGTCTTCAGACAAATTGCCCAGTAGTAAGAAAACTGGGCTATATGTCATATGGACCATTGTGCAAAATCAATTGAGATTTGTGGTTTATATGGGTGGTGGGAAAAATATCTTCACATGCTAATGGGACAGAAAATTTATATTCATTCTGTGTGAATTGCTTTGGTCCATTGCTCATTTGAAGACATTTGTATGCAAGGAGGCACTGCATTCCCTTAGCTCCTATTTGGCTGCCAACAGATTAAGTTTATGGTTGGGTGACTGATTTATTCACTCTCTGCTTTAGGCTATGTGGGATAACTCACATTCTTAGTGAGGGAGATAAAGGGTAGAAAACCTAAATTCCTGTATTAAGGTATGTATATATGTGTTTATATATTTGTACCTTTACTATCAGATTGAAATATAATTATATAATACCAGATATTAAGCCTGAAAATTGGCTCCAAGTCAGTAGCTTTGCTTTGTTCTGGCTCATTCTGATTTCTCTCTTGCACAAATTAGATATTTCCTATACAAAGTTATTCCCAGTGGTATTCTATTAATTTAGTGCTAAGTGGAACAATATCCTAATCCAGCAAGTCCACAGTTTCTTTGTAAGGCCCAGTTTTGTGTGTGTGTGTGTGTGTGTGTGTGTGTGCGCGCACGCATGTGTGTGTGTGAAGGATGAGATTTAGAAGTTTAGTGGTAAAGAACCTGCCTGCCAGTGCAGGAAACATGAGATGTACATTCAATCCCTGAGTGGGGAAGATCCCTTAGAGGAGGTCATGGCAACCCACTCCAGTTTTCTTGCCTGCAGAATTCCATGGACAAGAGAGCCTGTTGGGCTACAGCCCATAGGGTTGCAAAGAGCTGGACACAACTCAAGAGACTTAGCATAATGATAAGAAATATTTAAATAATCAGGATTGGGACTTCCCTGTGGTCCAAGTGGCTAAGACTCTGTGCTCCCAATGCAGGAGGCCTAGGTTCTATTCCTAGTCACGTAGAACAAGATCCTACGTGCTACAATTAAGAGTTTGCAGGGCACAGTTAAATACCCCCCTTGTCACAGGGAAGATAAAAAATCCTGCTTGCTGCAACTAACACCCAGTGAAGCCAAATAAATAAATAGATTGGCAAATATAAACAAACAAACAAAAAAAGCAAAAATCCATTGGATAGAAATGTTCTTGGGGGGATGTAGCTTCACTCTCAAATGATTTACAAATCAAAAAAGAATGATGGTAGCCAAAAATGGCAGTGATAGGAAATACGTTTCCCCTATTTTTCATCCTATTTGCACAGGCATAGAGAAAAGGTGGTAGAATTACATAAAGGACACTGTAGAATAGGCCATCAAAGTTAGACTGAAAACTGATTTTTATCCCTCACCTAACCCTGTATTTCTTTGTCATTTGAAATCTTCAGCTAATTGTCTGTACATGTGTGTGCTAAGTCGCTTCAGTCATGTCCAACTCTTTGTGACCCAATAGACTGTAGCCTGCCAGACTTCTCTGTCCATGGGATTCTCCAGGCAAGAATGCTGGAGTGGGTTGCCAGTTCCTACCCCAGGGGAATTCCCCAATCCAGGAGTCAAACCTCATGTCTTTTATGTCTACAGTATTGGCAGGTGGGTTTTTTACCACTAGTGCCACCTGGGTCTGTATAACACAAGTCAACAAATTTATTTCAGTAAAGGCAAGTTTTTACTTCCCTTTGATGCTTTACAGAGCATAACCTAAAATTGTCCTACTAACACATGGCTTTAACATAGGACTTTAGGACTGGTCATTATAAGTTATTAAAAAAATAAGCTCTGACAGATTTGTCTTTACAAAGTAATGATGCCTCATCATTGCCTTCTGTGTCTTCACTAGCTCTCCACGTTCTTTAATTATAGGGATCTATGTTTCTAATAGAAGCCAAACTGTAACAGTATTGAGAAATTGCATATTTGTTTAAATATCCATTTAGTGAATAATTGATCACACAATTTCTAAGTGCAGGATTTGATAAGACTCTACATAGTTCAGCTTGTTCAGAAAGAGTTGTTCTCTTATAGAGAATATGTAAGGACTATCGTGCCTCTGCAACGCAGAAGACCCAGATTTGGTCCCTGGGTCGAGAAAATCCCCTGGAAAAGGAAATGGCAACCCTCTCCAGTATTCTTGCTTGGAGAATTCCATAGACATTGGAGCCTGGTGGGAGAATATATTTGTGTGTATGTGTGTGTGTGTGTGTGTATATATATATATATATATATANGGCTGCCGTCTATGGGGTTGCACAGAGTCGGACATGACTGAAGGGACTTAGCATATATATATATACACACACACACACACACACACACACACACACAAAATGAGAGGAGAAATTGGGATTCTATATAAAATTTTTATTAGGGTTGGGCCAAACCAAATACAACTTTTAATTTAATTTGTATATTAAAAAATTTAGGTCACTCTCCTAACACATGAGCTTTGACTCAATTTTTTTGTTCTGCCATCTCAGAAATGTGCTTGAGGAAGTTCTTAAAGTAGAATGATATACTTTGCAAAGATGAATAGGACTTGGTTATAAAAATGCCAACCATTAATACCTATCTACAAATCAGAATGTATTAGGCACATAATTGAAATCCCAGATGAACAAAATATATATTCTGATGATGCCAAAATAAATATGACAAAATAAATATTATACCCAGAGAAATAAATTATACAGAAAAGAGAATTTTCTCTCTCATATTGTGAATCAAATATATGGTCATGTCTATTTTACTTTCTATAAAATTATGTCACAAATGTAAATTGATAGCTCTATTAAAACTGTCAAAGGTACTGGTGAAATATATTTGCTAGTTCATGTTTTATATGCAACTGTTTTTCATTTGTTGAACAATTCATTTAATCTGACAGCTCTAATTTTACAGAATTGCTCTTTCAAAAGTATTGTTGTGGTTGCTTCTTATATAAATATTCTATAACCTCCTTCATATTTCTCCACTCTATCTCTGGACATAATCCTTCTCAAAATGACCCACATATTTTGTAGTGAGTGTTACTGCTGTTATTGCCAATATGCAGGAAAAGTCAAGGTATGGTCTCTAGAGGAAAACTTCCTGGCAGTAAGCATTTCAAGAGTAAAGCTCATAACTTTAATAAACATTGTCCTAACAAATGCTCTGAAAAAGCACTGAGCATTTGCATCTTATTAATATATGAATTCTGTCATATGCACCAAAATGTATAAAAGCACAGTGCTTTTTTCTATATAAGAAGGAACTCAGAATAATTATGTTAGTCTTCTGGCACCATTAGAATATGGTCAGTTGCTTTTTTGATATAAGCAGAAAATGTATTGTTCTAAAACATTACAGAAAAATATTTCTCACTTTTCTTTATATGACTTGTCTATTTTATGTCTAGAAATTTGTACCTCTGAATCCTCTTCACCCATTTTACCCACCCCTCAACCATCCTCCTTTTAGGCAACCACCAGTTTGTTCCCTGTATGTATGAGTTTTGTTTGTTCATTCGTGTTTTAGAGTCAACATATGAATAGAATCATACAGTATCTGTCTATTCTGTTTGACATTCCATTTAGCATAATATTCAAGGTTCATTCATGTTGTTGCAAATGGCAAAATTTCATTCTTTTTATGGCTGAATAGTATTTTGTGGTGCATGTATATACATATATATATCATAGGCATATGTTATACATATATACATATATATGCATATATAAATGTATGTTAGATTTACCTAACAAATCATAAAACCAGTATCAGAATCAAAAAATTTCCAAGTAACTTGACTATATCCCAGAAAAGACCTCAATAATGTTAGAAATATAAAACATCCTGAACAATGACAAGTTAAAAGTGAAAATGTCTGGCATCCAAAAGTTTACCAGGCCTACAAGAAAGAAGTAAAATAAGATCAATAATAAAAAGGTAAATTAAATAGAGTCAGAATTGGAAAGATGTTGAAACTGAGAGTGAAAGGCTTTAAGCCAGTCATTAAAAATGTTTTCCTAAATAGTACTGTTTTCCTCTCATCCAGATTTCTTTACTATTAATTATTGCCTTTTGTTTTATTTTTATATGTTATACATTGCACACTCCAAGGTTATTATTTTCAAATAAAGAGTCAATATAAATGATAAAAAAATTTAAATATGGTTGTTATTTCTGATGCTCTTTAATCCTTTGTATAGATGAATATTTCCATCAGGCATATTCTTCCTTCTGTCTGCAATCCTCTATTATTATGCTAGAAATCTGTGATTGTGTTGGTAAGGTGTGGGGAAGATGAAGAATTCTAGTCTTTGGAAATCCTATGCCCCTAGGTTATAACCTTCACAAATATGAGTCAGGAAGCCTGAAGGAGACTGGAAATGCATAAAGACCCTTTCCACTGTGTGAGACAAGGCTGGGCTAAAGTTTTCTCCATGAACAGTAGGCTTTTGTTCATGACAATATTCCACACATATTTTAAGATGGTTGCTTTTCCTTCTACTGCCAGAGCCACTAGGGGGGTTTTCTCTCTGCTCTTCACAGTGAGAAATTATGTTTTACCTAGGGGTAAAACCCACAGAAGTGTCGAGGCCTTCTAAGATTACAAGAGTTTCTTTTATGCAAGGTAAACAGGAATTTGTCAAAATGATCATGTAAGTGTTCCTACCTGTTTATTGCTCCAATAGCTTCTGATCAAGGTTAGACGATTTTTTCTATGTTCTCTGTATTTGTCTGAATCTCCAGAATTTTAGGTGGCAGTTTACTTTGCTGGGCTTCCCTGGTGGCTCAGATGGTAAAGAATCCACCTGCAATGCAGGTGACCCTGGTTCTATCCCTGCATCAGGGAAGATCCCCTGGAGAAGGGAATGGAAATTCACTCCAGTATTCTTGCCTGGAATCATGGAGAGAGGAGCCTGGTGGGCTGTAATTCATGAGGTGGCAAAAAGTCACATAGGACTAAATGACTAACACTTTCACTTTTAGTTTGCCTCTTCAATTCTCTGTTAGTTTCAAGAAAAATAATTGTTAACTCATTTGTCCAATTTTTACCTGTTCTAGAAATATGTATGATATCTTCTAAGGTTTTTACTTTTTAAATCTGAAACTAGCAAGTAATACCCTGTTAATAAAGTATTATTTAATATTCCTGGTATTACTGGATACCAAGTCTCCAAGTTGGATGACATTCTCAGTTGACTCAGCTCAAATAGTAGAATTACATAGAAGTAAACAGAGCCCTAACAGGTATACAAACCTACCCACAGTTTAGTCAGTACGATTGAATTAACTCAATCAGTCTTTCATCCTAACAGCCTAGAAAAGAAGGGTAAAACTGACAATACTAAAATGTGAAGTAGATAAATGTGAAAATAAGATGATTTTAGCATACATTTTTTCAGTAACCAAGAGAAAAAATAATTTTTTTTCTAAGCATTTGTGGGAATCCAGGAAGAGGAAGTAGGAAGCATGAGAAATCTGTTTTCCCATCTAGATAATAATTGCACCAGCATAATCTGCTTGGTGTAATTATTTTAGAACTCTAGATTTTATTGAACACTTGCAATTTCCAGGGGAATCTCTGGATGGTAAGTTGCAGTTAAATTTGGTCAATTTTAACTCTTAATATAGTAGCAGCTATGTAACATTCCTATGGCAAGTAAATGTGTACATGTTCCTAGGGCTGTTTGAATACAGCTTGTAGGAACCTGGGTAAGTAAAAAGACTTTGTTCTTTAAACAGTATGGATCTCTGATCACTGATTATTGTTTCTGATCACAGAGATTCAGACACAGAGGGGACAACCATTGTTTTTGCACCGTTTCACATTGTTGTAAGCCCTTTCCCCTTTGGCTGAAGTGACTTCTAGGGAATTTTAAGGCCAGCACATTTCCTTTATTTTTATTTTTCATTTTCCTTTTTGGGAGTCAAACATTAAAGACTAAGATGTTTAAAACCTACTGCATATGTAGAGAAAATAAAAAAGACACAGTGCATGAATATGGGAAAGCACAGACTCAGAAAAGACCTGAGAAAACCTTAAATTTACACTTGAGGCCAATCTTCAGCACAGAGACAGTCTATAATAATAATAATACAAACAACAGACAAAATATTCTACAACAAACTCAGAGGAAAGAGGTAAATATGCTTTTAAGATTTACCACATTTTTCAATTCATGTATTCAGTTTTAAACAAAAAATTCAAAGCATATAAAAAAACAGAAAAAATATGGTTCATTCAAAGCAAAAAAATAAATAAACAAAAACTGTCCCTGAAAAATACCTGATTGTGACTCTTTTAAGGTTTCCTAGGTGGCATTAGTGGTAAAGAACCTGCCTGCCAATGCAGGAAACTAAGGGGTATGGGTTCGATCCCTGGATCTGGATGGTTGCCTGGAGAAGGGCATGGAAATCCACTCCAGTATTCTTGTCTGGAGATCCCCATGTACAGAAGAGACTGGCGGGCTACTGTGCAAAGGGTCACATTGCAAAGAGTCAAAGAGTTGGACACAACTGAAGCTACTTGGTCACAACACATGAATCTTCTAGACAAAGACTTAAATAACTATCTTGAAGACATTTGAATAACTAAAGGACAACATGGAGAAGGTTAGGAAAATGAAGTATGAACAGAGAGAAATATCAATAAGAGGTAGAAACCATAATGGAGCAAAAAGAAATTTGGAACTAAAAGTAAAATGGCTGATATAAAAAAAATCCACTAGGGGGATTCAAAGTCAGATTTGGGTGGACAGAAAAAAGAATAAGTAAACTTACAAACAAGATGGTGAAAATTATCAGGTCTGAGAAACAGCAAGCAAAAAGACTGAAGAAAAGTGAACAGAGCTTAAAGACCTGAAGGACTCCAACCAGTGGACCAACATATGCATTGTGGAAGTCTCAAACTGGGATGTAAGAAAGGAAAAACAGAATGTTTGAAAAAAAAAAAAATGTCTGAAACCTCCCCAGATTTGAAGAAAGATATAACTGTAATTATCCAAGAAGTTTAATGGACTCCAAGTCAGATGAACTCAAAAAGACCCTTAATGAGACACATGGTAATGAAACTGCTGAAAGACAGTGACACAAAAGAATCATGGAAGAAGCAAGAGAGAAGTGAATTATCCCACACAATCTCTCTTCAATAAGATTATCAATTGGTTCTCATGAAAAACTTTGTAGACCTGCAGACAGTAGAATTAATATATTCAAAATGGAAAAAGAAATAGAAAATACTAACAATGATTTACCAAATAATGCCCAGCAAAATTGTCCTTCAAATGTGAGGGTGAAAAGTGAAAGTGAAGTCGCTTAAGTCCATGGGACTTTCCAGGCAAGAATACTGGAGTGGGTTGCATTTCCTTCACCAGCAGATCTTTCTGACCCAGGGATCGAACCTGGGTCTCCTGCATTGTAGGCAGACGCTTTACCATCTGAGCTACTACTAGGAAAGGCAAATGTGAGGGTATTCCCAGGTAAACAAGACCTGAGGGAAATCATTACCATTATATCTGCCTGGCAAGAATACTAAAGGAAGTGCTTCAGGATGAAAGGACATCATTCAGTAACTTGGAATATTATGAAGAAATAAAAATTTCAGTAAAGGTAAATAAATGAGAAATTATAAAAGCAGTGTTATTGTAACAATGATGTGTTACTCCATTTTTTGCTTTTTACATGAATTGAGACAAATACATTAAAAAGTAAAATATATATTCATCTAAAAGTTAGCATCTTCATAATTTTGGTTTGTAACTCCTCATTTTATTTTCCATATAACATAAGAGATTAATGCCTTAAAATTATTAGTTTACATTTTTAAGAAAAATATATAAACATGTAATTCTATGACATCAACACCTTAAAAAGGTTGAGGATGGATCTGTTAAGGAGAAAAGCATTCATGTTTTATTGAAGTTAAGTTGGTGTAAGTTCAAATTGAGCCTTATAACTTTAAATCTAATTCTCATGGTAACCACAAAGAAAAACTTATATAATATACATAAAAGTGAGTGAAAAAGACTGTTTCATGCATAACAGCCATGTCATGATGAAGGGGCTTGCATAACTCAATGAAACTATGAGCCATGTCCTGCATGGCCACCCAAGATGGATGGGTCATAGTAAAGTGTTCTGACAAAAATGTGACCCACTGGTGGAGAAAATGACAACCCATTAGTATTGTTTGGAAAACCCCATGGACATGATAGCTTATGGTGAACAATGTCAGATCCGTGATCTCCAAAGAAATCAGTGATCTCCAAAGAAATCATCTAAAATAGATGGGAATGGGTGAATTTAATTCAGATGATCATTATATCTACAACTGAGGGCAAGAATCCCTTAGAAGAAATGGAGTAGCTCTCTTAGTCAACAAAAGAGTTTGAAATGCAGGACTTGGGTGCACCCTCAAAAACAACAGAGTGATCTTGGTTCATTTCCAAGCAAACAATTCAACATCACAGCAGTCTAGGTCTATCGTGCTGAAGAAGCTGAAGTTGACCAGTTCTATGAAGACTGACAAGACTTAATAAAATAACACCAAAAATATATCCTTTTCATCATAGGAGACTGGAATGCAAAGTAGGAAATCAAGAGATACTTGGAATAACAGGCAAATTTGGCCTTGGAGTACAACATGATGCAGGGCAAAAGGTAACAGGGATTTGTCAACAGAAAAGGATGATTATAACAAACATTCTTTTCCAAAAATCCAGGACATGAATCTACACCAGGATATCACCAGATGGTCGATAACAAAATTAGATTGATTATGTTCTTTGCAGCCAAACATGGAGAAGCTTCATACAGTCAGCAAAAACAAGACCTGCAGCCGACTGTGGATCAGATCATGATCTCCTTATTAAAAAATTCAAGCTTAAATTGGAGAAGGTAGAAAAACCACTAGGTCATTCAGCTATGACCTAAACCAAATCCCTTATGAAAATACAGTGGAGGTACTGAATAGATTCAAGACATTAGATCTGATAGAGTGCCTGAAGAACTATGGACAGAGGTTCATAACATTGTACAGGAGGCAATGACCAAAACGATTGTAAACAAAAATAAATGCAACAAGGCAAGTAGTTTTCTGAGGAGACATTACAAATAGATGAGAAAAGAAAAGAAATGAAAGGCAAAGGTGAAAGGGAAAGATGTACTCAACTGAATGCAGAGTTCCAAAGAATAGCAAAGAGAGATGAGAAAGCCTTCTTAAAGATGTAAAGAAATAGAGGGAAACATTAGAATGGGAAAGACTAGAGATCTCCTGAAGAAAATTGGAGATATTAATGGAACATTCATGCAAAGATGGGCACAATAAAGGATAGAAATGGCAAGGAACTAACAGAAGCAGAAGAGATTAAGAGGTGGCAGGAATCCACAGAATAACTATACAAGAAAGGTCTTAATGACCTGGATAACCATGTGGTCACACACCTAGAGCTGAACATCCTAGAGTGTGAATTCAAGTTGGTCCTAGCAAACATTACTATGAACAAAACTAGTGGAGGTGACAGAATTCCAGCTGGGCTATTTACAATCCTAAAAGATGATGCTGTTAAAGTACTCCATTCATATGTCAGAAAAATTGGAAAATAGCACTGGCCGCAGAACTGGAAAATATCAGCTTTTGTTTCAATCCCAAAGAAGGGCACTGACAAAGAATGCTTGAATTACCATACAATTACACTCATTTCCAATGCTGGCAAGATTATACTGAAAATTCTTCAAGCCAGGCTTCTATAGTACAAGATCTGTGAACTTCCAGATGTTCAAGTTGGGTTTCCAACAGGCAGAGGAACCAGAGGTCAAATTGCCAACATTTTTTGGATTACAGAGAAAGCAGGAGAATTTCAGAAAAACATCTATTTCTCCTTCATTGACTAGGCTAAACACTTTGAATGTGTGGATCACAACAAACTGTGGAAAATTCTTAAAGAGATGGGAGAAACAGACCATGTTAACTGTCTCCTGAGAAATTTATATGCAGGTAAAGAAGAAAGAGTTAGAACCAGACATGGAAAAATGGACTGGGTCAAAACTTGAGAAAGGAATACAACAAGATTATATATTGTCACCTTGCTTATTTAGCTTACATGCAAAGTCAGTCCAGTTCAGTAAATTTGCTCAGTTGTGTCTGACACTTTGCAACCCCATGGACTGCAGACTCCAGGCCTCCCTATCCATCACCAACTCCCAGAGTTTACTCAGACTTATGTCCACTGAATCGGTGATGCCATCAAATCATTTCACCCTCTGTCGTCCCCTTCTCCTCCCGCCTTCAATCTGTCCCAGCATCAGAGTCTTTTCCAATGAGTCAGTTCTTTCATCAGGTGGCCAAAGTATCACAGTTTCAGCTTCAGTATTTGTCCTTCCAATGAAATTCAGTACTGATTTCCTTCAGGATTGACTGGCTATATCTCCTTGCCATTCAAGGGACTCTCAAGAGTCTTCTCCAACACCATAGTTCCAAACTATCAATTCTTTGGTGTTCAGCTTTCTTTATAGTTGAACTCTCACATCCATACATGACTACTGGAAAAACCATAGCTTTGACTAGACAGACCTTTATTAGCAAAGTAATGCCTCTGCTTTTTAATATACTGTCTAGGTTGGTCATCATTTTTCTTCCAAGTAGCAAGTGTCTTTTAATTTCATGGTTGCAGTCACCATCTGCAGTGATTTTGGAGACCAAAAAAATAAAGTCTTTCACTGTTTCCCCATCTATTTGCCATGAAGTGATGGGACCAAATGCCATGATCTTAATTTTCTCAATGTTGAACTTTAAGCCAACTTTTTCACTCTCCTCTTTCACCTTCATCAAGAGGTTCTTTAATTCTTCTTCCCTACTGCCATAAGGATGGTGTAATCTGCCTATCTGAGGTTACTGATGTTTCTCCTGGCAATCTTGATTCCAGCTTATGGTTCATCCAGTCTGGCATTTCACGTGATGTACACTGCATATAAGTTAAATAAGTAGGGTGACAATATACAGCGTTGACGTACTCCTTTCCCAATTTGGAACCAGTCTGTTGTTCCATGTCCAGTTCCAACTGTTGTTTCCTGACCTGCATACCGATTTCACAAGATGCAGACCAAGTGGTCCTGTATTCCCTTCTCTTTAAGAATTTTCCACAGTTTATTGTGATCCACAGTCAAAGGCTTTGGCGTAATCAATAAAGCAGAAGTATTTGTTTTACTGGAACTCTCTTGCTTTTTAAATGATCCAACGGATGTTGGCAACTTGATCTCTGGTTCCTCTGCCTTTTTAAAATCCAGCTTGAACATGCGGAAGTCCATGGTTCACTTACTGTGAAACCTGGTTTGGAGAATTTTGAGCATTACTTTGCTAGTGTGTGAGATGAGTGCAATGGTATTGTAGTCTGAGCATTCTTTGGCATTGCCCTTCTTTGGGATTGGAATGAAAACTGACCTTTTCCAGTCCTGTCGCCCCTGCTGAGTTTTCCAAATTTGCTGGCATACTGAGTGCAATACTTTCACAGTAACATCGTTTAGGATTTGAAATAGCTTTACTGGAATTCCATCAACTCCACTAGCTTTGTTCATAGTGATGCTTCTTAAGGCCCTCTAGACTTCGCATTCCAGGATGTCTGGCTCTAGGTGAGTGATCACACCATCGTCGTTATCTTGGTCATGAAGCTCTTTTTTGTACAGTTCTTCTGTGTATTCTTGCCACCTCTTCTTAATATCTTCTGCTTCTGTTAGGTCTATACCATTTCTTTCCTTTATTGTGCCTATCTTTGCATGAAATATTCCCTTGGTAAATCTTTTTTTCTTGAAGAGATCTCTATTTTTTCATATTCTATTGTTTTCCTCTATTTCTTTGCATTGATTGCTGAGGAAGGTTTTCTTATCTCTTCTTGCTGTTCTTTGGAACTCTGCATTCAAATGGGTATATCTTTCCTTTCTCCTTTGCCTTTAGATTCTCTTCTTTTCACGGCTATTGTAAGGCCTCCTCAGATGACCATTTTGCCTGTTTTGATTTCTTTTTATTGGGGATGGTCTTGATCACTGCCTCCTGTACAATGTCATGAACCTCTGCCCATAGTTCTTCAGGCAGTCTTATAGGTCTAATACCTTGAATTTATTTCCCACTTCCACTTATGTGTAATCATAAGGGATTTGATTTAGATCATACTTGAATGGTCTAGTGGTTTTTCCCACTTTCTTCAATTTAAGTCTGAATTTGGCAGTAAGGAGTTCATGATCTGAGCCACAGTCAGCTCCTGGTCTTTTTTTTGCTGACTGTATAGAGCTTCTCCATCTTTGGCTGCAAAGAATATAATTAAGCTGATTATGGTATTGACCATCTGGTGATGTCCATGTGTAGAGTCTTCCCTTGTATTGTTAGAGGAGGGCATTTGCTATGACCAGCACATTCTCTTAGCAAAACTCTTAGCCTTTGCCCTGCTTCATTCTGTACTCCAAAGCCAAATTTTCCTGTTACTCCAGGTATTTCTTGACTTCCTACCTTTTGCATTCCAGTCCCCTGTAATGAAAAGTACATCTTTTTTGCAGAGTACATCATGTGAAATGCTGTGCTGGATGAATCATTAGCTGGAGTCAGGTATGCAGAGAGACATGTCAACAACTTCAGATATGCAGATGATACCTCTCTAAAGTCAGAAATTGAACAGGAACTAAATAGCCTCTTGATGAGGGTGAAACAGGATAGTGAAAAATCTAGCTTAAAACTGAACATTAAAAAACAAAAATAAATAAATCAAGGCATCCAGTCCCAGCACTACATGGCAAATAGAAGCAGAAAAAATGGAAGAAATGACAGATTTCATTTTCTTCGTCTCCAAAATCACTGCTGACAGTGACACCAACCATGAAATTAAGACACTTTCTCCTTGGAAGGAAAGCTATGACCAACCTAGACAGTGTATTAAAAAGCAGAGACATTACTTTGTAGACAAACGTCTGTCTAGTCAAAGCTATGGTTTTTCCATAGTCATGTATGGACATGAGAATTGGGCTATAAAGAAAGCTGAGCACTGAAGAATTGATGCTTTCAAATTGTGATGTTGGAGAAGACTCTTGAGAGTCCCTTGGACTGCAAGGAGATCAAACCAGTCAATCCTAAAGGAAATCAGTCCTAAAAATTCATTGGAAGGACTGATGCTGAAGCTGAAACTCCAATACTTTGGCCACTAGATGTGAAGAGAAGATACCTTGAAAAAATCCTTGATACTGGGAAAGATTGAGAGCAGGAAGAGAAGGAAGTGGCAGAGGATGAGATGGTTAGATGGCAGTGACTGAATGGACATGAATTTAAACAAGCTCTGGGTTATAGTGGTGGACACAAGAGGCTGATGTGCTTCAGTCCAGGAAGTTGCAACTTTCAGACATGATTTAGCAACTGAACACCACCACTAACAATTGGCAGTAAAAACAAACAAACAAACAAAAATTAAAACCAATTCANGAAATAGAATATAGGAAATATATTACTAGCTAAGAAACTGAATCAGTAATCAAAGATTTCTCAACAAAGGAAAAATTCTGAACCTGATGGTAAATTATAATACTAAGATTTCAAGAAGAACCAATATCAATCTTTCCCAAGGTTTGCAAAAAATCTGAAGAGAGAGGACACCAAAAAATAATTTAAAAAGACAATTCCATTTACAGTATCATCAACAAGAAAAAAAATACTAAGAACTTACTTAGAAGGTAAATGATTTGTACAATTGAAAACTACAAACATTGCTAAAACAAATAGAAGACAGAAGTAGAAACATAGCCAGTTTTCAGAGAGTAGGAGTCTTACTACTGTTAAGATGTCAATACTACCAAAAACAATATTAGATTCAATTCAATCTGATCAAAATCCCAACAATATATTTTCAAAAACAGGAAAAATCATCATAAAACTCATATGGAATCATACAGAACCCTGAGTAACCTAAAAAAATTCTGAAAAAGAAGCACAGAGCTGGAGGACACACACTTAACAATTTTAAAACTTACAAAAGAAAACTACAATAATCCAGGGCTTCTCTCGTGGTTCAGTGGTAAAGAATCCCCCTGCTAGTGTAGGAGAAAAATGGTTTTGATCCCTGATCTGGGAAGATCCCACATGCTGTGGAGCAACTAAGCCCGAGTGTAACAGCTACTGAACCTGTGCTCTGGGGCCTGTGCTCCGCAACAAGAGAAGCCTCCACAATGAGAAGCTCATGCACCATAACTAGAAAGTAACCCCCACTTGCCACAACTAGAGAAAGGCCCACACAGAAGGAGTACCCAGCAAAGCCAAAAATAAATAAATTTTATATGTATATGTGTATATATATAGTACATGTACACATATATAGTTTACATGTATACATATAT
>SJYQ01009164.1:0-10709 GCA_006410935.1 Redunca redunca
TAAAACAAAATCACTTTTCATTTGTGGACATTTAAGTTTCATTTAGATCACGTTTCTTCTTTCAATATCAAATTTCTCTAAATATTTCCCACTCTTTATATATATTTTAAACAATCAGGAAAATGATCTGACAAAAATGTCTTCTAAATGTTGTTAAAATCAACGATTAAAATGCACACAGAAAATCCATAGCCTCATAACTTATTTCCCAAAGTCTGAATTGATCAATATCTTAATATAAATGATATATGTAATAGATATGATAAACAGTAATAATACACACACATAAATATGTTTATATATACTTATAGTAATTAAGTGAAGTTGCTCAGTCATGTCTGACTCTTTGCGACCCCATAGACTGTAGCCTATCAGGCTCCTCCGTCCATGGGTTTTTCCAGGCAAGAGTGCTGGAGTGGATTGCCATTTCCTTCTCCAGGGGATCTTCCCAACCCAGGAATCGAACCTGGGTCTCCCGCACTGCAGGCAGATGCTTTACTGTCTGAGCCACCTCTATATAAATGATATGTTCAAATCAACGTCATAAATTAATTCACACCACACACACACTTATACAAAATTTGGGGATTTGATAAAAATGATTTTTAATACTCTTTCAGTTCTATTAGGTAAAATGTCTATAACTAACAGTTAATTCCATTTATGTTTTAGGTTAACAGGATTCCATCTGCCACCACCAGTAACAAGTACCAAATCTGTATTCTCACTACGTTTGACCAGTGATTTTGCAGTTAGTGCTCATGGATTTAAAGTATACTATGAAGGTAAGTGATGGTAATATAAAAAGACCATTGCCCAACTTAATGTAATAAAAAAAAAATTCTCCAGGGTAAAAATAGAAGAAAAATCACCAGGACAGAAGATACAGCTCATCATGTTATATCAAATCCTACTGATGATTATCAATACATAATAAAAAAAAAGCTACACTTAGTATGCTTTAAAGCTTCATTGCAATGTGCCTAGACAGACAAAAAGTTTTCCCTTAAAAATCTTAGGAGATGAAACCATGGCATCATTATAGGTTTTAACTTTAATGAAAGAGAACAAATGGGTCAGTGAAAGGAAACTAGGCCTAATTTGTGATTCAGGCATAACAGACTCTGCCCTATTCTCTGTATTTTGCCTATTTGCTGTAAAATAAACTGGTAATTTGGGTTCTCCACAAGTTAGAATCAAGAGAAAAGTCCATTTAGAGTCAAGAGTTGACATTTTTCATTTTAAACCAGTCTTTCCAGTTCCACAGATCCATAATTCCTTAATCAAAAAAGAGGAAAACAAAGAAAACTTCAAAAAAATTGAAGTTTGACGCCATTAATAATCTTTATCCCACATACTGTGCTTACTCATGTTTCACGATACAAATATTATTTGATAATGGGATGATACCACCGTCTCTGATAATGGTGTTAGAAATGCATAGAATCTACAGTTTTCTCTTTTTGAAATGAAAAAAAAAAATTCTGAAGGGAAAAATAAAATTTTCTCATGTATGTGCATGTGCTCAGTTATGTCCAGCTCTTTGCAAACCCATGGACCATAGGCCATCAGGTTCCTCTGTCCATGGGATTATCCAGGCGAGAATATTGGAGTGGGTTGCCATTTCCTCCTCCAGGAATGTGTTCTCAAGGGTTTATATATTGAGGTCATGTAGTTGTAATTTCTTCTGTGATTTGACAATAAAATTTCACATAGTTTAGGGAAGGGTATCTTTTTTACCCATAAGAATAGCATGACAAAATTCAGCTTACCTCCCCAGGACCACATAGCCAGAATATACCACAGTAAATCTAGCATCATGGTAAAAGATATACAAATATAGTAGAAGGGCGGTTACTTTTTAAAACACATAGTAATTTGAAGTATAATATGTTTAAAGTGCACACTAGCAAAAAAAAATTCATATATAAAATAGATTGATTTAGTATAGAGGTTAATAGTTTGCATGGGGGTGGGGGAGTTTTAAGGTAAGAATTTCATCTAGTGCTTTCACCCTAGGGAAAAAAGTACTCTCTAGCAAACAATTAAGGAAAAATAGTTTATCTTTTTGATGCCCTAAATAATGGAATATCACAGTAGTTGTGAAGACAATTTTATACCTAATATATTTCTGAACTGTCTTTCTCTACCAGGGGAGAATGCATTCCATTACTTAACTGCTACATTGTAATAGTAATAATCATTATTTTTGAAGGTGCTTTCACAATAGCTGAATACTTTTATCTTGGCAACTTAATTCACACTTTGAAACACTATAAAACAAAGGTTTAATTTTAAGTGTAATTTTGGCAATATTTAAGAAGCTAGTAATACAATAATTTTATATTAAAGGCTCCATAGTAGAGAACTTGAACTCAGCTCATCAAAGTATAAAGATATTTTAATATAGTTTATTCTTTCAGCAAGTACTAAGTATACTGAAATTGTAGGAACTTGGAAGATGAATTATAATGTCATACTTTCTGGTTTGACTATCAAGTTTCATGAAATAGTCTCAAAAATATTTTCATAGCTCTCCATTGTTTCTACCTATACAACATTAAATTTCTGTCTTTTCTGCCTCAGTAAAAATGGATTCATATTTCTTCATGACATTTAAATGTATGCATGGGAGATCTTGACTTAAAATATTAATATAAGGTACTAGGCAACCAAGTAGTATTGAGGGATTGGTTATCAAACTGCAGAACATCATCAGGTATTGATTTGTGATGGGAATCTTCTACCATGTAATATTAGTTTTCTGTGGCTACCATAGAAAACTGTAGCTAAAAAGTCCTGGTGGTCTCTGCTAGTCCTCTGCTCAGAGTTTCATATGGCTGAAATAAAAATGTCAGCCGGTTAGGCCCTTATCAGGATGCCCTGGAAAGTACCTATTGCCCACAGTTTCTAGAGGCCTCTCTCTTCCTTGCATGTAAGACCACATTTGTGAGCTAGTCATTGGTGCAATGAATCCTTTTCATACTTTGAAATCTCTCCGACTTCCCTTTCTTAATTCACCTCTTTACTACCTTCTTTCCTCATTAATCTGTGACTTTAGTTGGAGAAATTTCTCAGTTTCTAAAGGCCAATGTCATTAGATTAGCTTTGATTCTCCAGGTAAACCCAATCTACCTATGTTCAAATCCTCAAGCATAACTCACATAAGCATAATCCACACCTGAAGATCTTTCTGTAGGGTAATATTCACAGGTTCCAGTGACTCTGGGGTATGGCAGGGTACATTGTGATTGTGCATGTTCAGTTGCTTCAGTCATGTCTGACTCTTTTTGACCTTATGAACTATAGCCTACCAGGCTCCTCTGTCCAGGGAATTCTCCAGGCAAGAATATTGGAGTGGATGGCCATGCCCTCTTCAAGGGGATCTTCCTGACTCAGGGACTGAACCTCCATCTCTTAAATCTCCTTCATTGGCAGACAAGTTCTTTACCACCAGTGACCCTTGGGAGGTTAAGATTCATTAATCCTATCATACCACATGTGTTTATTTAACCACAGCCAATGACACTATCACGGAGAAGGCAATGGCACTCCACTCCAGTACTCTTGCCTGGAAAATCCCATGGACAGAGGAGCCTGGTGGGCTGCAGTCTATGGGGTCGCTAGGAGTCAGACATGACTGAGCGACTTCACTTTCACTTTTTAACTTTTATGCACTGGAGAAGGAAATGGCAACCCACTCCAGTGTTCTTGCCTCGAGAATCCCAGGGACGGGGGAGCCTGGTAGGCTGCCATCTATGGGGTCACACAGAGTCGGACACGACTGAAGTGACTTAGCAGTAGCCGCAATGACACTATCAAGGCCCAACTGGTGTATTGTGAACTTCAGAAAACCTGGCTTGAAATTTCAAAGCCTGTCCTCTAAATGTACACCTGTGCATGCATCATCAGAATGATCCTAATATCTGAATCTCATTTATCATTTCATCTCCCTTTATATAATCATTTTTTACACTAATTATTTTATCTTCTAAACTTTCCTGAGACATTGTTCTTGTGTACTAGAATTTATGAGATCTCTATTTATTAATGATATCTGTGCATTTATCTGTATTTTTCAAACTGCCAATACCAGACCATATACACTAGAATCATCTGGAGAATGTGTTAAAATGTAGGATTCTTGACTCCAATAACATATTCTGAATCAGACTGTGGCATGAACCCTGGAATATGCATTGCAATTGCAAATCCAGTGCAGAATAATTGATAAATATAAGTCATCTGTGATTTTCACAGATTGTCTCTTTTGTTACAAACTTCTGTTGCCTTACTTTAGCCCATTTACTTTAAAACTGTGGAGGGTGATGTCCCTGCACAAATTTTGATTTAGTTTCAGAGCCCTTAACCATTATCAGAAATACTTTTCTTTTAAACTTTTTGAAGTTGAAGCTGCGAGGTATTAAATTTCTGTGGCAAATTTTCCCTATTAATATCTAGATGCATATATTTTTACTTTTCCTCATTACTGTCAATCATACATTTGAATTTCTTGTCACTATTTCTCAAAATTTGTTTCATAGAACTTTGTTTCCATGGGTTTCTTAAGGTTTATAAAAACAAACGAGTATAATAGTGTTCTGTGAAACAATAAGTTTGAAAAAAACAGTAGTGCATACTAAGTTGAATAGCCAAAGAACCATCTTCCAAAATCTGGTCTGGACAAAACTGGTAATATCTGTATTGTGAGGAGCACACAATCAAAATACTCTTTTGTCTTTGCAGATACACCAATCAGTATTCAAAATATATTCTAGTTTTTGTTAAAAGTTATTTTTTACAATGCAATCCTTTTACATTTTACTCCTTTCACATTTTATATATTATATGAATTGGATAGTTTAATGTCTGGGAGAATCCCATTGTATACTGAATAATTTCGTATGTGTCAATAATTCAATTTAACAACCAGAAATTAATATAAAAATTAAAAGTTCTGAAAACCATTTCAAACACAAGGTAGCTATTATGCCATAATGATTACTGATGTGTTATGACTAAGTAATTTAGAAATTACAAAGATAGAAGTCTCTGTTTTAGTAAATTTTTTATTAAATCATTTTAAAATTTTAATTCAGACATAAAAAATGTGTTATAACAACTACTACTACCATGTAACATGTACTGAGTAATTTCTTTGTGTCAGTCAAAGTGCTAAACATTTTACATGGATTTTTGTCAATCTAGAAAATTATGAAAAAATTGTAANAGGACTTCAGTGATTTTTAATTTAGGGTGTTATTTTTTATTCTTAAGCTTTAAAAATTTAAACTGCAGTAGCATGAACTTTAATGAAGATATTACAATAGAAAATGAAGTCAATTATGCTTCTATCAAGAGAGCTGAACTGTAGCAAGAGAGATTTATACATTAAAACTATATATATTAAATAGTTTTCTAGGAATGAATACATTAGGTTAATAAAAGAAGTTAATGAATCATGACCTTAAATACTTTAAAGAATAAAGGAGATCATGTTTTTGAAACATAATATAAGGAGATATATGCAGAAACTTTTTCTTTTTGTCTCTTGATCAAGTTCAAACATTTTGCCTTTCAGTTCAGTTCAATCACTCGGTTGTGTCGGACTCTTTGCAACCCCATGAATCACAGCACACCAGGCCTCCCTCTCCATCACCAACTCCAGGAGTTCACCCAAATTCATGTCTGTGGAGTTGGTGATGCCATCCAGCCATCTCATCCTCTGTTGTCCCCCTCTCCTCCTGGCCCAATTCCTCTCAGCATCAGGGTCTTTTCCAATGAGTCAACTCGTCGCATGAGGTGGCGAAAGTATTGGAGTTTCAGCCTCAGCATCAGTCTTTCCAATGAAAACCCAGGACTGATCTCCTTTAGGATGGACTGGTTGGATCTCCTTGCAGTCCAAGGGACTTGCAAGAGTCTTCGCCAGCACCACAGTTCAAAAGCATCAATTCTTCGGTGCTCAGCTTTCTTCACAGTCCAACTCTCACATCCATACATGACCACTGGAAAAACCATAGCTTTGACTAGACAGACCTTTGTTGCCAAAGTAATATCTCTGCTTTTTAATATGCTATCTAGGTTGGTCATAACTTTCCTTCCAAAGAGTAAGCGTCTTTTAATTTCATGGCTGCAGTCACTATCTGCAGTGATTTTGGAGCCCAGAAAAATAAAGTCTGACACTGTTTCCACTGTTTCCCCCTCTATTTCCCATGAAGGGATGGGACCGGACGCCATGATCTTAGTTTTCTGAATGTTGAGCTTTAAGCCAACTTTTTCACTCTCCTCTTTCACTTTCATCAAGAGGCTTTTTAGTTCTTCTTCACTTTCTGCCATAAGGTTGGTGTCATCTGCATCTGAGGTTATTGATATTTCTCCCGGCAATCTTGATTCCAGCTTGTGATCTCTTCCAGCCCAGCGTTTCTCATGATGTACTCTGCATAGAAGTTAAATAAGCAGGGTGATAATATACAGCCTTGACATACTCCTTTTCCTATTTGGAACCAGTCTGTTGGTCTATGTCCAGTTCTAACTGATGCTTCCTGTCTTGCATGCAGATTTCTCAAGAGGCAGGTCAGGTGATCTGGTATTCCCATCTCTTTCAGAATTTTCCACAGTTTATTGTGATCCACACAGTCAAAAGCTTTGGTATAGTCAATAAAGCAGAAATAGATGTTTTTCTGGAACTCTCTTGCTTTTTTGACAATCCAGTGGATGTTGGAAATTTGGTCTCTGGTTCCTCTGCCTTTTCTAAAACCAGCTTGAACATCTGGGAGTTCACGGTTCACGTATTGCTGAAGTCTGGCTTCGAGTATTTTGAGCATTACTTTACTAGCGTGTGAGATGAGTATAATCGTGCTGTAGTTCGAGCATTCTTTGGCATTGCCTTTCTTTGGGATTTAATGAAAACTGGCCTTTTCCAGTCCTGTGGCCACTGCTGAGTTTTCCAAATTTGCTGGCATATTGAGTGCCACACTTTCACAGCATCATCTTTCAGGATTTGAAATAGTTCCACTGGAATTCCATCACCTCCACTAGCTTTGTTTGTTGTGATGCTTTCTACACCCACTTGACTTCACATTCCAGGATGTCTGGGTCTAGAAGAGTGATCACACCATTGTGATTATCTTGGACATGAAGATCTTTTTTGTATAGTTCTTCTGTGTATTCTTGCCACCTCTTCTTAATATCTTCTGCTTCTCTTAGGTCCTTACCATTTCTGTCCTTTATCGAGCCCATTTTTGCATGAAATGTTCCCTTGGGATTTCTAATTTTCTTGAAGAGATCTCTAGTCTTTCCCATTCTGTGGTTTTCCTCTATTTCTTTGCATTGATGGCTGAGGAAGGCTTCCTTATCTCTCCTTGCTATTCTTTGGAACTCTGTATTCAGATGCTTATATCTTTCCTTTTCTCCTTTGCTTTTCGCTTCTCTTCTTTTCACAGCTATTTGTAAGGCCTTCTCAGACAGCCACTTTGCTTTTTTGCATTTCTTTTCCATGGGGATGGTCTTGATCCCTGTCTTCTGTACCATGTCACGAACCTCTGTCCATAGTTCATCAGGTACTATGTCTATCAGATCTAGTCCCTTAAATCTATTTCTCACTTCCACTGTATAATTTTGCCTTTAGGGTACCATTAAAGTGAAAGTGAAAGTTGTTCAGTCATGTCCAGCTCTTTGTGACCCAGGCCAGAATACCTGGGATCTTCTCAACCCTAGGATTGAACCCAAGTCTCCCGCATTACAGGCCTATTCTTTACCAGCTGAGCCACAAGGGAAGTCTGGGAAGACTGGCTATTTAGGCATTGAGATATCTTAATCTACTGCCAAGTTTACTGCTGCTGCTACTGCTAAGTCACTTCAGTCGTGTCTGACTCTGTGCAACCCCAGAGACGGCAGCCCACCAAGCTCCCCTGTCCCTGGGATTCTCCAGGCAAGAACACTGGAGTGGGTGCCATTTCCTTCTCCAGTGTATGAAAGTGAAAAGTGAAAGTGAAGTGGCTCAGTCGTGTCCGACTCCTAGTGACCCCATGGACTGCAGCCTACCAGGCTCCTCAGTCCTTGGGATTTTCCAGGCAAGAGTACTGGAGTGGCCTGCCATTGCCTTCTCTGGGGTAACTCCTCCCTCCTCCTTGGATGGAGTTACAGCAGAGGATGAGATTATCTTCCCATCTCCTCCCTCTATTGGTTGCTTTTGCTGCTGCTAAGTCCCTTCAGTGGTGTCGGACTTTGTGCGACCCCATAGATAGCAGCCCACTAGACTCCTCTGTCCCTGGGATTCTCCAGGCAAGAACACTGGAGTGGGTTGCCATTTCCTTCTCCAATACATGCAGGCATGCTGAATCGCTTGAGTCATGTCCATCTCTGTGCGACCCCATGGACAGCAGCCCACCAGGCTCTTCTGTCCAAGGGATTCTCTAGGCAAGAATACTGGAGTGGGCTGCCATTTCCTTCTCCACTCTCTATTGGTATCAGCCCTGTATTCCAGGTTTTCTTGGTCTCATTAGCCATCAATGGCCAGGGGCAGGAGGAGGAGGCACACTGGACCAGGAAGGTGGATGAGGTCCTGTCTCCCTCACTTCCCTTTCATATCACCCCCTTTTCAGCCAGGTTCTCCCTCATTTTCCAGGGTCTAGCCTGGTGATACTGTTTTCCATGGCCTGCTCCTCCAGTGGTCCTCTCCCGTTTGGTCTGACACTACAGAAGGCAATTTCTCAGGTGGCCTTGAACTCCACAGCACAAGCCTTTGATTTTTCATCTTTCATGGATAGATTCATTGGATATTCCATCTCTAGAATTTTTATCACTAGAAGTCTGACTCTTGGATGGTTTAGACTTCAAGATATCTAGTCCACCATGTTCTGCCAAAGTCCCATCCCAAATGCCATAGTCCTCTGAGAAGTTTAACTCTCATGACCAAGCTTTTTGGCAATCAGGTTCTGTTTGATCTGGCCCTTTGGGAGACCTGTCTTCAATGCTCAGATCCTCATGGAGTGTTGGCAGGTGTGTCCTGGCCTTTCTGGAACAGTGACCATAGGTTTGAGGCCTTTGGAGGTCTGGCCCTTCCAGAAGTTTTGTCAGTTTCAGTCAGTCCCTCCAAAGGTCTGTTCACAATCTGGCTCTTCGGTGAGCCTCTTCCCTATAACCTGTTTAGCTGATGATGTGGGTGGCTATGCACAGGTCCCTGTACTTGGCCCCAGCAGTGGTTTTGTCTGTAGTGGCCAGTGACCTTCTAGCTAGGTCATGAGTGCCTTCTCACTCTTGCATTTATTTATGTAAATGAAGTATAGTTGGTTTACAGTATTATATTAGTTTCAGGTGTACAACATATTAAGTGAATATTTTTATAGAATGTATCAACTTAAAGTTATTACAAAACAATGGCTATATTCTCTTTCTTTTAAGTTGAAAGTGTTAAATCCCAATCTAGAGAATTACAAAAATTAGCTTTTCCCTAAATATCATCTTCATAATGGAATCAAAAGGCACAGTGTTATAATTACTCTGTGAATTTGGCTAGGTATATATAAGAATTTATTAATTTGAAGTTTACTTCTATTATCCAGGAAGATACACATTTTTATTTTATTCACAATAAAACCTGAACAGTACTATTAAACTATGTTTTTCAATGGTAAGCAATACCATTTTGAATATTTCTCATTTGTGCACAGTATAGCACATACATCCTCTGTAATAACAGATCTCCACCCTTATTTCTTATCACTGTTTGCCTCAACTCATAAAATGGTCACATGAAGATGTATTAAATTTCTATATATACTATTTTATTTTAACTATTTTTCCTTAAATTTCTACCTCTTCTTGCCTGGCCCACTTATTTCTTATTTTTCCAGGCTTTGTGCAGACCTTAATTACTTTTGGAAAGTCATTTGTGGAATCCAGTGATCATTCTCTACATGCTCAGATATGAACATATTTTGTTATTACACTACATTCTGCCATTTTAAAATGTTTTGTTCACATTAGTCTGTGAGAAGCTGGAGGGTATAGAACCTTTTACCTATTTTGTAAATTGCCCCCTATTTTAGTACAGTACCCTGGCACACTGCACAATACTTATTAAATTCAACATACAGGATTATCTGCAGTTCCTGGGGTCACAAAGAGTCAGACATGACTGAATGACTGAACTGAAACTGACAGGATTATCTAATAACTTAATCAATAATGAGGAAAGATTTAATATATATCCCACTTCCCTGGTGGCTTAGTGGTAAAGAATCTGCCTGCAATACAATACAGCTGGGTTTGATCCCTGGGTTGGGAAGATCCCTGGAGAAGGGAATGGCTACCCAGTTTTCTTGCGTGGAGAATTCCTTGGACAGAGGTGTTTGGTGGGGTAGAGTCATGGGGTCACAAAGAGTCTGACAGACATGATTGAGCACTGACATTTTCACTTTCATTTTCCACTTACAAAAGTTTAAAACTCCAGTGAATATGTTAAAAGGTGAATATGGACTATGTTTAATCACAGATACTTACATTAAATGAACAAGGTTTAGGAAAAAAAATTGGTTTTTATTTGAGAAAAGCTATAAATTATAATTAAAGTTGTTTTTACTTTCTATGGATATTTTCTTTGCTTTAAAATCTTTACTTTCTTGAAATAGTTTCTTTATGAAGCATTTAAAAATGCAAAATTGCTCATGTGGCTTAAAAAGAAAAACAAACTAAACATAAAAAAAAAA
>SJYQ01009164.1:18393-36253 GCA_006410935.1 Redunca redunca
TGGAAACAGTGTCAGACTTTATTTTTAGGAGCTCCAAAATCACTGCAAATAGTGATTGCAGCCATGAAATTAAAAGTTTACTCCTTGGAAGAAAAGTTATGACCAACCTAGATAGCATATTCAAAAGCAGAGACATTCTTTGCCGACTAAGGTCCGTCTAGTCAAGGCTATGGTTTTTCCTGTGGTCATGTATGGATGTGAGCGTTGGACTGTGAAGAAGGCTGAGCGCCGAAGAATTGATGCTTTTGAACTGTGGTGTTGGAAAAGACTCTTGAGAGTCCCTTGGACTGCAAGGAGATCCAACCAGTCCATTTTGAAGGAAATCAGCCCTGGGATTTCTTTGGAGGGAATGATGCTAAAGCTGAAACTCCAGTACTTTGGCCACCTCATGCGAAGAGTTGAGTCATTGGAAAAGACCCTGATGCTGGGAGGGATTGGGGGCAAGAGGAAAAGGGGACGACAGAGGATGAGATGGCTGGATGGCATCAGTGACTCGATGGACGTGAGTCTGAGTGAACTCTGGGAGTTGTTGATGGACAGGGAGGGCTGGTGTGCTGCAATTCATGGAGTCGCAAAGCGACAGACATGACTGAGCTACTGAACTGAACTGAAAGTAAAAAAAAAAAAAAATCTTTAAAATAATAAAATATTTGTATTTTCAGTTTTAAAACCACCATAGTTTCAGTAGTTTTTATGGTATATATTCTGATTTTGATCTTATGGTCTCCCCTCGTTAGTAGGGCTAAACATGGTACTTTTCCAAACACCATACCTTCATTCAAATGACATTTAAAACATCATGATTGAATGAATACTTGGATAGGTAAATAAATGAGAACCAACTATGATCCATGATGGCTTTAATATTGTGTGTTACTATAAATATCATCTGAATTATTGGATCTTAAAGGATGCCTAAAAGTTTCAGGTAAATGAGAATTCTCAGGATTTCCACTCTATCTTCATTTTTACATCTTTTATTTAAAAATAACGAGGATGTTGTCTCCATTTTTGACAAACAGAACTTCAATTATGCCTCACCATTTTTGGCCAGATGAGTATTATTATTTAATGTTGTAAGGGTATCTCTAAATCCAAACTTAAAACTCTTAGAAGAATATAATAGCCTTTCTCATAGCCAAATTCATTTTTATGTTAATGGGGTATTTTTTTGAAACTAATGGATCATTAGTGTCCTGTGGATAGAAGGTTCTGGAAACAGCCTTCACAAATGATTTGAACTTAAAATGTGATGTTTAAACATTATTATCTGTATTTGTGGTAGCTTCATAAAATTTGAAGTGAATTATGGAGTGCTGGAACTAGCTATACACTGGGAACATTTTCAGTGAATGTGTATCTAAAGCTTTTACAATTTTACTTAATCTTTTGAGTTCAGGTTTCAATCTTTTTCCTTTAATGGCTAAAATTAAAAAGGATTCTGAAATATTTTCTATATTTCAACTTTAATTTTCCAGTTGTACTCTAAGAATATTCAGAAAATTCAAGGAGATTGAAATGATTAGAGTTAGCTTTCATTTATTTTTTCTCATTAGATGAAAATAGGAACACAAGCTAGTAAATCTCCTCAGTTTTCTGGTTGAAAATTAAGAAAACAATATTTAATTTATTAATAAATATGATTCCAATTAAATTTTTTAGCCCTTATGCAGTGTGATCAAGGAAAAAGCTCACTGAAGTTCCACAGACATGTTAAAAGTTCACTAGACAGTCAATGGCATGCACATACTTTCATCAGAAAATTTTTAAAATAATTTAACAGTCAGACTAGATAGTAGAGGCCCTGCCCCTAACAAATTTCATGATTCTCAAAACATTAAATGTTTCTCACCTTCAGAGGTAAGAAAGGAAACCTAACTAAATGGTTTCAAAAATTTCCTCCAGATATTAACTTCTATGAACTTTAATAGTAAGGAGAAGAGATGTAGACTAATTTTTTCCAGCTTTATTGGGATCTGATTGACAAATAAAAAGTATATGTATTTAAGGTTTATAATTGGATATTTAAATATATGTATACATTGTGAAATGATTACCACATTCTAGCTAATTAACATAGCCATCATGGAAAGGTAAATTATTTCATGTGCCAAACTTTCTGGAAAAGATAGGATAAAAATGTTTAAGTGTTGTGAGATGAGGAGTTTGTTCACTTTAAAAAGAATACTGGACAACTTCAAGAAATCGTAAGTGGTTAATCATAGTGGGTAGCAACATAAAGAGGAGAAGGATCCAAAGCAAAAATCAAGCTATCACTCAGCAGACAGGTTGGAAAATGTATATGTGAAGTCAAGTCTGTGGACAATTGCATCACAACTGCATCATAGTTAGGGTATTTTATTTTCTGAATAGCTGTGTCAGTTTGGGCATCTGCATGCCCAAAAGTGGGCAATGTATAAGGAAAGGTATGATAGCTATCTGTAGAGAAACAGGTCATGTCAGGTGTAAGGAAAGAATGGAAACTTTTTTATTTTTATTTCTTAAATTTCAGTTTATTGAGGTAAAATTGATAAAACTGTAAGAATATCTTACAATTATATCTTAAATTAATTCTTAAAAGTATCTTAAATTATATCTGGAAGAAAAGTCATATAAATAGATCCTAGGATAAGAGGCAGGGCGGTACATAAACTAGCAAGGCAATGGCATAAATTTTAGTCTGCACACAAGAGTTAAATGTACTTCTTATCTTTCTTCGTGTATTGGAATAAGTTTTAGATGGCCTAGTTTACTTCAGTTGAAAAATAATGCTTTCAGAACATGATGCAGGGTCATAATCCATGAAAATCTCTCACAGAAAGGAAGAGATTAGGTAAAGAGAAAAGAGTTAAATGAAGAGAAAATAGACCATTTAAAGTAGGAGAAAAATACAGAATAGTAGAATATGATTAAATATTTTCATGTGAAACTGTTTTAAAGTTAGAAAGTGAGGTAAAGGGAAAATGGAGAATTATATAACTATGAAGCACAAAAGAAAAAATAACCTTAAAATTGATTTTAAGGCAGAAGAAGAATATCAATTGTCCTTGGCTAACGACAAAATCAACCACTATATATACCATTACTTCATGGGAAATGAGGGGGAAAAGGTGGAAGTAATGACAGATTTCCTCTTCCTTGGCCCTAAAATCACTGCTGATAGTGACTGCAGCCATAAAATCAGAAGAGACTGCTTCTTGGCTGGAAAGCCATGACAAAGCTAGACAGTGTGTTTTAAAGCAGAGACATTACTCTGACACTCTGATGACAAAGATCCATATAGTCAAGACTGTGGCCTTCACAGTGGTCACATATGGTTGTGAGAGCTTGTATGAAAAGGCAGAGCATCAAAGAATTGATGCCTTTGAACTGTGATTCAAAGGCTGAAGAAGACTTCTGAAAGTCCCTTGGATAGCAAGGAGATCAAACCAGCCAATCTTAAGGGAAATCAACCTTGAATCATTGGAAGGACTGATGCTGAAGCTGAAGCTCCAGTATTACAGCCATTTGATGCAAATAGCTGATTCATAACCCACTCCAGTGTTCTTGCCTGGAGAATCCCAGGGACAGGGGAGCCTGTTGGGCTGCCGTCTATGGGGTCGCACAGAGTCGGACATGACTGAAGTGACTTAGCAGCAGCAGCAGCAGCAGCTGATTCATTGGAGAAGTTCCTGATGCTGAGAAAGATTGAGAGCAGAAGGACAAGAGGTCATCAGAGGATGAGATGGCTGGATGGCATCACTGATGCAATAGACATGAACTTGGGCAAACTTTGGGAGATGGTGAGGGACAGGGAGGCTGGCATACTGCAGTCCATGGGGTCACAAAGAGTCAAACAGGATTGGGAGACTGAACAACAACAACAACATATACCAATGGAGAGATGATAGAACAGAAAGGAAAGTTTACCAAGGAATTCATATAAAAATCGATTAAATTTTAATGTCCTCAGCAATCCGTATTGAGAGAGTCATTGAATTATCAGGTGCATCAAGCCAGGAATAATGTAAGTCCTAGTTTGGGAAATCTGACATGATAAGTTCGGCCTATGCTTTGGTTTAGTTCATATCTGGGCTTACATTCTGTGCTTTGCTTTTAATTTAACATCCATAGTACTGATCTGTGTTCTAGTTATGAGAACAAAGTTCCTATTCTACTGGGAGTCAAACTGAACATTTGTTTCTTATGCCTGAGTTAATTCTCTCTTATGCCCTTTTCAATTCTCTATTTACATGTCTGCCTTGAATTTTTACTACTAGGGCTTCCATAATATTTTGATACATTATAGGGAGCTAGTGTCAAATTCAGGTACTGCTCTTTTATTTTTTGGTCTGTCCACCACTCTTTGGGATTCTTAATCTGTAATATGTCACTATGTGATGTTTATGGTTTTGAAAAACAAAAACCTAGCAATTTAATAAAACATGTACTTTGAAATGTAACAATTTTCTGATAGAAGTTTTCCCCAAATTTATGATTTTAGTATACAGATGAAATCTTGCTAGTCATAGAAGACATGTCATGGAGAGTAGACAAGTTTGAAGAGATGAAAATGGTGTTTTGTTTCATTGTGGTTTTGCTTGCTTTTTGAGTTTGAGTTTGTGGTAGAACATCCTATCTGTATAGAAACAGACATATTTGCAAGTTTTCTGAATGTGAAATATTGAAGAAAAGGAAAAAAAGGTGAAAAATATTTTCATAAAATTAGAAAAAAGCAGAGGTCTAAATTGACATGTGCTTAGTATTTTTTCCATATAATTTCAACTTCCTGTGTGTGTACACATAAAGAGAACATAGAAAGAATTTTTAATCTTTTGTGAACCATTGTTTGTTATTGGTGATATATAACCAGATCCATAAGGAGTGACACTCGCTGTGAAAACCAATGTTCCAGACATTGGTTTATAGTTTATGAGCATTGATTCCATCAGGGAGAAATTGAACAATATTGATTTTGACAAGTGGACAGAGTCAGAAAAGAAAAGATAATTAAGATGTCAGGAATTTGAAGAAATTAGAAACACAGTCTTCAGAAGTCATGAATATTCTTTGGAAAGTTGGTCACAGTTTTAAAGATTTGTTACTGTCTCAGAGATAATAACAGCAGTATGAAAAAAGATAAAAAGAGTAAATTGCATTTTATGGTATCTGTGAGATATTTAACTATGATATTTGAACATAATATATGAGTGCTGATTAAATACCAAATTTCTCTGAAGGAGTTATTTAGTTAGACCAGGCCTGAATTATTTTATGTACACACTTAGGAAATTCATGGGAGTTCTGAGGGAAAAGTATGACACTTATTTTTAAATTTTTATGAAGATATGAAACCTCTGTTAAATGAATCAGGGCAATGATCAGATTATAGGGAAATGAGGTCACTAAAACTGATGCATTTTACCTTTTAATTTCCTGACAAATCTCTAGCATGCAGGTAAAAACTCATATTGATTTTTGGATATCAGATTCTTTTAGTTATTTAAACTAGTACTTTTATAATAGGTTATTTAACATACCTAAAAGATGGAAATCCCAAAGGAAATACCACCTTAGGAAATTCTCTTATTTAAGACATTACATCTAAGAAGACCCTTTTTTTAGGTAGTGAAGGTGTTTTCTCTAAAAAAGAAAAAAATGAAAGTTAAGGAGAAAGAAAGCTACATATTTCATATTACTCTTCTCCAGACTTCAGAATTCTGAGTACTCAGTTGGAGGCTTAGGTCACAGTCTAGAGTGAAGGGCTCATAACATAAGTTGCTCAGTTGTGTCCGACTCTTTGCGACCCCATAGACTGTAACCTACCAGGCTCCTCAGTCCATGGTATTTTCCAGGCAAGAATACTGGAGTGGGTTGCCGTTTCTTAATTCAGTTTGAATTTATCCTAAAATTTGCTTTCACCTATGGATAATCACAATGGTGTGATCACTCACCTAGACCAGACATCCTGGAACGTGAAGTCAAGTGGGCCTTAGGAAGCATCACTAGGAACAAAGCTAGTGGAGGTGATGGAATTCCAGTTGAGCTATTTCAAATCATAAAAGATGATGCTGTGAAAGTGCTGCACTCAATATGCCAGCAAATTGGGAAAACTCAGCAGTGGTCACAGGACTGGAAAAGGTCAATTTACATTCCAATTCAAAAGAAAGGCTGTGCCAAAGAATGCTCAAACTACGCACAATTGCACTCATCTCACATGCTAGTGAAGTAATGCTCAAAATTCTCCAAGCCAGGCTTCAGCAATACATGAACTGTGAACTTCCTGATGTTCAAGCTGGTTTTAGAAAAGGCAGAGGAATCAGAGATCAAATTGCCAACATCCACTGGATCATGGAAAAAGCAAGAGAGTTCCAGAAAACCATCTACTTCTGCTTTATTGACTATGCCAAAGCCTTTGACTGTGTGGATCACAATAAACTGTGGAAAATTCTTCAAAAGAATTGGTCCCAGACCACCTGACCTGCCTCTTGAGAAACCTGCATGCAGGTCAGGAAGCAACAGTTAGAAGTGGACATGGAACAACAGACTGGTTCCAAACAGGAAAAGGAGTACACCAAGGCTGTATATTGTCACCTTGCTTATTTAACTTCTATGCAGAGTACATCATGAGGAACACTGGACTGGATGAAGCACAAGCTGGAGTCAAGACTGCCAGGAGAAAAAAAATAACCTATATGCAGATGACAACACCTATGGCAGAAAGTGAAGAAGAACTAAACAGCCTCTTGATGAAAGTGAAAGAGGAGAGTGAAAAAGTTGGCTTAAAGCTCAACATTCAGAAAACTAAGATCATGGGATCTGGTCCCATCACTTCATGGCAAATAGATGGGGAAACAGTGGAAACAGTGTCAGATTTTATATTTCTGGGGTCCAAAATCACTGCAGATGGTGATTGCAGCCATGAAATTAAAAAAACGCTTACTCCTTGGAAGTAAAGTTATGACCAACCTAGATAGCATATTAAAAAGCAGAGACATTGTTTTGTCAACAAAGGTCCCTCTAGTCAAGGATATGGTTTTTCCAGTAGTCGTGTATGGATGTGAGAGTTGGACTATAAAGAAAGATGAGTGAAGAAGAATTGATGCTTTTGAATAGTATTGTTGGAGAAGACTCTTGAGAGCCCCTTGGACTGCAAGGAGATCCAACCAGTCCATCCTAAAGGAGATCAGTCCTGGGTGTTTATCGGAAGGATTGATGTTGAAGCTGAAAACTCCAATACTTTGGCCACCTGATGCAAAGAGCTGACTCATTTGAAAAGACCCTGATGCTGAGAAAGATTGGGGGCAGGAGGAGAAGGAGACAACAGAGGATGAGATGGTTGGATGGCATCTCTGACTCAATGGACAGGGGTTTGGGTGGACTCTGGGAGTTGGTGATGGACAAGTGGTGTGCTGTGGTTCATGGGGTTGCAAAGAGTCAAACACGACTGAGCGACTTAACTGAACTGATAATAATCAATCTTAGATTTAGGTGTGAGAAACACATTAACAATTTACCTGTTTATTTTGTAAAACACATCAATAGCTGCTGTAAGAAATGATACCAGTTAGCACAGAGAAGAATTTGACCAAAAACATCTCACCTAGGGAATGAGATATCCATCAAAAGCTTTAAAAACATATAACATATTCCCAGTAACTTAAAAGACTACATGCGTGTGCAGGGCTCTGTTCATGCCCAGGAAAAGCTCTGAGAAAACTTGGAACTTATTTACAGCCCTCTCTGAGAAGGAAGTGAAGGTGGAAGCAAATTTGCAAATTTCAGGACCCTTGCTTATGTGCCCCGACAAACAAACGGAGCCTCTCAGGAAATGTCAAAGATATATTGGTTCAAGGCATTTAAAAAAAAACAAACAAACAAAATAAAAACACCATCTAACCCTTTTTCAGGTGCTGAACTTACTGAGCAGAGTTCAGTGGCCATACACAACAGGGGACAGGGACTAAGTAAACTAACCAAACAAGTAGTAAACACTACATCAAATAGCCACAGTACACCCACTGGGAAAAAGAGTCTGATTTCCAGAGACAAATATCATAGTCAAATGATTTTGTCTATTTTTCAACAAAAAGTTACAAAATATTCAAAGAAATAGTAAAGTATAACACACAAACAGGGGGATAAAAATCAATAGAACCATATCTGATAAAGCCCATTTACTTGAAGTACTAACCAGGGACTTTGTCAGGTATTATATAAATACTTAAGGGGTAAAGAAAATCATACCTAAAGAAATAAAGAGAAGTATGAGAATGATCTCTCATCAAATAGAAAGTAGCAGTAAAGAGAAGTATTAAAAAGNTTAAGTTGATATGTTTTCTTATTCTGCAAAAAGCACTAAAAACAGCCCTCAAATTATAAAGTAAAATTTAAAAAAGGAATTAAAATGGTACTTAAAAAAACATATTTATCACAAAAGAAAGCAGTAATGGTAGACTAGAGGAATGACGTAAGTGATATGGAAAAGAAGCATCAAAGTGGCAGACAAAGACTAACTTTGCAGTAATTACATTAAACATAAATGGATTAAACACTCCAAAAGGAAAGATTGGCAGAACGATTAAAAATATGATCCAACTATATGCCATCTACAAGAGACAACTAGGGAAAATATAAAAGAATAGGAAAATAAATGCTGTGCAAACTAACAAAATGGGACCTAGAATGGCTATACTAATATCAGACAAAATGTTACTACAGTAAAAGGACATTTTATAATGAAAAAGGGCCATTGCATCAGACTTAAGAATTAGAAATGTTTTTTAGAAGTTTTAAAGTGAATACAAAGTATTTGAATGGATGAAAGAAAAAAGAAGCAATAAAAGAAAAACAAAATAGGTGATATATTAAAAATATAATTCCACCATATATATTATCTGATATGTTCCTCTCAACAGTCCCTTTGATATGTTTTATTATGCATAAAATTTACCAGTGGAGCAACAGACTTGAAGAGATTAACTCACTTGTAACCAAAAAGAAAAGAGGTTAAAACTAATGACAAAGAAATGATACAAATTTCATCTTACTACAAAGCCTCTACTTTTTGTGATTCACACATATCATTTTTTCTTGAATAATTTTGAAGATATTATTTAAGAGAATGTGTCTCATTAGCTCAGTGGTTCATGCTTCACAAGGAAATATAAATGAGGTTACTCTGATGCACATATTTGAATGTAGGAGTTTTGTTTAATAATACACTTATTTAACATATAATTTTACAGTTAATTAGAAGATACAAGAGAAATAATGCCTTTTCTTGATGTGAAACTATAGTAATTACTAATGTGGAAAGTCTTTGAAATTGTCATAGAAAATCCACACTATAATCAGACTTGGGTTTTATCAATTTCAAAAGTCACATACATTTCTCACCTTTTCAACACATTTTCTTAACAATAATACAATGATAATAAAAACTTTTACTTCTTTAAAGGTGGAATACTTGAAATTTGTTGGTTTATAAGGTTATTTTACAAATACATACTGCAAAATATTAAAACCGTTCCTTCAATTGCACAATGCCACATTTTTAAAAAGGAAGATTTATCTGGTGTATAAATGAGTACTGCTTTTATTCCCCCAAAGCTACTCAGAGATACTTATTGGTTTTTGCTTTATTTTAAAACTCCAGTTTTTACTCAAAACGGAATGTTTAAGCTATCAGAATGACTGGGTGAATTAGAGCTGAATATCATTATAGTGACTAAAGCAAATTTAGAAAATTTAACCTGAAGCTTATATTAAATATTAAATATTCTAGTCATCATTCTCAACTGGGCTTACAAATATTGGCTCCTTCAAAAAGTCTCTACTTTCATCATATTCCAAATCCCAAAACTAATGCTTCCTCATGCACATACAATAAAATAGATAAGTATATCCTCAAATTTCCATCATTAAATCAATGAACCACTTACCATTTGTTATCAGTCCTCTGCTCTCTCTTTTGCTAAAGGAAATAATTTAGATTTGTTATTTACATTCTTTTAGACACTTCAGAATCAACTCCCCTACTCTCTGAAAGATTGCCAAATGGAATTTTGATTAGAATTTCACTAAATAGCTAATTCAATTTAGGGTAACTAACTTTTTAAATTGAACTGAATTTTCCAATCCAAAGACATGGCATATCCCACCATTGATTGTCTTTTTTTTTTTTTCTCCTTGACACTGTATAGGTTTTTAAACAATAAATTTTATCGTACATTCGGTTTTCTATGAATAGTTTTACTACTTCCTTTCCTGTCTTTATATCTTGTCGCAGTTACTAATGCTATGCAAAATATTAGGTTTTTTTTTTTTTCCTAAGTTCAAAATGTTTCACTTTTGAATCTCCTCGGCACCACGTTCTCTTAACTGCACCCTACTACCTCAGGCAGTATTCTGAGAAAAGTTGCTCTCTGTGACTGGACTCCGCTTCCTCAGGCTGGATTCTGCAGGGGCCCCTTCCTCTGTAACAGCAATCCGCACCTCAGACGGGGGATTCCCCTGAGGAACATCATTCTCTGTTCTATTTAACTGCAGCCCGTTCCCTCAGGCTGAACGGGCTGAGGGGGAACAAGGGTGAAAGTTGATGCTAACTGCTGCCTATCGTGAGCGCAGCAGGGCAAGCACCCATACAGGCTGCTCCGACTTGACAGGTCAGGGTACTGACCTCTAACGTGGCAACCAGGTGTTCGAAGGACAAACGGTCCGTCAACAAAGTAGAAGCTATCCTATATTTTATATTCTAGCCTCAGATATCTCGCAGCATCCTTTCTGCCTCGTTCTATTGTTTATAAGTCAGTAGCGAGCATGCCCAGATTTAAGCGTAGAGGACATCGACTTTACCTCTTATTGAGAGGAGCATCAACTAATTTGTTGTCGTATTTAAAGCTGTCTCAGTCTACAATCTGGCCCCAAATTATTTACAATGCTCTAACCTGCAAAATACACTCACTGCCTAATAACTTCCATTATCACTTATTACTCACAGACGTAAGGACACAACCTTCACTTTTAGACCAGGTACTCCTGAAGATAGTTACCCAGATATAGTCCCTTGAGTAAAATCATTCCGCTCATTCTGGACACGATGAACTATAGTAGTAAGTTAACTACTGCCCTTCAACCTCACCTCAACCCATAATATATACAACAGTGAGATAAACAGCAAATAACTGGAAAACCAAAATCTGTTAAAATGTGAAGTTAGGAACTTCCAGCGGTGGGACTCACTGGCCCGGCGGCAGGAGACACAGCGGAGGCTTCTTTTCTTGCGGCCCTGAGGCACCGTCGCCTCTGCTTCTCTTTCCGCGTGGCACGGGACCCGCAGTGAGGCGAGAGGACGCACAGGGGCCACATGCGTTTCCCTAGAGACTCCAGGTGAGTCCGGAGGCCTGCGCATTCCCTCAGAAACCCGGTTAGAACGGAAGGTCTGGGTGTGGGCCACGGAGGTCCCGGGACCCAGAAACTGAGAGGCCTGCGAGGGCAAGGAGTTGGACAGGGTTTAAAGGGCCCAAGTTTCAAGGGCCCAGGACCCCCAGGTTGCGCCACATGTGAGGGGTGAGGCCCCAGCTTGAACTTCAGCTGATTGGGCTGGGGAGCTAGCCCAGTTCTCACCTGAGGTGTTGCAGGGATCCCAGAGCCTTCCTTGAATTCTGGGAAGAACTTCTTACTGTGGCTTTACTTCTAGGGTTTTCTTTAGGCCTTCTCCTGGTTGCCTGGGAAGCAAGCCCTGAGCGGAAGATTGGGTAAAGGTCTGTTATGGGGCCAAGCCTCCTCACACCCTTGGTTTTGGAAAAGGTGACACCGGACAGAAAGAGAATATTTAGGGTTAGCATTGTGCTGGACTTAGCCTTACAGATTCAATATTTGAAAATAAAGCAGCAAGCAAAGACTGCACCCTAGCACCCTAAACAGTACAGAGAAAGTACTAGAACAGCTGTCCCTAACCTTTTTGGCACCAAGGATAAATCGGTTTCATGGAAGACGATTTTTCCACAGACCCCAGTGAGGGGGGATAGTTTCTGAATGAGTCAATGTATTACATTTATTTTTCACTTTATTATTATATCAGCTCTGCCTCAGATCATCAGGCATTAGATCCTGAAGGTTAGGGATACCTGTACTGGAATACTCCTCTGCTTGATACACTTTAGTTTTAACATTTACACATAATCGGGAATGGGGTGTAATCCACTGTGAAATTCACAGGACAGTAAAAGCTGGAAAACCTTCCTAAGCTCACTGAGGCAGGTTGTTTTACTGTTAAGGAAACTGAGGCCCAGGGCTGAGAAATGACTGGCCCAAGGTCATGCAATTAGTTTAAGGATTGTGTTGATACTAGAATTGAGGGTGAGGCATATTTTTGGTATAGTAGTTGAAATTAAGGCCCTGATTTAAGACCTTCATCTGCCTTTCATTGTTGTTGCTTTGGGCTGTTTACTTACCCTTTGTGGCCCAGTTCTTCCCAAATAATGGATATAATACCTAATGGGGTTGTTAGGATTATATTAGGATTTGTGTAAATAGGACAAGGAAGTGTGATATATTTTAATTACTGGATAAGTAATGGTTGCAATAAATTATTATAGTATGAATGTTGTTGGTCTACTACACTGACATCTTAATCTTTGAGTTGGTTGAGTCTTGTTTCCCAAGACCTGAAGTCAAATTTATGGTGATGGTAGGAAGGAGGTGGACCTTGTTGATTAACTCCTGGGCATGACACAAATGAATGCTGGTTGATGGAAGTTAAACTAAATAGACTAGTAAAAGCTTGGGAGGACAAAGTTGGGCCACAGTTTAGTCTCTTTACTTCTAGTTTAGGAAATGAAACTTTATAATATTTTAATAAGCATTTTTTTAAAGGAAAGAATCTTATTGTTCTTTGAAATCATTTATATTTTGCTTGCATTGTTTGGGGGTTATGAATAGAATCACTGCCATGTTGTACATTTGCTGAAATTATACTTGGAGCAGAGGTAGAGAATTCTGTGGAAAGTTGCCTGTGCACCAGCCAGTTTAAACAAGCTAACAAGCTAGATAACCAGATCATGAAAAGGCTAGAATGTTCTAACTGTGTTATTAGATTAAGTATTGCACAACAAACAGGTTCTCTAACAGGTCTGAAAATGGGTGTTAACATTGTTTCACACCTTATTATCTCTGTGCTACAGTTCAACTAGCACATTATCTTCCAAGGACCACAAGGGTACATTTTTGATGGAAGTTGTTGCTGTAGTTTTGGCAATCATGCTATAATATCCTTTCAGTTACAGAGTTCATTTTCCCATGCAAGATAACTTAAGGCCTTGGAGTTAACAGTTGGTAAGCATTAATACAGGCTCAAGAGACTTGAATTCCAGGCCCAGGATGGTAATAAGCACAGGAACCACCTTGATTTTTCACATCTTTAAAATGGGAATGAGAAGTCTCCTGAACATTTTACCATTCACTAGGGACTATTGAGAAGGACAAATAAGATGGTGCACAGGAAACTGTTTTGAGAAGTGTAATGGATTGTACAAATAGAAGAATGTACTTGCAACATCTCCTAGGAAATAATAAAAGTGCCTGAACACAGCTTACTGTAGGATTTTATTAGGGAAGTACAGATTGAAAGTTTTGTTACTGCAACAGCTATACATTTAAATTAACCTTAATTGTGACGTGCAATTATTTAGACAATTTTTTAAAATAAATCTACTAAATTATGTTTTAAGTATTTACATCTCAAACCTACTTAGTTTAAAAGAGAAAAAGTGAGTCCAATATTCCTATCAATGATAAAACACAAAACTGTAAAGAGGCAGTATAAATCTATTTTTAAATGGATGGGCTTATAAAATATGAAGTCGTCCTTATAAAAGGACGACTTCTTACTTTATGTGCTGTTTTCCTATGTTTAAATGTTTTTGGTTTTTGACTAGATGGACATGTAGTAAAATCAGAAGGTACAAAATAATGATAGTAAAATGGTTTATATGTGACTGGAATCAATTAATTCCTTTTAAATGATTATTTTCCAGCCTAAGAGCTATTGTTTCTTATTTTTCTTGAAACTCAAGAGTTTTAGAATGGTGGTATGTGGGAAATACTTGGTAACAGTAAAAAAAAAAAAAAAAATCCCTGCTGATATTGAGCACATACTCTAAGCCAGGTACTGTCACAAGCACTTTACATGCATTTTGTTTATACAGTAATCCTAAGAAGTAGGTAGTGCTAATCTCATTTTAGAGGTGAAAAAACTGAGAGCAAGAGGTTAGTAACTTACCCGTTTGCCAGTTCATTAAGTAGTTGATGCAGAATATTTGAATTCTTACTCATAAACAGTATCAGATACCTCTGAACTTGTTTTCGCTTTTGTTTCCTAATATGTCATATGGACATGATAGAATGTCCTGTGGTTCTTGCTAGGATTAAATTAGATAAAATTAGATAACCTAAGGTAGCTAAAATCCACCAGACTTAAAATTTTAAAAGAATATGTTGTGAATGGATAGCCTTCATGAAAGAAAGACTTCCTCATTTTTTATTACACACTACCAATTTTTTAAATCACTTTTTTTTTTTTTTTTAAGAAAACAACCAAGAACAATAGCCAGGTTGTTTTTTCTATTTCTGTCTCTAATTTCCCACGGATTAAAGGAGTTACAGTTGAAACTTAACTTTAAGAGACAGAGTCGTACAAACAGAAGCCCAGGAGCAAATGGCTTCGTTACTGAGTTCTACCAAATACGTAGGGGAAATTACCAATCCTTCACAACTCTTCCTAAAGGCAGAATTAGGGAAAACACTTCCCAGAACATTGAATGAAGCTGATATTACTCTAGGTCAAAATCAAACACTTCTCAAAAAAAAAGNATATAAATGTATTTATTTTAATTGGAGGTTAATTACTTTACAATATTGTATTGGTTTTGCCATACATGAACATGAATCTGCCACAAGTATACAAGTAAAATTTGTTTCTTAACTTTTGTACCTGCAAAGTCTAATTCAACTTTAATATGACTTTTAAAAATATTGCTAGGGAGGTGACTAAAAAGATAAAAACTAAATGTTCCACTTACATGAAAAAAATGTTATGAAACATTAAATCTGTTGCAGTTGGAAACACATTTGTGGGAGGAATACTTACAATGAAATTTCCCAATGTTTTGCTTCTTTTAGTTTAGGTTGAGTTTTATGAGAGTAGTGTTGGTAGAGGAGCCAGTGAGCCAACAAATGGCACTTATGGGTGATCAAATGCCAGTGAAGACTGCTGCTCCTAAGTTGCTTCAGTCGTGTCCGACTCTGTGCGACCCCATAGACAGCAGCCCACCAGCCTCCCCTGTCCCTGGGATTCTCCAGGCAAGAATACTGGAGTGGGTTGCCATTTCCTTCTCCAATGCATGAAGGTGAAGAGAGAAAGTGAAGTCTCTCAGTCGTGTCTGACTCTTAGCGACCCCATTGACTGTAGCCTCCCAGGCTCCTCCGTCCATGGGATTTTCCAGGCAAGAGTACTGGAGTGGGATGCCATTGCCTTCTCCGATAGTGAAGGCAAGGTATTTGATTACCTTAAAAGTTATTCTTTAACACAGTGAACATTGCTCCTATAATAGAAGTTGATACAAAAAAGTTGACTTGATAATGACTACTTTTTTTTGTAACCACGTGAGAGGTACAAAATTCAGTTTTTCACTTTCACTGCTAGTTTGCACAGATCCTTGCTATTCAAAATGTAGTTAATAGACTCAACATCACCTGACAGCATATTAGAAATGAAAATACTAGGCCTCACTTCAGACTTACAGAAGTAGATTATATATTTTAAGAAAAGAAAGTGAAAGTCGCTCAGTCGTGTCCAATTCTTTGTGCCCCCATGGGCTTGTCCGTGGAATTCTCTAGGCCAGAATACTGGAATGGGAAGGATTTCCCTTCTCCTGGGGATCTTCTCAACCCAGGGATTGAACCCAGGTCTCCCTCATTGCAGGTGGATTCTTTACCAGCTGAGCCACAAGGGAAGCCCAAGAATACTAGAGTGGGTAGTTTCTCCCTTTTCCAGCAGATCCCAACCAGGAATTGAACTGGGATCTCCTGCATTGCATGCGGATTCTTTACCAACTGAACTGTCCGGGAAGCCCCTTCTGGCAAACAGTTTTAATGCATATTATAATATGAGAAATCTGGTATGTTTAACTTAAACACATCTCCAAATGGTGAAAAAGAAGAAAATAAAAGTAATGTGTCTTTAAAAATAGACCAAATTGAAATATAACATTTTTGAACTGTTTTTTCTAATTATTATGATAAAAATTGATGCTTATAATTTAGCTCTTCAGTATTTTTCAACAAGTTTAAAAAAATCTTCAAGTTTTTTTTTTAAAAATGCAAGTTTGCAAAATATACATTTTTCCACAAGTAAATAACCAGTAGCAGGAGGTTACATGGAAGTTGCATAGAAATACTTTTAATGCTTTAATTAAGTACAATTATAATTTTGTCCTTCTCAGAACATTTTTGAATTTTCAAGCCAAATGAGATAAAATTTTAAGAATATAAGCTTATTTTTTTGAACTTTTTATTTTGTATAGGGGTGCAACGGATCAATAATGTTGCAGTATTTTCAACTGCAGAATGTAAGCTTGTTTTTAATTGCAGTGTAAGTAATTATGTCATTCCCTTAAGATCAAACCTGTTACAGAGAGTTATTAAAATTGTGTTTGATTTTCACTTAATCTTTTTGGGAAAAAAGTGACTTGAAATGACTGCTGAAATACATTAGGTGTTTTTAAATGCATATACTCAGGACTGGTTAAGTGTCTGTCTACAATGTAGGAGACCTGGGTTCGATCCCTGGGTCGGGAAGATCCCCTGGAGAATGAAATGGCAATCCACTCCAGTACTATTGCCTGGAAAATCCCATGAACAGAGGAGCCTGGTAGGCTACAGTCCATGGGGTCGCAAAGAGTCAGACATGACTGTGCAACTTCATTTCACCAATATTCCTCTGGAAGCGGTGCATATAGCTTGTGTCTAAACGATTGTTCACTTTTCATGCCAAACCAGTTATTAGTAGCACTCCTGTTTTTATGGAAGAGAAACTTCCTGTAATTTTTTCAAGACCTTCTCCAAAGTTGTCATTCACTTTCTTTGTATTTTAATATGATGATATCATCTATCTGTACCTATTAGGTTATATACTTTATGAAGGAAAGTATTTCTGTATATTTAGTACTATAACTCTATGCCTTAAAACTGTCAATCAATTTTAGTTTAATGAAATGTTTTTCCACAAATAATTTTTATAACAAACTCAAAATTGATCACAGCAACTTATGACATTTGCTGAAACCAGCAATACCAAATATAATTTAGTTTCCTTTGAAAATAATTCCACAAATGCATTCTTGAGTTATCATTTTACAGAAATAAAATTAGTAAGCCATAAATGTTCTTACATTGTGTTACACCAAAGTGGATTCTATGCCATGGTATCATCTTACAAAATGATATATTTTTGGAAACCGTGATCCAAATTTTTTCAACTGTTGGCCAATATTTTCAAATACTTAATGTTAAAAAAATCTTTATGAAATAGAAATATCTATTGTTTCTGTATAGTAGTAGTTGGTTAGTAGTGAAGTCACTTAGTCATGTCTCACTCTTTGCAACCCCATGTATAGTCAACTTAAAAAATTGTTGACAGCAAAGCTCAACTGTAGAAAAAAGGTTAAATAATTTATAGCTTACTGGCAAACACTAATTTATGTGACAAATTATGACTATGGTGAGTTTAGGAAATGATTATAATAATATTTATGTTAAAAGAGATGAATACAAAATTTTGTCAGGAATCCTGAATATATTCAAATGAAAATATGTATAT
>SJYQ01009164.1:36361-63728 GCA_006410935.1 Redunca redunca
TTTTGATGAAGATGAACAGAAGTGGCAAGTGTAAAGGGCAGATTTTCAGAATGAATTGTGAAATTAGGATTGTTATAAATCATGTAAATGTTAAAAAAATTAAAATTAAGGAAATTTAATCTGAAGGAGATGAGTATTTTATAGAAAATATGATAATCTGACAGACATTTTCAAACATTTGAGAAACTGACATAGAGAAATGGGAAAAAACTGAAAAACAGAATTAAAACCAAACTTGTTGGGAGTTAATATGGTGGGAGGGGGGTTCAGGATTGGGAACTCAAGTACACCCATGGCAGATTCATGTTGATGTATGGCAAAACCAATACAGTATTGTAAAGTAAAATAAAGTAAAATTAAAAAAAAAAAAAAGACATTAGTAATATGTTCAGTGTAATGTAAAAGAATTAAATAAAATCTATTTTTTTAAAAAAAAAGAATGGACAGAATTAGTAGGTACTCAGTAAATGTGAATGATATTTTGCATTAAAATCAATAATCTTTTTATTACCCCCCTTTATTTGGAGGGTGTGTTGTGTGTATATGGGTGTGGATGGGTTCTGTGAAGTGTGTATAGGAGTTTTGCTTATCTCATAGGAACAAGGTCTCCAGGGTTCAGGGCAGGAGCAGGGCTGGGTATCTCTGGTACTTGGCTTCACAACCACTACCAACACCCCTGGAGTATTGGGCAGATTTGCTGGCCCCTCATGCTGGATGAAGTGAGTCCTTACATAGCACAGCTGAGATGGGGGCATTTTTAGACTTTCCCAAACATCAAAGGAGAACAAACAGGTGGGGGCTGTCTCACTGCCTCCCCCAACCTTTTTTTTTTAATTTATCATAGTTTTTATTTTTATTTTTTGGTAAGCATTTTTTATTAAAAAAAATGTAGGCTAATTACTTTACAAAATTATGGTGGTTTTTGCCATACATTGACATGAATCAGCCATGGGTGTACATGTGTTCCCCATCTTGAACCCCCACCCTCCTCCCTCCCCATCCCATTCCCTCAGGGTCATCCCCGTACACCAGCCTTGAGCACCCTGAATCATGCATCGAACCTGGATTAGCGATCTTTTTAACATATAATAATATACATGTTTCAATGCTATTCTCTCAGATCATCTCACCCTCGCCTTCTCTCACAGAGTCCAAAAGACTTTTCTTTACATCTGTGTCTCTTTTGCTGTCTCGCATGTAGGTTCATTGTTACCATCTTTCTAAATTCCATATATATGCATTAGTATACAGTATTGGTGTTTCTCTTTCTGACTTACTCCACCCTGTATAATAGGCTCCAGTTTCATCCACCTCATTAGAACTGATTCAAATGTATTCTTTTTAATGGCTGAGTAATATTCCATTGTGTATATGTACCACAGCTTTCTTACCCATTCATCTGCTGATGAACATCTAGGTTGCTTCCATGTCCTGGCTGTTATAAACAGTGTTGCAATGAACATTGGGGTACACCTGTCTCTTTCAATTCTGGTTTCTTTGGTGTGTATGCCCAGCAGTGGGATTGCTGGGTCATAAGGCAGTTCTATTTCCAGTTTTTTAAGGAATTTCCACACTGTTCTTGATAGTGGCTGTACTAATTTGCATTCCCACCAACTGTGTAAGAGGGTTCCCTTTTCTCCACATCTTATCCAGCATTAATTTTTTGTAGACTTTTGGATAGGAGGCATTCTGACTGGCGTGAGATGGTACCTCATTGTGGTTTTGATTTGCATTTCTCTGATAATGAGTGATGTTGAGCATCTTTTCATGTGTTTGTTAGCCATCTATATGTCTTCTTTGGAGAAATGTCTGTTTCGTTCTTTGGCCCATTTTTTGATTGGGTCATTTATTTTTCTGGAATTGAGCTGCAGGAGCTGCTTGTATATTTTTGAGATTAATTCTTTGTCAGTTGCTTTGTTTGCTACTATTTTCTCCCATTCTGAAGGCTGTCTTTTCACATTGCTTATAGTTTCCTTCGCTGTGCGAAAGCCTTTAATTTAATTAGGTCCCATTTGTTTATTTTTGCTTTTATTTCCATTACTCTGGGAGGTGGGTCATAGAGAATCCTGCTGTGATTTATGTCAATGAGTGTTTTGCCTATGTTTTCCTCTGGGAGTTTTATAGTTTCTGGTCTTATGTTTAGAACTTTAATCCATTTTGAGTTTATTTTTGTGTATGGTGTTAGAAAGTGTTCTAGTTTCATTCTTTTACAAGTGGTTGACGAGTTTTCCCAGTACCACTTGTTAAAGAGATTGTCTTTTCTCCATTGTATATTCTTGTGTCCTTCATCAAAGATAAGGTGTCCATAGGTGTGTGGATTTATCTCTGTGCTTTCTATTTTGTTCCATTGATCTGTATTTCTGTCTTTGTGCCAGTACTACACTGTCTTGATGACTGTAGCTTTGTGCTATAGCTTGAAGTCAGGCAGGTTGACTCCTCCAGTTCCATTCTTCTTTCTCAAGATAGCTTTGGCTATTCGAGGTTTTTTGTTTTTCCATACAAATTGAGAAATTATTTGTTCTAGTTCTGTGAAAAATACTATTGGTAGCTTGATAGGGATTAGATCGAATCTGTAGATTGCTTTGGGTAGTATACTCATTTTCAGTGTATTGATTCTTCCAATCCATGAACATGGTATATTTCTCCATATATTTGTGTCATCTGATTTCTTTCTTATAGTTTTCTATATATAGGTCTTTTGTTTCTTTAGGTAAATTTATTCCTAAGAATTTTATTCTTTTTGTTGCAGTGGTGAATGGAATTGTTTCCTTAATTTCCCTATTTTCTCATTGTTAGTGTATAAGAATGCAAGGAATTTCTGTGTGTTAATTTTATGTCCTGAAACATTTCTATATTCATTGATTAGCTCTAGTAATTTTCTGGTGGAGTCTTTAGGATTTTCTATGTAGAGGATCATGTTATCTGCAAACAGTGAGAACTTATTTCCCCAATCTGGATTCCTTTTATTTCTTTTTCTTCTCTGATTGCTGTGGCTAAAACTTCCAAAACTATGTTGAAAAGTAATGGTGAGAGTGGGCACCCTTGTCTTGTTCCTGACTTAGGGGAAATGCTTTCAATTTTTTACCATTGAGGATAATGTTTGCTGTGGGTTTGTCATATATAGCTTTTATTATGTTGAGGTATGTTCCTCTAATTCCTGCTTTCTGGAGGGTTTTTGTCATAAATGGATGTTGAATTTTGTCAAAGGCTTTCTCTGCATCTATTGAGATAATCATATGGTTTTTATCTTTCAGTTTGTTAATGTGGTTTATTACATTGATTGATTTGTGGATATTCAAGAATCCTTGAATCCTTGGGATAAAGCCCCCTTGATCATGATATATGATTTTTTTAATATGTTGTTGGATTCTGTTGGCTAGGATTTTGTTAAGGATTTTTGCATCTATGTTCATCAGTTATATTGGCCTGTAGTTTTCTTTTTTGTGGCATCTTTGTCTGGTTTTGGTTTTAGGGTGACGGTGGCCTCATAGAATGAGTTTGGAAGTTTACCTTCCTCTGCAACTTTCTGGAAGAGTTTGAGTAGGATAGGTGTTAGCTCTTCTCTAAATTTTTGGTAGAATTCAGCTGTGAAGCCGTCTGATCCTGGGCTTTTGTTTGCTGAAAGATTTCTGATTATAGTTTTGATCTCCTTGCTTGTGATGGGTCTGTTAAGATTTTCTATTTCTTCCTGGTTCAGTTTTGAAAAGTTGTACTTTCCTAGGAATTTGTCCATGTCTTCCAAGTTGTCCATTTTATTGGCATATATTTGCTGTTAATAGTCTCTTATGATCCTTTGTATTTCTGTGTTGTCTGTGGTGACTTCTCCATTTTCATTTCTAAATTTGCTGATCTGATTCTTCTCCCTCTGTTTCTTGATGAGTCTGGCTAATGGTTTGTCTATTTTATTTATCTTCTCAATGAACCAGCTTTTAGCTTTGCTGATTTTTGCTATGGTCTCTTTTGTTTCTTTTGCATTTATTTCTGCCCTAATTTTTATGATTTCCTTCTACTAACCCTGGGGTTCTTCATTTCTTCCTTTTCTAGTTACTTTAGGTGTAAGTTCAGTTCAGTTGCTCAGTATTGTCCGACTCTTTGCGACCCCATGAATCGCAGCATGCCAGGCCTCCCTGTCCATCACCAACTCCCAGAGGTCACTCAAACTCATGTCCATTGAGTCAGTGATGCCATCCAGCCATCTCATCCTCTGTCGTCCCCTTCTCCGCCTGCCCCCAATCCCTCCCAGCATCAGAGTATTTTCCAATCAGTTAACTCTTCACATGAGGTGGCCAAAGTATTGGAGTTTCAGCTTTAGCATTAGTCCTTCCAATGAACACCCAGGACTAATTTCCTTTAGAATGGACTGGTTGGATCTCCTTGCAGTCCAGGGGATTCTCAAGAGTCTTCTCCAACAAATTAGATTATTTATTTGACTTTTTTCTTATTTCTTGAGGTAAGCCTGTATTGCTATGAACCTTCCCCTTAGCATTGCTTTTACAATGTCCCATAGGTTTTGGGTTGTTGTGTTTTCATTTTCACTTGTTTCTATGCATATTTTGATTTCTTTTTTTTTATTTCTTCTGTGATTTGTTGGTTATTCAGAAGTGTGTTGTTTAGCCTCTATATGTTGGAAGTTTTAATAGTTTTTTTTTTTTTTCTGTAGTTGACATATAATCTTACTGCATTGTGATCAGAAAAGATGCTTGGAATGATTTCAGTTTTCTTGAACTTACCAAGGCTAGATTTATGGCCCAGGATGTGATCTATCCTGGAGAAGTTTCCGTGTGCGCTTGAGAAAAAGGTGAAATTCATTGTTTTGGGGTGAAATGTCCTATAGATATCAATTAGGTCTAACTGATACATTGTATCATTTAAAGTTTGTATTTCCTTGCTAATTTTCTGTTTAGTTGATTTATCCATAGGTGTGGGTGGGGTATTAAAGTCTCCCATCATTACTGTGTTATTGTTAATTTCCCCTTTCATACTTGTTAGCATTTGCCTTACATATTGTGGTGTTCCTATGTTGGGTGAATATATATTTATAATTGTTATATCTTCTTGGATTGATCGTTTGATCGTTATGTAGTATCCTTCTTTGTCTCTTTTCACAACTATTATTTCAAAGTCTATTTTATCTGATATGAGTATGGCTACTCATGCTTTCTTTTTGTCTCCACTTGTGTGAAATATCATTTTCCAGACCTACACTTTCAGTCTGTATGTGTCACTTGTTTTGAGGTGAGTCTCTTATAGACAGCATATATAGGGGTCTTGTTTTTGCACCCATTCAGCCAGTCTTTGTCTTTTGATTGGGGCATTAAACCCATTTACATTTAAGGTAATTATTGATAAGTATGATCCCGTTGCCATTTTCTTTGTTGTTTTGTGTTGAAGCTTATGCACCTTTTCTGTGTTTCTTGTCTAGAGAAGATCTTTAGCATTTGTTGAAGAGCTGGTTTGTTGGTGCTGAATTCTCTCAGCTTTTGCTTCTCTGTAAAGTTTTTGATTTCTCCTTCATATTTCAGTGAGATCCTTGTACAGTAATCTGGGCTGTAGGTTTTTCTCTTTCATCACTTTAAGTATGTCCTGCCATTCCCTTCTGGCCTGGAGAGTTTCTATTGAAAGATGAGCTGTTATCTTTATGGGAATTCCCTTGTGCGTTATTTGTTGGTTTTCCTTTGCTGCTTTTAATATTTGTTCTTTGTGTTTTATCTTTGTTAACTTGATTAATATGTGTCTTGGGGTTTTTCACCTTGGTTTATCCTGTTTGGGACTCTCTGGGTTTCTTGGACTTGGGTGACTATTTCTTTCCACATTTTAGGGAAGTTTTCAACTATTATCTCCTCAAGTATTTTCTCATGGCCTTTTTTTTTTTGTCTTCTTCTGGGACTCCTATGATTCGAATGTTGAGGCATTTGACATTGTCCCATAGGTCTCTGAGGTTATCCTCATTTCTTTTACTTCTTTTTCCCTTTTTCCTCAATGCTTCATTTATTTCCACCATTCTATCTTCTACCTCACTTATCCTGTCTTCTGCCTCAGTTATTTTACTGATGATTACCACCGGGGTGTTTTTGATCTCACTTATTGCATTATTCATTATTAACTGACTCTTTTTTATTTCTTCTAGATCCTTGTTAAACTTTTCTTGCATCTTCTCGATCCTTGTCTCCAGGCTATTTATCTGTCAATCCATTTTGTTTTCAAGATTTTTTTAAAATCATTTTTGCTATCATTATTCTGAATTGTTTTTAAGATAGGCTCCCTATCTCCTCCTCTTTTGTTTGGTTTGGTGGGCATTTATCATGTTCCTTTACCTGCTGAGTATTTCTCTGCCTTTTCATCTTGCTTAGATTGCTGTCTTTGGGGTGGCCTTTCTGTATTCTGGCAGTTTATGGTTTCTCTTTATTATAGAGGTTCCTCCCTGTGGGTGGGGTTGGACGAGTGGCTTGTCAAGGTTTCCTGGTTAGGGAAGCTTGCATCAGTGTTTTGGTGGGTGGAGCTGGATTTCTTCTCTCTGGAGGGTAATGAAGTGTTCAGTAGTGAGTGTTTAGAAGTTTGTGGGTTTGGTGTGACCTTGGGCAACCTGTATATTAAAGCTCAGGGCTATGTTCCTGCATTGCTGGAGAATTTGCATGGTATTTTTTGCTCTGGAACTTGTTGGCTCTTGGGTGGAGCTTGGTTTCAGTGTAGGTAAGCAGAAGATATTAAGAAGAGGTGGCAAGAATACACAGAAGAACTGTACAAAAAAGATCTCAGGACCCAGATAATCACGATGGTGTGATCACTCATCTAGAGCCAGAAATCCAGGAATGTGAAGTCAAGTGGGCCTTAGAAAGCATCACTACGAACGAAGCCAGTGGAGGTGATGGAATTCCAGTTGAGCTATTTCAAATCCTAAAACATGGTGCTGTGAAAGTGCTGCACTCAGTATGCCAGCAAATTTGGAAAACTCAGGAATGGCCACAAGGCTAGAAAAGGTCAGTTTTCATTCCAATCCCAAAGAAAGGCAATGCCAAAGAATGCTCAAACTACTGCACAATTGCATTCATCTCACACGCTAGTAAAGTAATGCTCAAAATTCTCCAAGCCAGGCTTCAACAATATGTGAGCTGTGAAATTCCTGATGTTCAAGCTGGTTTTAGAAAAGGCAGAGGAACCAGAGATCAAATTGCCAACATCCACTGGATCATGGAAAAAGCAAGAGAGTTCCAGAAAAACATCTATTTCTGCTTTATCGACTATGCCAAAGCCTTTGACTATGTGGATCACAATAAACTGTGGAAGATTCTGAAAGAGATGGGAATACCAGAACACCTGACCTGCCTCTTGAGAAATCTGTATGCAGGCCAGGAAGCAACAGTTAGAAGTGGACATGGACCAACAGACTGGTTCCAAATAGGAAAAGGAGCACGTCAAGGCTGTATATTGTCACCCTGCTTATTTAACTTCTATGCAGAGTACATCATGAGAAACGCTGGACTGGAAGAAACACAAGCTGGAATCAAGATTGCCAGGAGAAATACCAATAACCTCAGATATGCAGATGACACCACCCTTATGGCAAAAAGTGAAGAGGAACTAAAAAGCCTCTTGATGAAAGTGAAAGTGGAGAGTGAAAAAGTTGCCTTAAAGTTCAACATTCAGATAATGAAAATATGGCATCTGGTCCCATCACTTCATGGGAAATAGATGGAGAAAGTGGAAACAGTGTCAGATGTTATTTTCTTGGGCTCCAAAATCACTGCAGATGGTGACTGCAGCCATGAAATTAAAAGATGCTTACTCCTTGGAAGAAACGTTATGACCAATCTAGATAGCATACTCAAAAGCAGAGACANACTCATTGGAAAAGACTCTGATGCTGGGAGGGATTGGGGGCAGGAGGAGAAGGGAACAACAGAGGATGAGATGGCTGGATGGCATCACTGACTTGATGGATGTGAGTCTGAGTGAACTCCGGGAGTTGGTGATGGACAGGGAGGCCTGGCGTGCTGCGATTCATGGGGTAGCAAAGAGACGGACACGACTGAGTGACTGAACTGAACTGAACTGATGGAGGCTTTTGGATGAGCTCTTATTGATTAATATTCCCTGGAGTCAGGAGTTCTCTGGTGTTCTCAGGTCTTGGACTTAAGCCTCCTGCCTCTGGTTTTCAGTCTTATTCTTACAGTAGCCTCAAGACTTCTCCATCCATATGGCACCAATGATAAAACATCTAGGTTAATGGAGAAAGGATTCTCCACAATGAGAGACACCAAGAAAGGTTCACTGAATTACTTGGAGAAGAGAAGAGGGCAGAGGGGAGATAGAGGTGACCAGGAGAAGAGGGGGAATCAAATGGAGAGAGAGAATTCTAGAATTCTAGCCAGTAATCAAATCCTTGTGTGCTCTCCACAGTCTGGAACATCCAGAGAGGTTCACAGAGTTACATAAAGAAGAGAAGAGGGAGGAAGGAGATAGAGGTGACCAGGAGGAGAAGAGGGGGTTTCAAAAGGAGAGAGACAGATCTAGCCAGTAATCCATTCCTTAAGTGTTCTCCACAGCCGGGAATACCGAAAGAGATTCACAGAGTTGGGTAGAGAAGAAAAGAGGGAGGGAGGAGATAGAGGAGATCTAGGGGAGAAAAAGGAGAGTCAAAAGGGGGAGAGGGCAATCAAGACAGTTATCACATGCCTAAATAAAAATGAGTACTGAAGAATGGGTTCCTAAAGGTATAAAATTGATAACAAATACCAAAAAGCAAATATTAAAAATCTAGAGTAGAGGTTAGACTCTCAAAAGTACAATATTAAAACAAAACAAAATCACAAAAATATATATGAAATTTGCTTTAAAAATAGGGTCTTTTTTTGCAAGTTAATAGTAGGTTATAAAAATGAAAATTAAAGGTGTAATAGAGGACTTAAAAATTAAAAAATAAAAAATGATAATAGTAAAAATATATCTAGGAATTTCTCTGGAGTTGTTGTGGGCAGTGTGGGGTCAGTTCAGATAGTTCCTTGTTCCAGCTTATACTTCTCAAGATCTATGCTGCTGCTGCTGCTGCTGCTGCTGCTACTAAGTTGCATCAGTCGTGTCCGACTCTGTGTGACCGCATAGACAGCATCCCACCAGGCCCCTTCAAATGTAGTCAGTGCTAATTACAAGGTTTTAATCTGTTACACCTGTCACTTCCAAAGTGGTTCATTTTGTTTTTTTTGGCTGCTTCTGTTTGCAAGTCTCTTCAGTGTCTAATTTCCACTCTGAAACAAGGGGGTGAAGTTGATCACTTATTTAGGCTCACTTGTTCAGTCGTGCTATGGGGAGGGAGGAACGCTGCAAACAAATATCACTGGCGTGTGTGGGGAGTGCTTGCAGTGTCTGGGCCACACTGGGTTTGCCCCTGGTCAGGCGTGTGTGCTTTCCCAGTCTACACTGCTTAGGCAGAGGGGATGCTCTGCAGGGGAACTGTCTATAGCAGGCCCTGTGCTGCATGCACTTCCCAGGTCTAAGCCACTCAGGTTTAGGTTCTTGGGTACTCCACAAAGGCACAGACTCGATTGGGCCTGTGTTTTTGCCCTTCCCAGGTCTGAGCAGCTCAGGCGACCAGGTGCTTGGAGAGCACACACTCCCCAGGTGCATGTGTCTTATCGCCTCCCCTGTCCCAGCTGCTTGGTTTCCTGGGTGTGCAGCGGGAGCACCATCGCAGGTGTGCCCTGTGTCTCTTCTGGGGAGCTGATCTCTGGCTGTGACCCTCCCAGTGGATGTCAACCGTCCAGGATCCCTGGAAGACTGGTTAGCAGCTGGGAGCCTGCTGACAGTTTGGTAGAGGATCCCGAATTTGCCCCTTGCCTTCCAGCTCTAGCTGTTGCCTGCTTGCCTCCCTGCCTCTGATGGGGGATGGGAAAGTCCTCAGCTGGCTAGCTCTCCTCTGGTATTTGCTTAGTCCTTTGTTCTGTGAGTGGGCTGGCAGGGACTTAGGTTAGGGCTTTTCCTGGGAAAGTTCTCTCTCTCTGTCTTTTTTTTCTCTCTCTGGCTATCCCACAGTTTGGGTTGCTATCTCATGTTAGCTCCCTCAGATTGTCCTCAGGGCATTCAGGCCTGTTCCCTACCCTAAGCAATGCTGCCCACGCCTCCCTGTTCAGCCCCCGCTTGCTGGTGGTGGACACGAGCATCTGGGCTACTTCTCCGCTGGGAGTTACCCTTAGGCACGTAATCTGTGGGTTTTATTTATTTATTTATTTTTCCTCCTGGTTATGTTGCCCTCTGATATTCCAAAACTCTCCACAGACCCACTGGTGAGAGAGTTTCCTGGTATTTGGAAACTTTTTCTCTTTTATGACTCTCTCCCAGGAAGGGTCTCTGTCCCTAACTCTTTTGTATATCTTTTTATTGTTTATATTTTGTCCTACCTCCTTTTGAAGACAATGGGCTGCCTTTCTGGGTGTCTGGTGTCCTGTGCCAGCAATTCAGAAGTTGTTTTGTGGAATTTGCTCAGTGTTCAAATGTTACTTCAATGGGGAGAAAATGGTTTCCCTGTCCTATTCCTCCGCCATCCTAGGACCTCCCCCTTTTTATTACCCTTGAGGAGGATAATACAAAGAAAGATTCTTGCATAACTTTTACTGGAAGTTAGACTCAAAATATCTAAATTATTGTATCATTTGATTCTGATGGCACCTTCCCTTAATTTTACCTTAAGCCAAAGATATCTATGGCTGTACAAAGATTTACAGATTGTACAAGTAAAATTAATCATAGGCATAGGATGTCTTAGAAAAACTAGGTATAAAAAATAAAAATGAAAGGAATAATAAAGAACATGAAAACAATATGAAAAAGGAAAGTAAAAAATGGGAAAAGGAAAAACAGAAAGGGGAAACAAAAAAAAGAAAAATGTTAGAGAGTAGTAGTTCAACCTTTGCCTCCCTAGGAGGTCTTCCAGTACTTGACTGTTCTCTTGACCTGCTGTGGGGGCAGCTCAGACTCTAATCTAGCCCTACTCCTGCATGTACTTATGTGCAGTAACACATGGTTGCCAGAGCTAGGATGTTTTCTTTTGTGTGAATACTCTTTGTCCTCTTAGATTCCACAGCCATAGAGTCTACCTAGTTGATTGTGTAGATTTATTCTGAAGCTTGTACAGCTGGTGGAAAAGTTTTTGATCCTCTTCCTTAGTCATTCTGCCCATGGAGCTCAATTGTGGTTTTATCTCTACCTCTGCATGTGGGTCATCCACAGGAGCTGGCTCCTGAGGCTGATGTGAAGGACTTGGATCTGCCCCAGTGAGAAGGAAGTTTTACTATCTCATCATTTTTATATACAAATTTTGAAGCTGTTTGCTTTAAGTACTTGTTCTGTTTTCACTATTCTTAAACTAGTGTTCTGTGAGGATTGGTAGAGAAGGTGTGGGTGAAAGTCATGCCTGATCCTCATGAAGTTTTATTTGTTTTTAATTAGTAAAGTTGCATCCTGGCAAATATCGTAGTCTCTTGTGAATTAGATTAATACAACCAATTATCTGTAAAAACAGTCTACTCTAGTCCCTTGATAAGGCACATGTCCTGATATGGGTAGCTCACATGGCCTCTCCTAGATGACATTAGAATTTTCTGCTGGCTTCATGTTACTAGATTAATTACTATGGAATGCTTTCACGGTGCCTACTCTTTTTCTGCAAGGCTTTATCTTCATTTATTTTTGTGCTGTTTTTTACTTTTCCTTTCCTCCTCTTTTCAGAAGTGGATGAAATCAAATGAAAAAAAAAGTAAATTAATACAGGCATTATACAGAAAATAAAAACATCAAGTACACTTTGCTAATTTTAATACCCCAACTCTTTGTTACCCTTTCTTTGTAAACTAAAATGATCCTGGTAAAACATCTAATTTTCTGAGTGAATAATTGTAGGTAAAATGTGTGCCTTCTCAGTTGTGTCCATTTTTTGTGACTTCATGAATTGTAGCCTACCAGACTTCTCTCCATGGAATTTTCTGGGCAAGAATACTGGAACAGGTTGTCATTTTCTCCTCCAGGGGATCTTTGTGACTCAGTGATCAAATCCACATCTGCTGTGTCTCCTGATTGGCACATGGATTCTTCACCACTGATCCACCTGGGAAGCCTGTAGATAAAATTAGTCAGAAGTTATTCCTTAAAGTTGGTAATACCCATACTCCATACAATGATACAATTATCAATGTATTTCCTAAACATATCTATTTCCTAAGCCTATCAGTTTTCATTCAAATCCCAAAGAAAGGTAATGAATGCCAAAGAATGTTCACACTACTGCACAATTGCACTCAACTCATAGGCTAGCAAAGTAATGCTCAAAATTCTCCAAGACACGCTTCAACAGTACATGAGTTATGAACTTCCAGATGTTTAAATTGGATTTAGCAAAGGCAGAGGAACCAGAGATCAAATTGCCAACATCCGATGAATCATAGAAAAAGCCAGAGTTCCAGAAAAAACATCTATTTCTGCTTTATTGACTATGTCAAAGCCTTTAACTATGCGGATCACAACAAACTGTGAAAAATTCTTAAAGAGATGGGAGTAACAGATCACCTGACCTGCCTCCTGAGAAACCTGTATGCAGATCAAGAAGCAACAGAACTGGACATGGAACAACAGACTGGTTCCAAATTGGGAAAGGAGTACATCAAGGATGTATATTTTCACCCTGCTTATTTAACTTATTTGCAGAGCACATCATGTGAAATGCCATGCTGGATGAATGAAGCACAAGCTGGAATCAAGATTTCTGGGAGAAATATCAATAACCTTAGATATACAGATGAAACCACCCTAAAGGCAGAAAGTGAAGAGGAACTAAAAAGCCTCTTGATGAAAGTGAAAGTGGAGAGCGAAAAAGTTGGCTTAAAGCTCACCATTCAGAAAACGAAGATCATGGCATCCGGTCCCATCATTTCATGGCAAGTAGATGGTGAAACAATGGAAACAGTGAGAGACTATCTTTTCTTGGGCTTCAGGATCACTGTAGATGGTGACTGCCGCCATGAAATTAGAAGACACTTGCTCCTTGGAAGAAAAGCTATGACCAACCTAGACAGCATATTAAAAAGCAGAGACCTTACTTTGCCAACAAATGTCCATTTAGTCAAAGCTATGTTTTTTTGTTTTCTAGTAGTCATGTATGTATGTGAGAGTTGGACTATGAAGAAAGCTGAATGCCAAAGAATTGATGCTTTTGAACTGTGGTGTTGGAGAAGACTCTTGACAGTCCCTTGAACAGCAAGGAGATCCAACAAGTCCATCCTAAAGGAAATCAGTCCTGAATATTTATTGGAAGGACTAATGCTGAAAATGAAACTATAATACTTTGCTATCTGACATGAAGAACTAACTCATTGGAAAAGACCCTGATACTGGGAAAGATTGGATTCAGAAGGAGAAGGGGACGACAGAGGATCAGATGGTTGGATGGCATCACTGACTCGATGGACATGAGTTTGAGCAAATTCAGGGCATTGGTGATGGACAGGGAAAGCTGGCATGCTGCAGTCCATGGGGTCGCACAGAGTTGGACACGACTGAGTGACTAAACTAAACTGAAACATAATCTAATTTGATCTGTACTGAAGAAAATTATTATACACATTTTAAAGATGAAGAAGCAATCTCAAAGAGGTAAATCTTCCCAAGATCACTCAAAAAACCCTGCTTTAGGGATAGGAATAGAATTAATAGGCTTCTGAATCCCAGCATGGTCCTTACGTTCTTTCCATTCACTGCTTCCTTTTGATAATTTAGAATTATTTTGAACAAACAACTGTGTTGACAAAAAGTAGACAATACTTCATCCTTTCTAACAATCAGTAGTGCATGAGTTAGTTCCAAGTAAGGATTTATAGAACACTATCTGAAAAAGCCAATGAACGGTGGCCAGAGACTTGACTGTATGTGTGATAGAAATGACCCCAGGTCAAACATCTGGTTTTTCAGGCAGATTCATAAACACCATCTGTGGAACTGCATTTTGAATTACAAGGATAAAATTGAAATGCATATATGCAATGTAATGTTATCTGAAGATAGAAACTATGTTTTAAATCACATATGTCATAGTTAATTCCTGTGTATTTTAATATTGATGGGGACAGATATACTAGATGATATCCATGAAGTATTTTTAGTGTAAGGGTTATTTACATTAGATTCATATTCTACTCTAATGGGAATAATCCTTTCATTTATTGCTAAAAACTGAAAAAAAAATGAAACACTGTAAAAATATAATACTAACTTTCCTAATTTAGAAAATTTTGTTTGTAGCCTCCTATGTACCAACTCAGAATTGCTCTTTATTCTCTAAGTTTATTTTTCTGAATTATATATTTACTTGTCTGACAACTCTACAAACTGGTTTAAGTACCATGCCCTGAAAAAAATTTGTTTATTAAATTAACCATATATCTTTAATATAGCACATTTGGTTAGTCAATATGTGTGTGTTTAGTCGCATTTCCGACTCTTGTGACCCCATAGACTAGCCTGCTCCTCTTTCCATGGGATCCTCCAAGCAAGAATACTGGAGTGGGTTGTCATTTCCTTCTCTATTTGTCAGTTTATCAGAAGTAAACAATGGTAGACTGTACCTCTTGAAAAGCAAACTGCTCCGACTCCTTAGTGTATTTCGATTAAATTTTACCTATATGATAGTAGAGATTAGAAATCTGACTAGTGGAAAACAGGGAAAAAACAATGAATTAATATAGGAGCTAAAATACATATGGACAAGAGAAGAACTGATAAACACAAAATGAAACTTTGATTCAATGCTCTCCCTAATGCTTTCAGGTAAGTACTTCGTGGAATTGATTTTCCCTCTGTTCTCGCCAATCCCTTATACTTGCTTCACTGATTTATTTAGGTAATTTTAGGGTAACAACAATGATTTTCCATGCTTTATTTGGGATTAATATATAAGTATATCATAGTGCTGGGAAAGAGCATGCTTTTTAAGACCAGGTTCATCTGAANATATTAAATGGATTCATAATAAGAATAAAAAAAAAGATAAACAGTGATATATTTAGTAAGCTCCATATTGCTAAGATAGACATATTTTACCTTTGAGCCTGGATTTAAAGTAATTGCATGCAGATATTGAGATTCTATTTCAGTAATCAAACCTTCATATCAAAAAACAATTCATTCCTTTTAGATCAAAGTAAGAATCAAAAATAAATGACAGAGATCTGGATAGACTCTCTTATACAGTGTCATACACATACAGAGTGAAGTAAGATAGAAAAACAAATATTGTATGACATCGCTTATATGTGGAATCTAGAAAAATGACACAGATGAACTTATTTGCAAAGCAGAAATAAACACACAGATGTAGGGAACAAAGGTATGGATACCAAGGAGGGGAGAAGGTAGGATGAATTGGGAGATTGAGATTGATGTATATACACTACTGTGTATAAAATAGGTAACTAAATGAGGACATATTGCGTAGCACAAGGAAGTCTACACAGCACTATTGTGACCTAAATAGGAAGAAAATAAAAATAAAAAGAGGGGGATATATGTATACTGTATAGCTAATTGGCTTTGCTGTACAGCAGAAACTAACACAATATTATAAAGCAAATAAATAGCAATCCACTCCAGTATTCTTGCCTGGAAAATTCCATGGAGAGAGGAGCCTGGTGGGCTCCAGCCCATGGGATCACAATGTTGTAAACAATTTAGTGACTAAGGATGTCAGTCTTCTCTGTTCATGGGGATTCTCTAGGCAAGAATACTGGAGTGTGTTGCCATGCCCACTCCATGCTAGAGTAGGTTTCCATGCCTATCTCCAGGGAGGATCTTCCCAACCCAGGGATCGAACCCAGGTCTCCCGTATTGCAGGCAGATTCTTTACCATCTGAGCCACCAGGGAAGCTCAAGAATACTGGAGTGAGTAGCCTATCCCTTCTCCAGGGGATCTTCCTGATCCGGGAGTTGAGCTGAGGTCTCCTGCATTGAAGGTGGATTCTTTACCAGATGAGCTACCAGGGAAGCCCTCCAGTATTATTATTTAAAAATCAATAGTGAATGAGATGAATAAAGAAAACCAGAATTTAAAGGAACAAACTCTACAGTGGAGCTAAAATTTTGTCATTGTACACACCAAAGAGCTAAAATTGTGTTATTGTACATAGAAAATTTAATATTTTTCTGTATATGTGAGAAAAGAAAGAAATATAAATGTTGTTACAAAGTATAAAGCCTTGACTGTAGATGCCAGTATATGGAAATTTCTGTTTGTTGACTGAGTGGGTTATTGAAACAAAATAGGGACAAAACGACCAATTTCAGCAATGGATTAGTACAAAATAAGAAATCAAAGAAGGGTTAGTGTGAATCAAAGTTACATTAAATGTTTGGAGTTTTTTTAAAAAAGCACAGAATCCAGAGAAAGCATATTTTGTCCAAACTCCTAGATTTCTTGTGAAAATTCCAGGTAGGTCTTTGAAAGCATGGTAACACTCATTTGACTTTATCTACAGAAAAGGCAGAAACAGTATGTGAAAATCCCAAACCACAAGAATAGTAATACTGAGTGATCCTATTTCTTTGAAAGCATGTCACATGAAAACATGGAATAGTTAATAGAAATGAAATTGCAACTAAATCATATGCTCTATTAGTTTAAAAAAAGGTCAAATGAATTATTTTGGTGTGAGATGCTTTGAAATGTTTCCATCAAGGAAAATTATATCAAAACAACATTCATTTAGAAGTGTTAATATAGAGGGTGCATTTAACATTTTAATTTATAATATGTATATTCTATAATAAAAATAATTCAAGCATATAAAGTAACTATGTGCAGTTCTTATGCATGTCTTAATCATTATGTCTCCTAATATAATTCTTGAATCATTTGATTATTTGTAAATGTGTGTTATATTTTGAAAATTTTGTTCTACTAATTCCAGTTCAGTTCAGTTCAGTTGATCAGTTGTGTCCAACTCTTTGCGACCCCATGAATCGCAGCATGCCAGGCCTCCCTGTCCATCACCATCTCCCGGAGTTCACTCAAATTCACGTCCATCGAGTCAGTGATGCCATCCAGCCATCTCATCCTCTGTTGTCCCCTTCTCCTCCTGCCACCAATCTGTCCCAGCATCAGAGTCTTTTCCAATGAGTCAACTCTTCTCATGAGGTGGCCAAAGTACTGGAGTTTCAGGTTTACCATCATTCCTTCCAAAGAAATCCCGGGGCTGATCTCCTTCAGAATGGACTGGTTGGATCTCCTTGCAGTCCAAGGGACTCTCAAGAGTCTTCTCCTACACCACAGTTCAAAAGCATCAATTCTTCGGCGCTCAGCCTTCTTCACAGTCCAACTCAACATCCATACATGACTACTGGAAAAACCCTAGCCTTGACTAGACGGACCTTAGTTGGCAAAGTAATGTCTCTGCTTTTGAATATACTATCTAGGTTGGTCATAACTTTTCTTCCAAGGAGTAAGCATCTTTTAATTTCATGGCTGCAGTCACCATCTGCAGTGATTTTGGAGCCCAAAAAAATAAAGTCTGACACAGTTTCCACTGTTTCCCCATCTATTTCCCATGAAGTGATGGGACTGGATGCCATGATCTTCATTTTCTGAATGTTGAACTTTACGCCAATTTTTTCACTCTCCTCTTTCTCTTTCATCAAGAGGCTTTTTAGTTCCTCTTCACTTTCTGCTGTAAGGGTGGTGTCATCTGCATATCTGAGGTTATTGATATTTCTCCCGGCAATCTTGATTCCAGCTTATGTTTCTTCCAGTCCAGCGTTTCTCATTATGTATTCTGCATATAAGTTAAATAAGCAGGGTGACAATATACAGCCTTGATGTACTCCTTTTCCTTTTTGGAACCAGTCTGTTCCATGTCCAGTTCTAACTGTTGCTTCCTGACCTGCATATAGGTTTCTCAAGAGGCAGGTCAGGTGGTCTGGTATTCCCATCTCTCTCAGAATTTTCCACAGTTTATTGTATACCCATCTTCAGTTTGTTTCTGTTGAACGTTATTTTCTTTGATTATGAATTACGTTTTTCTACTTCTTTGTATATCCAGCTTAAAAAAATGTTATTGTTATTAAATGTTTTATAGGTAGTACATTTATTATCTATAATAAATATTATGGATTATATCATGTTGTCTTTTAAAAAATATTACATTTTGTTCTGCTAAGCAAATGACTAACATATTATTTAGATTTCTTCAAGTTTTGTTCTCAGGGTACTATGGTCTCTTTATTTCTAGAGAATTTCCTTATGTTATGACTTGGTTCTTATTTTTAATTCATGGCCTTTGTTGGGTCTAAACTAATTTCCTGAAGGTTTCAGTGGTTTCTTCACTGTTGTTGCACTTAAACTCTAACAGTTTTGTGGTTTGTGATATTTTTGTTCCTTTCTCAGTCCCTCGTTAACCATTCTCTGTTAAGTTTTGTGGACTCTTGCTCTGCACATGTGGTTTGACCCTTCCCTTTTCCCAGGGAAATCCCCACCAGCGATTTGGCACCCTTTTATCAAACTACCTGCTTTTCCAGCATTTCTCTCCTTTTCATTGCTCTATTCACAATCCTAGCCACATCCTAAAATGCATGTTTCAATCTCTGGTTTTTTATTTCATCAAGTGCCAGAAGCTAGGTGCTCTGCTAGGACTCCAACTCCATATGCTAAAGAAACTTCTGGCAAAAGTGGGCCTCACCTCATATGTTTTCTTTCTTCAAGGATTGTAGTCATTCACATTTTGTCATTCAATGCCTGAAAACATTGCCACATATATTTTGTTTACATTTATAATTTGTGCTGAGAGGGAAAGTCTGGTGATGTTTACTCTTTCATGTTCTTATTTTTTTGAAAGTTGCTCAGTCTTTGAAATGACAAGAAAGTTTGTGTTTACAATTGAAAAAATACAGGGTCATTAGAGCTTTTCCTGTCATCTTCCATAACTCACCCTAGTTTGAGCTCATCAAAGTTAATGTCATGATATGAAACTTCCCTTACTGTGTCTCATTGCCCATGTGTACATAAACACAATTAGATAAGATTTTTTTCTGTTTATTTTTATTTTTTAAGATACGAGCATAATGAAGGTAGAAGTTAGGTATTTTTTTTTAAATCACCAATCAGTATATTATGTGCATCACTGTTGGTTAATAATGAAGCTCTATTTAATTCTATGAGCAAATCATAATTAATTAAACTATTTCCTTGTGGATAGGAATTTTAGATTATTGACGCTACAACATATATTCAGTAAACATCTGTTCTTGTTACTTTTTATCTGTATAATAGATTCCTTCATGTGGGATTGCTGGGTCAAAGGCTAAAACACATTTTAATATATTGGGTTTACTTTCTGAAAACGTGTAAGCTGTTCTTTTCCACCAAAAATGTATGAAAATGCTAGTTTCCTTGCCTCCTTGGCAAAATACATTTGGAAGTTGAATATATCAATCACTTTCCTATCAAATTTCCTTTGAAAACTATGTAAACTGAGCTTGACAGAAATCAAAAGCTGTTTCAAGTATGATAAATTGTTAATATATTTAAAATCCCATAGGTAGGGCTTCTCTGGTGGCTCGGTGGTAAAGAATCCACCTGCCAAGCAGAAGATGTGGGTTCCATCCCTGGGTTGGGAAGATCTCCTGGAAAAGGAAATGGCAACCCTGTCCAGTATTCTTGTCTGGGAAATCCCATGGACAGAGGAGCCTGGTGGGCTTCAGTCCATCAGATCACTAAAGAGTTGGATGTGACTTAGCAACTAAACAACAACAAATCCCATAGATGAATGAGAATATTTGAAAAGTTACATAGACTAGTCAATAGAGACTGAAGTCACAAAAACGTATGATAGAGAAAAGGAAAGTGAACATAGTAAGATTTATCAAGGCTTTTTTATGTTCTTGTATGTGCTTGCATTATCCTATTTAATATTGAAAATGTAATTTTAATGTGAAGTTTATTTATTGGCATATTTTCTTGAGAGTAAACAACTTTCAGAAAAGACTTGCAGTCATGAGTTAATGACCCAAAATCTGGCTGAAACTATTTTACTATCAATTGAATGTCCATTTCAAAAATAAAGATTTTTCCCAAAGTTCAGTTCAGTTGAGTCGCTCAGTTGTGTACGACTCTTTGTGACCCCATGAATCGTAGCATGCCAGGCCTCCCTGTCCATCACCATCTCCCGCAGTTCACTCAGACTCACATCCATCGAGTCAGTGATGCCATCCAGCCATCTCATCCTCTGTTGTCCCCTTCTCCTCCTGGCCCCAATCCCTTCCAGCATCAGAGTCTTTTCCAATGAGTCAACTCTTTGCATGAGGTGGCCAAAGTACTGGAGTTTCAGCTTTAGTATCATTCCTTCCAAAGAAATCCCAGGGCTGATCTCCTTCCGAATGGACTGGTTGGAACTCCTTGCAGTCCAAGGGACTCTCAAGAGTCTTCTCCAACACCACAGTTCAAAAGCATCAATTCTTTAGCGCTCAGCCTTCTTCACAGTCCAACTCTCACATCCATACATGACCACAGGAAAAACCCTAGCCTTGACTAGACGGACCTTAGTTGGCAAAGTGATAAGTGGCAATTAATTTTAAGGCACTTCCATTTTGATTAACATTTCAGTGACATCATTAATAACAAATGGTCCACAAAGCCTGGGAAAGTTTAAATCTACAAATTTATTAAGTTTTGAGGAACTTGAGTCTGTTTTATTAATGTTTAGATTTCCTTTGTCTTTCTATCTAAGACAAAAATATTAAATAGAAACTGTTGAATCTTCTGTTGACCATGTCTTTGGTTTAATTGTGAAATTGATCAGTCAAACCATGTCAGAGTTTTGCCTTTTACTTAAATCTCAAAACAGAGGTCATCAAGTTTTGTTGCTGAAATCACAAAGACAAATCTGTCAACAGTTGCAGATCAGTGAACTTCTCACATACTTCTCTAAAACCATAGCAATTACATTTTATTAAGAACACCTGATTTTATCTTACGGTTCTGCTTGCTACAACATGCTTGTGTGAAAGATTTAAGAGTGTTTTCACTGTAGAATTTTAAATTCTCTGATTAATGGAATTTCCATTTAGTTTCATGTGTTGGTGTTACTTATTAACACAGAATTCTGCAGTTTTACAAGAGCTGGAGATTCTGAGAAGTTGGTTATTTCAGTCTAAAATGACAGAAAAACCATATATTTAAACTATATATTTAATCTATTCTGTATTTTAGACCACAGATAAATTTAAGCTTTTTCTTTAGAGAATAACAATTTGTTAATTGTGCTACCCACATCATGTACAAAACAACAAAATTAGTGTGAAGATATGTTTATTAAGCCATCTGTTCACCATAGAACTTCTAAGACATTCCTCCAAATTTTTCAAATCAGGTTGTTTCATAGGACTCAGAGTGAAGTGATGATACTGTAGTTTTTTTGGTAGAGAGAATTACTGAATATAAAAGTTTGAAGATAATGAGGGAAAGAGACTATAATGATCCCAAGAAACATTTTCTTGATTAGAAGGTGGATGATGCAGGAGAGCAGAAGTTGTACTCTTACTGTACACTGTGCTCAAAACAAAAGTCATATATCCCTTGTAGTTTTTCCACAAATGTGTGATGTTGATGCTAACAAAATGTTCAAATCACTAAACATGCATTAACAGTTTGCTAGCGGTATGTGTCAGGGAGCTACTATCAATGTGCAAAATAACCTACATCTTCCAATTTATACGTGCCACAAGCACAGCTTACTCTATGCAAATTCATGGCTTTGGAGAATTAAAGGTAAACATAAAAGGAGACATAGGCATAGTGGCAAACAAAATTAAATTTCCTATCAACTAGAACAAGGAAGACTCACATAGGAATAGTAAGGCACAGAAGCCTCACTTTTTTCTATTTCACCTGAAGTGTAAACTACTCAAAGACTTTTAAAGTTGTCATTTTTAAAGCATAACACATGCTGTATAACCACTTAGCTTCATAACTTTTATTATTAACTAACATATTCGTTATATAGATTTTATTTATATGCTTTTGAGGGCAACGATTTTTATTGTCACTGTAACTCCATAATTTTTGTTAATGTCTCATTCGTAGTACAATGCTGAGTACAGATTTGTTTATGGGAGAATAAAGAAATATATAACAGTCAAAAAATTAACATCTATATTATATTGTTAACATGTTATTTAACATTGGTATTTATAAAAATATTCGCATTATAAAATAACAAAATTGATCTTTAGAAAGAAGTTTTAAATGGGGTGTTCCAATTTAGAAAGTTGAAAAACATATTTTTGTCTCATTGATATTTTCAATATCTAGGTTTATTTAAAGAGGGGAATAAACTTAAGTATATAAAAACATAAATATGTATATACACACATATATATACTGTATATATTTATATATACAGTATGTGTGTATGTATGAAGTGTATGCAAAGTTTATATACATGCATGCTAAGTTGCTTCAGTCGCATCTGTCTCTGCAACCCTATGGACTGTAGCCCACCAGCCTCCTCTGTCCATGGGATTCTCCAGGCAGGAATACTAGAGTGGGTTACCATGCCCTCCTCCACGGGATCTTGCCCATCCAGGGATGGAACCCGCCCCTCTTATGTCTCCTGCATTGGCAGGTGCGTTCTTTACCACTAGCGCCACCTGGGAAGCCCAAAGATAAATGAGTCTAAATCAATCTGTGTAAAATTGCCTGAATCACACCAGGTTCTGAGATTAATAGAAAAACCAGGCAACCTTGACGGAAGTGCTTACCAAGTATTCTCATTGTTCTTTGAGAATTATTTATAATATTACATTAGGAGCTTTAGAGGTGGAATTTTTTCAGAATGAAAAGCTTGTCAAGGAAGGTCCATCTAATGACAAAGGCAGTCCTAAGGTAGTGGCCTTGCCAAAGGAGTACGTCTGGTCATCAGAGTGCCCTCTGGTGGCCTGATTGAGTAATTCTAGTCCCTTCTCACTTGGAAGTGAACAGACAATAGAAGTTAATTTAGTTTCTAAAAGAGGCTTTTTAGTCACTGGCAGCAACTGGGCAACAGTAATTTGCAAACCCTGCCCTTTATTAAAATTCATTGTTGCTTTCAGAGTTAGAGAACTATAATTTCAGAGATCCAAGCAAGACCAAGAAGAAATAACATTTTATATAATCACTTTCAAGAGCTGCTGTATAATTAAACACATGTGCAATTAATTTTAGGCAAAAACAGCAGCCATTATGCAGTAGAAAGTTGCTTTATACTAGCCCTGGTTTATAGCAACAGAATGGATATGATGTCAAGTGTTATAATTTGGCATGATTCCAGTAAATTTACAATTTTGTGAAAGTGCTATCAATAGAGCATTGTTTTTGCTTTACTATGCTTTTCTCCAGCTTTGTGGCTCTGTTTGAGCAGCAACACATGTGGCATATTAGTTGTATCAGTTTGGGCTATAGCTGTAGGGTGTGTAATACCAAGAAATCTATGTTGAATCCCAGTTATAAAATAAAAACAATCCCACTCAATGTGTGTGGGGGGTGGTGTACATAAAATTTGCGTATTTAACTTTTCTGCTTTCTTGTATATAATTTATTGAGTACATTTGTAAAATGAACTAATTATAGAATGAAATGTCCTGCTATAAAGTTTTTTAAAAAAACATATTTTTGTTCCAGAAAGTCACATCTCTGCATAAAGCTCAAGTTGTAGTAATAAAGTTGAAAGGCAAGGTCTACCTGATAAACATTATGACATTATATAACTGGTGAAACCATTTTGAGCAGATTTTGTGAGGAATGCATGGGTCTTTTTAATGATGCATTCCCTTAGTAGTATACAGTATTCTTATCAGATAAGCAAAAGCACAAACAAAAACAAATCATCAAACAGTTTACTTTTTAGCTCATGACCCAATTAATGTTTAACTTAGGCCGTTCTGGGACAAATAGAGTAGAGTAGATTTGTTGAGGAAAGCTTAGATCATAATTTTGAAATTTAGTGTTTCCATTTTTATTAAATTAACCTTTGATAGTGAATTACAGGCGAACTTTGTAATTGTGCAATACAGGAAGACAATTCTTTTAAAGTGCAAGCAGTTGTATTCTCAATGAACTTCACTGCATTCTTGAAACAATGCCAGCAGAGGTTCAGAAAGTAAAGAAACTGTGCAACCCAGATTTGAAATAAGGACATTTATCAGCAGTTCAGAATCCTTATATCAGAGCTGTGACCATAGGAAATTATTTGAATTCATAAATAAGCCATATGCACTGCCATCTAGACCAAGATAATGTAAGAAGATCTTGATATTTAATGTATAATTGTTTGTAGAAGGAGTTCTGAGAGAAAAGAAATGGTTTGGAAGACCCCTTTCAACATGACAGTAGATCTTGCTTCTTTGTGAACTTTACACATCAAGCTAATTAATTAATTCAACTGGCACTTAGGACTTTCTATATGCCAAGGACTGCACAATGCCCTGGGAGCCATTGATGAACAAAATAAGTATAGCTTCTACCATGAGAGATTTATGTTCTCCCGAAATAATAAACAAGTAAATGAAGTTCAGTAATTATTTTTGAAGAGCATCTTGACGAAAGTGAAAGAGGAGAGTGAAAAAGTGGGCTTAAAACTCAACATTACAAAAACTAAGAATATGGCATCTGGGCCTGTCAATGTATGGCAAATAGATGGGGAAACACTGGGAAGAGTGACAGACTATTTTCTTGGACTCCAAAATCACTGCAGATGATGACTGTAGCCATGAAATTAAAAGATGCTTGCTCCTTGGAACATGACCAACCTAGACATTAAAAAAAAAAAAAAAAAAAGCAGAGACATTACTGTGCCGACAAAGGTCTGACTAGTCAAAGCTATGGTTTTTTTGTTAGTCATATATGGATGTGAGAGTTGGACCAGAAAGAAGGCTGAGCACTGAAGAATTAATGCTTTTGAACTGTGATGTTGGAGAAGACTCTTGAGAGTCCCTTGGACTGCAAGGAGATCCACCCAGTCCATCCTGAAGGAAACCAGTCCTGAATATTCATTGGAAGGACTAATGGTGAAAATGAAACTCCAATAATTTGACCACCTGATGCACAGAACTGAATCACTGGAAAAGACCCTGATGCTGGGAAAGACTGAAGGCGGGAGAAGAAGGGGACGACAGAGGATGAGATGGTTGGATGGCATCACCAACTCAATGAACATAAATCTGAGCAGTGCCGGGAGTTGGGGACGGACAGGGAGGCTTGGAGTGCTGCAGTCCATGGGGTTGCAGAATGGAACATGACTGAGCCACTTAAATGAGCTGAACTGAAAGACTGGAGATTAAGCAAAAACTCTGTTTAGGTCAGTGACAATTAAAGTAAAATTGGAAGGAGAGAGTAAGTGCAGGAATGGAGTTGCTATAATTTGAAGAAACTGAAAAGAGGCCTGTTTATCTGTGTGTGTTCTAGAGCACATAGGCATTTTAGTACATGGATGGTATTATAAATGAAATGAAAATCATTAAAGGGTTTATACCTCGTTCTCATTTATCTTTTAAGCTGATCACCCTTGCTTTAGAGGATAAATACATTGCCAAGATGCAAGAGTGAAAATAGGCCATATATTAGGAGCATATCACAGCATCCAGCAGAGAGATATGGTGGTTTAAAATATTGTGGTAACATTGGAGATTGATAGAAGTGAGCAGCTAAGAAATTTATTTGGGGGGTAAATATGGAAACATTTGTAGTTGAATTATAGAAAAGGAGCCAGATATAAGTACAACTGTTAATTTTCTACAACTGGAGAGTTGGTGATGCTGGTTACCAAAGATGGCAGAATCTGAAGAGAAAGCATGAAGTATGTTTTAGACATATTAAATTTGAGATGCTCATGAGGCATCTAAATGGAGATGTTAAATAGGCAGTTGGGTGTGTAAATCAAAAGCACAGATAAGAGGTTTGGGTTGGAGATAATTGTGAGAGTTGTCAGCATATAATCAAGCACTGTTCTCATACTCATGTTCTGATAACCAAGACCCTTGACCTGGGAGATCAGTTCCCACAATAGGAAGCAGCATTTTCAGCTCCAGATATTAATTTTCTGTATTTTTAAACCTCTAATAAATCATTTTATTATGTGGTGCTTTTTCTCAGGGCTTTGTGGTGTTGTGGAAATTATTATAATTTCCATAGTGATGAGGTCCAACATGGTATAATGGAAAAAAATCATTTGCCTCAGATCAGAACTTACATTTACTATTTATCAACGGTGTGACTTTAGGTGGGCTAGTTAATATATCCGAGCCTCTGTTTACTCACATTCCGTGAAAATATGGGACTAAAAATATTTTCTGTACCAACAGAGTAGTTATATTCATATTTTGTGTTGAGAAATCTAATCTAAAATATGTCACAGTTAATGTTAAAGAATTTTAACTTAAAGGGTTACTAAAGAGAATTAACTCAGTAATACCTGACTATAATTTAAAAGGTTGCCCTACCTAGATCACATTCATATACTAGAAATATATTACTAATATCATTATGAAAGTGCATGCTTTTCTGATTGGTAGGATGAGAGTCATAATTGATTCATCTATTTGGAATTTGAAAATCAGAAAAAACTATTTATTACAATCAGAAAATTAAGTGGTTGATTTACCTCTTTAGAGTTAAGTAACTTCAGATATCTTTAATATTGGCTCCGTTTGATGATTGTGGGTATTTTGATACTTTAACATATTTTTCCAAATGAAAACAAAATAAACTAGTTTGAGTAAAGAATCAGGGACTATGCTACAGTTTCTGAAATGGTCAGCAGACTAAGACTACCATGGTTACATTTCCTCAGCTTCTGTAAGGGAGTAATCATTAAATAATAATAACCTCAAATTGTAAAACAATGGAGACAATTATGTACTTCATTGCCAAAAGGTGCTTAATACTAAGTTAGGATATAGTAATGTGCTTTATTCATAAAAAGAAATATTCTGAATTAGTTTATGAAGTGGAAGGAAAGGAAGGGATATTTTAAAATATTGATTAGAGATCTTTCTGCCAATTTTGAATGTGAATTATAAAATAGAAAGTTATATATTTTATTTTCCTTTTTTTTGCAGTGAAGTACTGCAGAAGCTATATGTGTACATACAATCTATCCTCATATTAGGAAATTAAGATCAATTTTGGAATAGAATTTGTATTTTCTAAAGAGTAAAATTCAGTTAAATAACAAAAATGTGTGCTATATTATGATAAATAATTTAAATTTAGATTTTTAAATATTTTCTTAGGATAGTCACAATAGATTACAAAACAGACAACCTATTTCACTGTTTGTCCATTTATAAACATAAGAACTCTGTATCCTTG
>SJYQ01009164.1:63850-86176 GCA_006410935.1 Redunca redunca
TGATATTCATAATTTTTACAGTCTGATATTGAAATTCTTAATTTTTGCAATCATTTATTGGTAAAAAATAGAGTATAAAGTTATCAGTGCCCTATGGTCTTTTGTATGAAAAGTGTATATTTCCATAGAAAATGCCTGAGTGTAAGCTCACCTTGCTCATTATTTCTGCATAACATCATAATGCCTGTTGTTATTTTTTGTGTGATTATTATGAAGTTTTTCTGCAATAAGTATGCATTATTTTTAAGTGCTGCTAAGTCACTTCAGTCGTGTCCAACTCTGTGCGACCCTGTAGATGACAGCCCACCAGGCTTGCCCATCCCTGGGATTCTCCAGGCCATAACACTGGAGTAGGTTGCCATTTCCTTCTCCAATGCATGAAAGTGAAAAGTGAAAGTAAAGTTGCCCAGTTGTGTCTGACTCTTAGCGACCCCATGGACTGCAGCCTACCAGGCTCCTCGTCCATGGGATTTTCCAGGCAAGAGCACTAGAGTGGGGTGCCATTGCCTTCTATCATATATATAGATATAGATATCAGTTCAGTTCAGTTCAGTTGCTCAGTCGTGTCCAACTCTTTGTGACCCCATGAATCGCAGCACGCCAGGCCTCCCTGTCCATCACCAACTCCCGGAGTTCACTCAGACTCACATCCATCGAGTCAGTGATGCCATCCAGCCATCTCATCCTCTGTTGTCCCCTTCTCCTCCTGCCACCAATCCCTCCCAGCATCAGAGTCTTTTCCAGTGAGTCAACTGTTCGCATGAGGTGGCCAAAGTACTGGAGTTTCAGCTTTAGTATCATTCCTTCCTAAGAAATCTCAGGGCTGATCTCCTTCAGAATGGACTGGGTGGATCTCCTTGCAGTCCAAGGAACTCTCAAGAGTCTTCTCCAACACCACAGTTCAAAAGCATCAATTCTTTAGCGCTCAGCCTTCTTCACAGTCCAACTCTCACATCCATACATGACCACTGGACAAACCATAGCCTTGACTAGATGGACCTTAGTCGGCAAAGTAATGTCTCTGCTTTTGAATATGCTATCTAGGTTGGTCATAACTTTTCTTGCAAGAAGTAGGTGTCTTTTAAAATTTCATGGCTGCAATCACCATCTGCAGTGATTTTGGAGCCCAAAAAGTAAAGTCTGACACTGTTTCCACTGTTTCCCCATCTATTTCCCATGAAATGATGGGACTGGATGCCATATACTTATATATAGTGAAGTAATAAACTAATATTTGAATACAAAAATATAATAATGGACAAGATAGGCATGGTTTATGTTCTCATAGAATTTCCATGTTAGGAGAATTGTCCCACATTAGGGTTAAAATACTTTTCTGTGTTCATACAGAGGTTTAGGACCAGAGCTACATTTCAGATCTTCTTTAAATCACTTTACTGAAAGTTTTATGAGAAACCTTAAGCAAACAATTAGAGTAGGGAATGATTGTATAAGAATAGTGAAATAAGGATAACTTCCTGAGCATGAATATGACTTTATCTGGGTAATGGGGAATTAGTTTACCATCGGTGTAAGACTTTCTTTTCTCTAGTTGACGAAACTTCCAAGCTTATTCTATTGTCTTCAGAATCCTTCTGCTGTCTCAACTTAGGTTTGATTCTGTTGCCATAGTTATAGTTTAAAAATATAATACTGGCTGTGCCATTTAACTTTTGTGAAAGCTTTCCTTGTCTCCCTTGCAAGCATACCTACTCATGCACAAAATGAACAGATGGAAAAATGCAAGGGCTCTCTTTTAGGGCCAGAGCCTCCTTATTAAGTTTACTTTGCAGAGAAGAGAAATGGATGAATATAGAAAAAGTCTGCAGAAAGATAGGTTAAGGGAAATAGAGAAGGAAGAGGCTATCTTGCAGGTCAACAATTAAACAAGTTTTCCATGGAGTGAGAAAGGGACTGATACTTCTCAAAGCTTCTGATGGAGTGGCATATCATAATAAATGGACTGAAAGGATTTGGAGAGAAAGACAAGTTTTCTAATAGTATGTGTTTTCCTTGAGTATTTGTACACACACACACACACACACACATATATGATTCTTCCTTTGACTAGAAGTAAAGGAAAAGAGGCTACAATTAAAAAATTAGTTCTGATGGATATGGCTTTATTCCAAAATACACTTACCATTTTGCATATATATATATATATATATATATATACATAATTTTTTAACATTTAGTCAGATAAATGTAGCTCTGTGATGGTAGGAAATACAGTCTGTTGTGCTTTAGTAAGCTTTCTTCTTCCATTTACCTCCAAGAATCCTTAAATGACTCCCCTGACCTGCCCTTGTTGGGGGAAAAAAAAGGTTGCTAAATTTAGCAAGAACAACAAAATACAGGATGCCTATGTACTAGTTATGGAGAAGGAAATGGCAAGCCACTCCAGTATTTTTGCCTAGAGAATCCCATGGACCAGGGAGCTTGGTGGGCTACAGTCCATGGGGTCGCAAGAGTTGGACACGACTTAGCAACTAAACCACCACCATGTATGGCCTCAGTGTTAACTATTATCAATTGTATTATTTTTATATTTAATAGACTTTATTTTTGGAATAATTTTAGGTTCCCAGCAAAATTGAACAGAAAGTACAGTCTACCATATACTCTTTGATCACATACTCAAGGCCTGCCCTAATTTTTTTAGAGTATGAATCTAATTATACATCTTAGATTTATAAACTTCATGCGTGGTTTTAAAACTGCAAGCAACAGTTAAATACAAAATTTATATATGTATATATGTATATTGCAGTGTTTCTCAGACAGTGAAGTTAGGAAGAATTGAAGAAAGTTTTCCTTAAGTATATAGTGAAATTATGAATCATAATAGTGGAATGTTTCTTTCTAATCTAGCTGTCTTTCTGATTGAATTTTATTACAACTAACAACTTAGTTAAGTATAATATTGCTAATTGGAAACAATGAGATTTAAAAGGTTTATAACCTGTATTTTCTTGAGCATGTGTTTTTAAGGACTACTACACCAGGTGGTACATCTTTTACAATCCAAGAACTTACAGCAGTACATCATTATCATCCAAAGTCCATAGTTTACATTATAGTTCACTCTTGATGTTGTGGGTTGACATTCTATGGGTTTTAACAAATATATAATGATATATGTCCATCATTATAGCATTGTACAGAGTAGTTCCCTGACCCCCAGATCCTCTATTCTCTGCCTATAGATCACACCCTTGCTAATTATTTTTTTAATCTATGTTTTTGAGTACATACTTTGTGTACAACAGTGTATTCTACTAACAATTGTAACAAAAATAATTAATTTTATAATTTCATAAATATATAGCATTGATAAAAATGGTAGTTTAATATTGCAATAAAATATTTTGCATATTTTAACATGTACTTTTGTGCATGATTATAGTATGATTTTGAATATGATAACACAAGGGCAGTATCCTTTGCTGTTTCATCATATAAAACATTCTCATGTACAGTTATGAATAAGTTTAAAATAACATACTGTTTTGGTATAGCTTCTTTTCAAAGATAGTTGGTACCTCATCCAATGAAATTTCATATTTTTTCACTTTATGGAATTAATAGAGATTCTATTCTACAATTTTAAGTTGGTTTCATGTTGTTTTCCTAGACTCAGAAGGTGAAACAATTTGTAGATTTAAGTCAATTTGTATTAAAATGAGACTTGTATACAAATAGATCCAACATATTTGCTAATTTAATGACTCCAGATAATCTAGAACAGTACATATTCATTTATAAGTATGCTTATTCTTATTCATAAACATAATTACATATGTTTAAAATATCTTACCAAAATAGATCTCTTGGATTTAGGGTTATACAGAACTTTTATCTTCTTGTAACCTAATGTACCTTATGTTTAATAAGTGATGTCCATTATATGGTTTATTATCATTTTTCCATCTGATATGTAAGGGTGTGTATGGAGTTCTGTGTGAAGATGAAAATTAAACACATTATTATTCTCTCCTGAAACCCATCTAAAACAAAAAAGATTTTTAAATGACAAAGACTCACAAGAATATAAATAGTAGAATAGGACTAAAACCAAACAAAATTTGGGAGATAATAATTAGATGAACCAGTTGTAACAGACTTAGAAGTCTCCAGAAGGTTGAGTCATGAGTCACTAGTGGGAAAAGCTAAAAGGCAATCCGGTTCACACCTCGGTATATCCAGAAAGTTTCACAAATTGGTAGCACCAGAAACCTTTAATAGAGGCAGTGGAAGTCATGCTTAAAAGAGGAAGCTCTAATTAAGAATTGGAAGAATTCAATTAAGAAAATCTAATTAAAAAGTGGTGAGAGGACCAAAAACCTGCAACTGGGCAACTTCCCTTTTCTTACCCCAACTATATATTGGAAATTTATTCTCTGAAGGAGGTGGAAGAGTCTTTATATGGTGAGTTGGAGATGCAAGATTGGCAAGAAAGGTACACTACAAAAATCAAGTGGGTTGTTGTCCAGTTGCTGAGTCATGTTCGACTCTTTGTGACGCCATGGACTGCAGCATGCCAGGCTTCCAGTCCTTCAGTATATCCCAGAGTTTGCTCAAACTCGTGTCCCTTGAGTTGATGATGCTATCTAACCATCTCATTCTCTGTGACACCCTTCTCCTTTTGCCGTCGATCTTTCCCAGCACTAGGGTCTTTTCCAGTGACTTGGCTGTTAGCATCAGGTATAGGTGGCTCAGACGGTAAAGCGTCTGTCTACAATGCGGGAGACCTGGGTTCAAGGCCTGGGTTGGGAAGATCCCCTGGAGAAGGAAATGGCAATCCACTCCAGTACTATTGCCTGGAAAATCCCATGGACAGAGGAGCCTGGTAGGCTACAGTCTATGGGATCACAAAGAGTCGGTCACAACTGAGCGACTTCACGATACAAAGTGTTGGAGCTTCAGCTTCAGCATCAGTCCTTCCAATGAATATTCAGGGTTGATTTCCTTTAGGATTGACTAGTTTGATCTCCTTGCAGTCTGAGTGACTCTCAACAGTCTTCTCCAGCACCACAGTTGAAAAGCTTCAATTCTTTGGCACTCAACCTTCTTTATGGTCTGGCTGTCACATCTGTATATGACTACCATAAAAACCATAGCTTTGACTATACAGATCTTTGTATGCAGAGTGATGTCTTTGCTTTTGAATCCCCTGTCTAGGTTTGTCATAGCTTTTTTCCCAAGGAGCAAACATCTTTTAATTTCATGGCTGCAGTCATGAAGGGAAAATGGAATGATCTCCATTCGTTTCTGAGGCAAACCATTCAACATCATAGTAACCCAAGTTTATGCCCCAAGTGGATTAATGTTTCTATATAAAATTTTGACACCCACTTCCCCACATACACATACATCATTCACCTCTTAAATTATAGAAACCTGTCAGCCTGTTTAATACTATCCAAATAAATGATTAAGAGTCTTTTATGCATTATTTAAGCAGTACAATAGGAAATATTTAAAGACACTATAGTGAAGTCTACAGGTATCAAGTACCACCTGTATACTGAGAGCATCCACGCAACTTTTTCCTTAACTACTGGTAAGTATTAGCAAACAACCTAACTTCTGAAGGAGTTCTCAGGCATAGAATTTAGTGTCTAAAAACAGAGTAAAACAATTTTGAGGAAACAAAGTGTATATGAGCAAAAGAAAAATTAAAGAGCAAACACACTAATATGAATGTTCTTAAAAATATGATGCTATGGAAAAAGAAAAAAATATTCTTGGAAATTAAAACAATGAAATAAAGATGAAACAGTCAATAGAATGTTTAAAGACAAATTTGAGGAAGACTAGAAAAAAAGAGAGGGAAAGGCAGATATATAAAATAGGAAAGAAGAGATAAAGTAGCATTAGTAGCAATAGTAATTAGAGGAGTATTCCAGTAGGACCTTCAAATAATAGTCATTATGAAAATGATCATTGATAAAATGAAGGAGAGAAAGTGATCTGAATTTTTTTTTTTTAAAGCAGAGGGCATGGGGTTCCATATGGAAAGGATCCAACAAATACCCAGAACATATGATGAAAATAATTTCTTCTTTGTGAAATAACAAATAAAAAATTATATGCTGTGTGAATACATGCACACTTTTTTTTTTTGCAAGAGAAATAGGGAAAAATAAGGTCAAACATTCAGAATGGCTTTAGCCTTCGAAACATCAGCACTGTCACAGAGCCTTGCCTTCCAAATCCTAGTGTAACCGGTTTCCTTAGTAGAATTCTATACCTATCCAAACTATCATGAAGTTTGAGGCACAGTACAAGGTATTGTTTGATCTCTTAAGCACACATACTTAAGAGGCTGCAAAGACTTCTCTGATGGTTCAGTGGTTAAGATACCACCTGCCAGTGCAGGGAACAGGAGTCCCATCCTTGGTCCTGGAAGAGCGCACATTCTGGAGAGCAACTGAGCCCCTGCACCACAGCTACCGAAGCCTGTGGGCTCTAAAGCCAGTGCTCTGCAACAGGAGAAGCCACTGCAGTGAGAAGCCCCCATCAAGGAAGAGTAGCTCCCACTCATAGCAACTAGAGAAAGCCTGTGCAAAGTAGCAAAGACCCAGTGCAGCCAAAAAGGAAAAAAAAAAATTTTTAAAGCTATACATGCTTCATTATAACACAGAAAGTGAGTATTATGATATATAAGTAAGAGAGGATCCAGCTAAGATAGTTTAATGGTATATATAGAATAATTCCTAGTTATAGAAGCCTAAAAAACATTAACTTGTTCAGATAGAGACTAAGACATTCTGAAAATTTTTCTTCACTTAGTTGAAGTTGAATGCTTGATTTATCTAAATATATTGGGAAGAGATTCAGAGAACTGGAAGAGTTTGAAGTTGAGTTTTTATTCAACATAAGAAGGGAAATTATTAATTTAACAGAAAATAGAAACTTAGGCAGAAAACAAAAGTTTATGTATAATACATAGCCTTGCTAACAATGCTAAGAATAGCATTTACATAGTTACAATGTTAACACTGAATATTTCAACCAAAATATATATGAGAAGAGTATGTTAGGAGGGGTATAGTTTAGGATGGTGAAAAAGAATAAATCTATTTTCAATTTTGAGGAAATAATTAATATGCCTTAAAATCAGGAAATAGTTATATGAGAGACAGAGGTAGGTAGCTATCAAATGAATTAGTTGAAAATATATTTACAGTGGTTTTGAAGACAAATAGCATCTACCTTGTTTTAACTCTCTGACCTCATTTTCTTCCTGTCTCCCCTTCACTCAGTCTACTTGAACTAATATGGATTCTTACTATTCCAGGAACACTTGAGATAGTCTGTGCTTCATAGTCTATACTTGCAGTTCACTTTCATGGAATGCATTCCACTAAGACATCCTTATAGTAGCTCTTTTATCTCATTTAGTCAGATTTTACTTTAAATCTCACCATCTCAATGAGCCCTTTCCTAGGTAACATAATAAGCTTCTGTCTTTTTATTTCATTCTTTGTATTTCTCTTTAACATTTATTATCTAATAATATCATACATATTACCTTATTTATGATCTGTGTCACCTCTCCATCACCTGCTCAAAAGTTTCTCTCACAAGCTCCCTGGGAGAAGGGGGCATCTGTTGCTCACTGTTGTATCCCCAGTGCCTAGACCAATGTGTGGCATGAAGTAGGTTCTTAATAAGCAAGTGGCCATTAGAAAATATTAATGAAAGAACAGAAAAAGAATTTATAACCTTAATTTAAAAGTCATTTCTAAATGCATTTAATGGCAAAATAAATAATATCATTTCAAAAAAGCTAAAAGTCCTTAGTGCATAGTATGCATGAATTCCTTATTTTATAATCAAATATCCTGTAAACATACATTGTATAAAAAATGATTAAGAAAAAGAAGCAGAATTATTGACATTCTCTGCTGTGAGTTCATATGACTTGCTCTAATATTTCAAAAATGTTTGGGAAGATTTCTGAGATTTGAGTTATTTTTCTCATCTGATATTTCTTACAAGACTGTTTCATTAATAGTTTCATTATGCAGAAGTACGTTATTGTCATTCAGAAACAGTTTGGAGATATATTTCATCATAGAATTTTCATGCATAAATAAGCATATTATTAATAATCAATGGCAATTAGCACACAATGTACTTCCTCTTAAATTTAATTATATGCTTGATTAAGAGTGTTTGGGTACTTAATTAAAATAAGAAAGTCCAATGATACTTAATTCTCACTTATATTCATATTACAATTCTAATAACTCCAGTCCTCACTCAATCCATGCATAGCTCTTGTTAATTTGAATCAAAAGTATGCATGCTCACTGAATAAAGCTTAAAATGCAATTGACTAGGTCATATCAGAGAAGTTTGTCTATAGCCTGACAGTATGGAATGAAGGAACAGTCTAGTGCAGACAGTTGAATAGAGAGATAATTGTCATAATTGGTTTCAATTAGTTTTTCATAGCTCCGGTGAAGCAATTTCTGTTGTATTATACCATGAACTATAACCACTAACAAAACTAGTTAGCGTGATTAGTAGGTGTCAGTGCTTAAAAATGTAAAATATATTCTAAATGTTAGGATCTAAGTAAAGATAAATGAACTGAATAACAATGTAAATGCATTGTTGAGAAACCTTTGTTACATGTGATACGGTTTTAATGGAATGAAGTCAGACATATTCAATGAACTCAAGTGTCATAAATATATATTTTCAGAGGAAAATCAGTTCATGTACGAACAGTCATTTTTTCCAGTATGAAACAAGTGACCATTAAATGAACATTAAAATGTGGTGATATCAAGAAGCTCATAACAGAGTTAAAATCATAGTTATTTCCCATTAATTTGCTTAGGTAGCCCAAATAAATTTTGGTAATATCTGTGTTGCTAAAGAAGAAACTGAAGTATTGAAAGCCTCTTTGGACTCACTAGTGAATGGCAGAGAGAGGATTCCAAGATAAGGTTATTTGATTTCATTACTGGTGCTTTTTTCACTATATTACCTTTTCTAATGACAAGATCAACCTCAAGAATGGAAATCAACTGAAACAATCCCCACTAATTCTGTCCACAACAATGATTACTGTCCTATATTTTTTGTCAATATGAAGTTCAAAATACTTTTACTCAAGGAAGTTGAATTCCCAAAGAGATTTGAAATAATTTGGATTGCTCATATTTCCCTAACTTCCCATTTCTTCTTTGAATTAAGCTAATTCTTTAACCATAAAAATTATTGGGAGCCGAGTATGTCTGAGTAAGACTTAGTGCCAAACTGATGCTTTCTAATTGTAGTGCTGGAGAAGACACTTGAGAGACTCTTGGACTGCAAGGAGAACAAACTAGTCAATCCTAAAGGAAATCAACCCTGAATATTTGTTGGAAGAACTTACGCTGAAGCTGAAGAAGCCCCAATACTTTAGCCACCTGATGCAAAGAACCAACTCATTGGAAAGACTTAATGCTGGGAAAGATTGAGAACAGAAGGAGAAGGGGGCTACATAGGATGAGATGGTTGGATGGCATCACCAACTCAGTGGACATGAGTTTGAGTAAACTCCGAGAGACAGTGAAGGACAGGAACACCTGGCGTGTTGCAGTCCATAAGGTCGAAAAGAATCAGACATGACTTAGCGACTGAATAACAACAGAAAGTATGTCTGAACTGAAAAGGTTGCAGTTTTGATGATGCACATGAAAAATATAATTTCTCTCTTTATTATGATCACTAGTCAGAGTAATAGTGTAACAGAGTAACAGTGTTTGCGTCTTAAGAAATAGCTAGTAATGTAGAATTTAAAAAGAAAAAGGTTGCTAGTGTTAGCTGCTCAGTTGTGTCCGACTCTTTGCAACCCCATGGCCTGTAGCCCACCAGCCTCCTTTGTCCGTGGGATTCTCCAATCAAGACCACTGGCGTGTGTTGTCATTCCCTCCTCCAGGGGATCTTCCCAACCCAGGGATTGAACCCTTGGCAGAGGCTCTTTTAGCACCACCTGGGGAAGCCCAGTGATTATAGGTAAACTTAATTCCATTGATTACCTCAAGGTAGTAATCCCCTTATTGGGCTAATTCTGTATTAATCAAGAGGTTCACCCTAGAACTTGTTCCTAGATACTGTATTAAAATCCCTTTTGCAAAAAAAAAAAAATAAATTTTTTCTTTCTTTTTCTGGCAATAATGAAATATTTGTACTAGAAGTGGTACATTAAAATAAAACTTAAAATATATGTTACTGTTTTGTGGTCAGGAATAGTAGTAAGAAAACATAATGAGCTAGAAGGCTGGTGGCTTTTCTAAATGTTGACAACTGTGGTGAAGTAATTTTTATGACAATCTGGAAGACAGACCACTGAAGCTTTAGCTTGAAAGAAAGAAGTTAAAAAAAAAAAATTGTTAAAGTATGTGGCCTGTTCTTGGCTGCCTTTGACAAGAGTTTACAACAAAAACAGGCACTCAGCCAGATATTGGCCAGTTTTCAAGAAGAGATTGAAGAAAATAGAGTCTAAAATTCTGGTGATTTATGGTTGGAAAAGCTCACTGCTTCTGTTCAGTAGAGGATAAGAAGGTTTAATAGAGCCTCCTATTAAGTGTCTTAGTCAAATGATGAAAGGCAGCCCTAGGGCAAAGATCAGATAGAGTGTTGCATTCCTGCCTACTTTTTGTTTATTGCTTCTGATCAATCAATTCAAGGTAGTTTCAAAAAGAGAATGGTTAAAGCAAATTGGGGATGGGTGGAGAGTGTTTACTGGAAGCAAATAAATGACTGGAAGCAAATAAAACCAGTTCCTATTATGTTTTTAAAGGGAATTTTATCCAAATAAATATATAACTCATCTGCAAAACTCTTTGATTATTCAGGGCTTCTCTGGTGGCTCAGACGGTAAAGAATCTGCCTGCAGTGTGGGAGATCTGGGTTTGATCCCTCGGGTGGGAAGATCCACTGGAGAAGGGACTGGCAACTCCAGTATTCTTGCCTGGAAAGTCCCGTGGAGAGAGGAGCCAGATAGGCTATAGTCTATAGGATTGCAAAGAGTCGGACAAGACTGAGTGACTAACACTTTCACTCTCATTCAGTCCTTAAGGCAATTTTCAAGCACCAAGCCTGCATTAACAGTTGTAGGACATATGAAATGTGTACCCTAAGGATAGTCTACTCTCCCATACCCACTTCAAATTTTGCCTTGGAAAATATAGACAAGGAAGAACTATTTGACAGGACATGCCAGGCAACATTACAAGACAGGATAAATGGGCACCTTCTCAAGCGCAGAAGCAAGGTTTTGAAGGGTATGATCAGCAGGATCTGTTTATTTCCATGACCACTGTTTGTGGAATATTCTCTTTTCTTCCCTTATCCACATAGGGGTGTTTAATTTGACCATTCATTTTATTCCTTTAACAGATCCATGAGGAACTAGAGGTGACTTTAATGGAAAAACAAAAGGAAAACCTTCTATCCATTTCCCAGAAACCTGGAAATTTGAGATGCTGTAGTAAAGAGAAATGGTTGTGTCAGGAATAAAGGGAAGGGAAGGATAATTTCTCTGAACATCCTCTGATTAAATCCCCGGCAGCATGGAGTTCAGCCTTTCTGGCCCTACACCTTCACCAAGTGCACAAACACAGGGCCTAAGTGAATGACAGCGCAACAGAACAGAAAATGACTGGGTCTCTGCTCACCAACAGCAGTTTGTTCCATTCTAGCCTAAACTTGTCAGAGAGTCACATAGAGGGAGTCATAACTACTGTCTATTTAAGTCATTTCATTTTGGGGCCTTTTGGCAGCATTAGCATAGCATTGACTCTGGGGGAGCTAAAATTATTAACCCTAAAATTATTTTCTGAAGTGTTTTTTCATGTATATGGTATTCTGCTTAAGTCATTAATTTTGTATATTGCCCTGATCACATCTTGTACATTTCTGCCTCTGGGTCTTTATTCATGTGATTTATTTGACTTCTCTTGAATCCTCCACAACTGAAATCCCACTCATCTCATTTAATACAATATCCTTACTTTTGTATAAATATATATTTAAAAAATTTTCAGCTTATGAAATCAGTTTCATTACTTAATTGCCAGAAGATTGTATTATGCATGTTTTATGTTTCCAGTTGAGTTATAAGGTCTAAACAACAGCAGTGGTGACCTGTTTTTTTACAGCCCTTTGATATTTATACCTTGGGATTCAATAATTATTTGATAACTGATTTATTGCTGAAATATAATGGCATCTCTCACTCCTATTGGAGAAAGACATAGTCTAGTAAGTTATCTGTAATCAGTATGACACATCATTTTAAAGAATTAAGTTACTTTTATCCAAAAAGTCTTAATACTTGTCCCAATTCTGTCATATAAAGAGGAAAGTCTGTTCATGTTTTCCTGTTATTCTGAAGCAAGCTGTCAAATGCTACCACTGCCAGATGTAGCATTAGTCCATTTCTAGAAACATTAAAGTGAGGATGACTGCTAATATATTTTCATTCTCTAATTTTCTTTGGCTTTCTTAATAAAGCCTGTATTTATCTGGTAGCAATACAGGATGAGGTTAGGTTTAAATAATCATAATATTTTTCATCTTACATGACCTTTCCACCCATATCATTCCAACTATGATAGTTTACAAAACAAAAATACTGTTCTTCATAAGTTCATTTTAGGTGGTAAAATTTATTTTGCCAAAAGGGTACTGATATTTGAAATTGAAAGAACATTAATTGCCTCTTAATCACAGAACAAAAAGTACATATCCAATAAATTACTGTCTGTTGATATTGTGGAGTAGATTTTTCTGTTTAACCATTACTCTTGATCTAACTCGCAAAACTTAATTGTCTATGGGCCCTACCTCAGTATCAAAGTAGTATGATATTACCTAGGTAGCGTACAATTTTATATGTTTGATTTGCACTGAAATTTCCACTATTTCACACTAACTTCCTTTGAAAATATCAGCCCAGCCAAAAATTTATCTTAATTAAAAAAAAAAAAAAAGTGGCAATAGATTTTTGTCCTTCTCTTGCTTGAAATATTGGTTTGGCCAAAAAGTTCATTTGGGTTTTTCCATACAGTGTGATGAAAAAGCCAAATGAACTTTTTGGCCAACCCAATCCATTCTATTTATATGCATACTCCTCTCCTCCCCTACAATCAGTCTAGTAATCTATTCTCCACTTAGGCAGATTTGTTCTTGTTGTTCAATCACTCAGTTATGTCCGACTCTTTGTGACCCCGTGGACTGTGGCATGCAGGACTTCCCTGTCCATTACCATCTACTGGAGCTTGCTCAAACTCATGTCCATTGAGTCAGTGATGCCATCCAACCATCTCATCCTCTGTTGTCCCTTTCTCTTCGTGTCTTCTATGTTTCTGAGCATCACAGTTTTTTCCAGTGAGTCAGCTCTTCCCATCAAGTGGCCAGAGTGTTGGAGCTTCAGCTTCAGCATCAGTTTTTCCAGTGATATTCAGGGTTGATTTCATTTAGGGTTTACTGGTTTGATCTCACTGCAGTACAAGGGACTCTCAAGAGTCTTTTCCAATGCCACAATTCAACAGCATCAATTCTTTGGTGCTCAGCCTTCTTTATGGTCCAACTCTCACATCCATACAAGACTACTGGTTAAAAACATAGCTTTGACTGTATGGATCTTTGTCAGCAAAGTAATGTCTGTGCTTTTTAATAGGCTGTCTACATTTTTCATAGCTTTCTTCCAAGGAGCAAGCATCTTAATTTCATGGCTGCAGTCACCATCCACAGTGATTTTGGAATCAAAGAAAATAAAGTCTTTCACTGCTTCTATCATTTCCCCATCTATTTGCCATGAAATGATGGGACAGTATGCCATAATCTTCGTTTTCTGAATATTCAAAAAGCTTTTGGATAAAAGCTTTAATCCAGCTTTTTCATTGTGCTCTTTCACCTTTGTCAAGAGGCTCTTTAGTTCCTTTTCGTTTTCTGCCATAAGGCTGGTGTTATCTGCATATCTGAGGTTATTGATATTTCTGCCAGCAATCTTGATTCCAGCTTGTACTTCATCCAGCCCAGCATTTCACATGATGTACTCTACATGTAAGTAAATAAGCGAGATGACAATATGCAGCCTTGATATACTCCTTTCCCAATTTGCAACCAGTCTGTTGTTTCATGTCTGGTTCTGACTGTTGCTTTATGACCTGCATACAGATTTCTCAAGAGGCAGGTATGGTGGTCTGTTACTCCCGGATCTTTTAAGAATTTCCCAGTTTGTTGTGATCCACACAGTCAAGGCTTTAGCACAGTCAATGAAACAGAGGTAGATGTTTTTCTGGAATTCCTTTGGTTTTTCTATGACCCAAAGGATGTTGGAAATTTGATTTGGATTCCTCTGCCATTTTCTAAATCCAGCTTGTATCTCTGGAAGTACTTGGTTTACATACTGTTGAAACCTAGCTTGGAGGATTTTGAGCATGAAATGAGTGCAACTGTGTGGTAGTTGAACATTCTTTGGCACTGTACTTCTTTAGGATTGGAATGAAAACTGACCTTTTCCAGTCCTGTGGCCACTGCTGAGTTTTCCAAATTTGCTGGCATACTGAGTGCAGCACTTTTGCAGCATCATCTTAGAGGATTTGAAATAACTCAACTAGAATTCTATCATCTCCACTAGCTTTGTTCATAGTGATGCTTTGCACTTTACTTTGCACTCCAGCATATCTGGCTCTAGGTGATTGATTATACCATCATGGTTATCTGGGTTGTGAAGATCTTTTTTTGTATAGTTCTTCTGTGTATTCTTGGAATCTCTTAATATCTTCTGCTTTTGTTAGATCCATACTGTTTATGTCCTTTATTGTGCTCATGTTTGCATGAAATGTTCCCTTGGTATCTCTAATTTTCTTGAAGAGATCTCTAGTCTTTCCCATTCTATTGTTTTCTTCTATTTCTTTGCATTGCTCACTTAGGAAGCCTTTTTTATCTCTCCTTGCTATTCTTTGGCACTCTGCATTCAGATGGGTATTTCTTTCCTTTTCCCTTTGCCTTTCACTTCTCTTCTTTTCTCAACTATTTGTAAGGCTTCCTCAGACAACCATTTTGCTTTTTTGTTTTTCTTTTTCTTGGGAATGGTTTTGATTACTGCCTCCTGTACAATGTTATGAACCTCTTCTATGGTTTTTTAGGCACTCTTTCTATCACATCTATTTCCTTGATTCTATTTGTCCCTTCCACTGTATAATCATAAGGAATTTGATTTAGGTCATCCCTGAATGGTCTGTCTAGTGGTTTTCCCTACTTTCTTCAATTTAAATCTGAATTTTGCAATAAGGAATTCATGATCTGGGCCACAGTCTGCTCTTGGTCTTGTTTTTGCTGACTCTGTGGAGGTTTTCCATCTTTGGCTGCAAAAAATATAATCAATCTGATTTCTGCATTAACCATCTAGTCATGTCCATGTGTAGAGTCGTCTCTTGTGTTTTTGGAGGAAAGTATTTGCTATGACTAATGCACTCTCTTGGCAAAATTCTGTTAGCCTTTCCTCTGCTCTTATTTCTTATTTTTCTGAGTCAGTAGTTTGACTTCCTTTTCATTAAGTTAAAATAATTTTTTAAAATGGCAATTTATCCTTTTGATTGCTAAATCTGAGACTTTTTGAAGCTTCAGGATGACTTCTAAAATGAGAAATGTGGCCTAATGTTTGCTCCATCTCCAAAATCCCATTGAGAACTGTGAAATGACCAGCAGCTTAGGATTTATTTTCATGATTAGAAACTGGCTTTTTTCAGTTAATATGTTTGCATAAGAAATCAGTTTTGAATGACACAACTATGTAATTTTACCCATACAAAATGGTGCCAATGTATTTCTTTGCTTATTATGATACACATTTAATTCATGATATGCCTTCTATTCTTTTCTATTGCACCTGTTGCTCTCTACTGTTTGGTGTCTAAACATTACTCCTATAAACTCTGTGATGATCATTTTTTATATTTTTCTGTCAAAAGAGATAACTCAATTGATTGAGCAATCCTTTGTTTGCTTGCCAAATTACCACACAGTGTACCAAGTTCTTGATACACAAAGATGAATTAGAGCCCCTGTTTCAAGATGTTAATAGGCAAATGTGTAAAGAAGTAAATTCTATTTGATTATATATACTGAAATAAAAGTCCATGGGCACATGATAAATAGAATGACTGATTCAAAATATTCACAAAATGTTTAGTCAAACCAGAGTCTCCAATGAATTCTCAAAGACCATTTATGTCCTATGTGAGTGAAATGGCTCAATATCTTTGATAAAAGAACACTTGTACTACAAAAAAAGTTTTTAAAATGTATTAGTTAAGTGCTTGGTAGTCTCAGGATGAGAGGTACTAAGGTGGTTAAACTTGATGTTACACTCTTCTAAATTATTTTTAATCACCTGGGAAATAAAATCCTGACATTAATTTTCTGTAAGAAGTATAAACAACATGATTTTACTTCCCTTAGTAGATATAATTTCACAATGTTTTAAAGCATTGTTAATTGATCTCAGCAGGATCATGCTTCATCTATTTGACTGAATAATTATGCAATTGTATAGTCATGGTATCCATTATTTTTTCATTTGATTTTCATTCCAGTTTTCAAGGTCAGGTTTTCTTCTTGATTTTTTGCTAAGTATCTTGCCTTTCACAAGTACCCATGTGTTCCTAGCAAATGGGGATTTATATTTTTAGAACCAAGTTTGTTTTAATGTGTTTGTTAGTATAAATCACTCATCTTTTTCTAAATTACTTGGCTGAGTTTTACTGAATTTCTCCAAGAAAAATATGATTCTGTTCTTTTATAGTCTTTTATATATACTCTCAGGATTTAAACTGTCTTTTTAACATTTTATTCTTTAACTTATTGGGAACATGTTAGGCTGCAATACATGGAAGATCTTTCTGTAAGCACTATACCTGGTATGGTGCTTGATATGATACCAACCAAGAGATGAAAGAATGAATGAATCAGTGACATTTTGTAAATATTGTTATACAAATCTTCTGCTGAAAGTTGAGATTCTTGATTGCATGCTGTCATGGCCAACTCTTTGTGATCCCCATGGACTTCAACCTGCCAGGTTCCTCTGTTTTATGGGAATTTTTAGGCAAGAATACTGGAGTGGATTGCTATTTCCTCCTCCAAGGATCTTCCCAACCCAGGGATCAAACCTTTGTCTTCTGAGTTGCCTTTACTGCTGTGCCATGGGGAAGCCAGGAGTTGAGATTACACCTTGAATAATTAGCATTTAATGATGTTGACTGAAAACCATGCATAACCTAAATGTTGAGAAATGTGTTTAATTTGCCATACATACTGATGACTTAAGCCAGAGAGAAAATCTCTCAGATAGCTCTGAGGGACTGTTCTGAAGAGGTAAGGGAAGAGCCACTATACATAGAAGTTTTTGCAAAAACAAACAAACAAACAAACAAACAAAAAACACCTCAAAAACAGAAAAACAAAATCCTATAACTGGGTAGTTGGAACACAAAAATATTACTATTATAGAAAAACTAGACATCTCAGGTTAATGAATTTAGCACTTTTCCATGTGTAGAAAAATGCAAAGAAAGAGACTCACTGAAATCATTCCTTTAATTTGTACCTTAACAGGTACAAAGAGTCTTAACCTGAACCCTACCTTAATCATAAGAGGTGTGAAGGGTCAATCTCCTTTATTTCTTCATCCTCAGTTGCCTAAAGGTGCACAACTGGGTGTGGATGCAGTGGCTCATAGCTTGATGACTACAACATCCTTTGTTTACTGATATGGCAAGTGACATTTTTGTCCACAGTGAAGTCATGACCCTACCTTTAGTAGATCATAATTTAATCACACCTAATTAAGATGTCTCAAATGCAAAATTAATTGTAGTAATAGTAAAGTTGCAGTTTGTTGAGCTAATAATATTGTCTAACATGTAGTGAGTGCTTGCTCAGCATATAAATGACATATATATATATAATTTTATGTAATCTTATCAACAGCCCTTTAAAGTTGATACTCCCCAATCCAAGTAGTATACATACATTATTTTGGCTGTTATTATTTTTTAAAATTAATTTTGGTGATCCTATTTAATGCAGTTTTTCATTTTAAATTGAATTAGTATGTGTTAGTAAACTCACACTGTACATATCATACATACTATGAAAATCTCTGCTCATATATACATTTAGGGATTCCAGTTATTTACTCTCAGTTTTTCTCTTTGGAAGTACTTATAGTATCTCTCTCACAGTAACATTTTATGATGGAAATGTTCTCTTTTCTATTCGTGACATATGCATGTTATATAGATTCACTGCTGTTGCTGTTGAGTCACTGTCATGTCTGACTCCTTGTGACCCCATGGACTGTGGCCCACCAAGCTGTGTTCACAGGATTTCCCAGATAAGAATATGGAGTTGGTTGCCATTTCCTTCTCCAGTATATTCACTACATAAACCTGTTTTTTGGCCAACCTTTTTGGAATACTTTTATACAAATTTAGTTTCAACCTTACCATAGCCATAGAACTATCTTCACTGTATTTTCAATTCTAATAACTATTAAAGTTCTTTGATTCTTATACTTTAAAGTTTTGAATATGCTTGATAATTCTCATATTTTTTACCCTCTAGCTCCCTAAAGATTTTGGCACCAGGGACTGGTTTTGTGAAAGACAAATTTTCCATGAACTGGGGTGGAGGAGGGAATGGTTCAGGGAGTAATGCGAGCGATGGGGAGTGGTAGATGAAGCTTTGCTCAGTAGCCCTCCACTCACTTCCTGCTGTGTTCAGGAGGTGAACACACTTGGTTCCTAACAGACTGGTATCAGACTGCAGCCCAGGAGTTGGGGATCCCTGCTCTAGCTAAGTCTTTGTCCTGTTTTTAAAACTTATGTCATAATCTAGACTAATTAAACTTTCTCAATTATATATTTTTATTTAAGCCTATATGTTTCTTTTATCCCAACTGCCTACATGCTAAGTTGCTCAATCCAACTGTTTGTGACCCCAAGAACTTCAGGCTTCTCTGTCCATGGGGATTCTCCAGGCAAGAATACGGGAGTGGGTTGTCTTCCCCTCTTCCAAGGGATCTTCCCAATTCAAGAATCAAATCCAGGTCTCCTGCACTGCAGGCAGATTCTTTATTGTCTGAGCCACCAGGGAAGCCCAGAAATACTGGAGTGGGTAGCCTAACCCTTCTCCAGGGGATCTTTCTAACCCAAGAATCGAAACGGGGTCTCTATTATCCCAATTATTACATTATAATTAATATTCTGTAGTCATTTATTTCATTGGTTAGCATCATTTATTAACTCTATGAAGGAAGAGCCATGTCTGTCATTTGCAAAACTAAGAGAAGGGGGTGGTAGAGTATGAGACAGTTATGTTAGCATCACCGACTTAATAGACATGAATTTGAGGAAACTCCAGGAGATAGTGAAGGACAAAGGAGCCTTGTGTGCTGTAGTCCATGGGGTTACAAAGAGCTGGACACAACTGAGCGATTGAACAACAACAGTCCCCCAAACATTGCCCATGACAACTGCTTAATAAACGTTTGTGGAACAAACATCACTTTTCATTGGGTAACAAGCATGTGCTTGTACAATGATCTAAGACTTTAAAGGTAGAGACATATCCAAGTCTACAACTTACTAGTTGGCCTGGGGAAAGTTACTTGATTCCCAATTTCCCTTTCTGTACAATGAGGGAAATCATATATGATCCTGGGTATTTTGTGAGGAAAGTTATGACCAACCTAGACAGCATATTAAAAAGGAGAGACATTACTTTACCAACAAAGATCCGTCTAGTCAAAGCTATGGTTTTTCCAGTAGTTATGTATGGATGTGAGAGTTGGACTATAAAGAAAGCTGAGCACCAAATAATTGATGCTTTTGAACTGTGGTATTAGAGAAGACTCTTGAGAATCCCTTTGACTGCAAGGAGATCCAACCAGTCCATTCTAAAGGAGATCAGTCCTGGGTATTCATTGGAAGGACTGATGCTGACGCTGAAACTCCAATACTTTGGCCACCTGATGCAAAGAGCTGACTCATTTGAAAAGACCCTGATGCTGGGAAAGATTGAGGGCAGGAGGAGAAGGGGACGACAGAGAATAAGATAGTTGGATGGTATCACTGACTCAATGGACATGGGTTTGGGTAGACTCCGGCAGTTGGTGATGGATAGGGAGGCCTGGCATGCTGCGGTTCATGGGGTCGCAAAGAGTCTGAAACGACTGAGCAACTGAACTGAACTGAAGGTGTGAAAATGAATGCTTAAAGCAGAATATGGTTCAGAGTTGGTTTCAGTGACTGAGGATATTAGATTCCTCAAACTGTTGATTTTTAGAAAGCAAGGAAGGTGGTGTTTTGCACTGGTACATATCATAGAGCATTGTTAATGGTAAACCTCAAGAGCTTCTGATGAATAAATTATTTGTCTCTTACCAAGTAATGTATTTTTATGTTTCCTTTTTAACTAATAGATGAATGCCACTAAACTATAACCTCTATATTACAATTGGATTTTTGTTTATCTTGGATCTCTCCCAAGTAATTCTTGCTGTATCAACAATCCTTTACACTTTAGAATATTTATGTTATCAAATCCCTGCCTATTATTTGCTGATAATTTCAATACATGTGAGAAGGGAAGATAGAAAACACAGCTTTTAAACAAATTCACAATCATTTGTTCTGGATTGAGCAGTAAAATTACATGAAAGTCTGACATTTTTAGCGACATATTTGAATATAAAGTCTTTAGACATGTTTTCCATTGATCTCAATTCACTAAACTGCCCACCCTAAGTATTTCAGTTTTGTTTAATAAACATGATCTTATGGCATAGTTCCAAGACTAATTCAAATGAAGCATCAGCACATAGGGAGTTTCTTTTATTTAGTAATCTTTGTATTAACAAATTTGATCAATGCTCAACCAACAGTCTGGTGAAAATAACTTTATAGTACTTCCTCCCAACACACTCCAGTCCCATTTTAATCTTTGCATTACTGAATATTAAGTGGGATTTATCTGGCTCTATAGCTTTGTTTTAATCACCTAAGCCTTTTGATTAACATATTAGTGTCATATGTTGGTGAAGAAAGATAGCTATAGTCTATTTGGCAATTCTGCTTAGATGTAATCATCTACTTCATAAACACATTGAAGTGACAAGCACAATGTTGTTAGCTGGCAGGTACATTTAATGAATTACATGAAAATTCTTTGTTTTATGCTTAGATCTCTATTTTCCTTAAGGATGATTTTATAATAAACAAAATCATTAGTTATTGTAAATACCATGTATAATAATGATTACTTTGTAACGTGTATTACTGAGCCTAACTCTCCATGTATATCTTCGTTTTCTCTTGGAATTCAAACTTTTGATTGCTGGCAGAAGCAGTGTTTAAAAATTGGGTCTATGTTAGCTAGTTTTACAACTCTTATACTAATGACAAAAAGCTAATATTATTTAAAAGTTCACATTGCAACACTATTTAGAAAAATCAAGAATAAAACATGAATGTTTAATCAGAATATAGCATTTTAAAAAATGGTGGGCTACTCTTCAACTCTGTGTGACCCAATGGTATGTAGCCCATCAGGCTCCTCTGTCGATGGGATTTTCCAGGCAAGAATACTGGAGTGGGTTGCCATTTCCTACTCCAGGGAATCTTCCGGACACAGGGATCAAACCGCATCTGTCTCACTATATCTCCTGCATTGACAGATAGATTCTTTACCACTATCATCTACTGGGAAGCATATAATTTTTCCAGCTAATAACATATATTTCTTGGCTCTGCGTTTTAAAATGGACATAAACAGCATTGAGAGAGAAGTCCCAAATGAAAGCGTTGGGAGGGGACAAAAAATAGAAACCATGAGCAATGGCTAGTTGTGGATGTGACTGGTGATAGAAGCAAGATGAGATGCTGTAAAGAGCAATATTGCACAGGAACCTGGAATGTCAGGTCCATGAATCAAGGCAAATTGGAAGTGGTCAAACAAGAGATGGCAAGGGTGAACGTCGACATTCTAGGAATCAGCAAACTAAAATGGACTGGAATGGGTGAATTTAACTCAGATGACCATTATATCTACTACTGGGGGCAGGAATCCCTCAGAAGAAATAGAGTAGCCATCATGGTCAACAAAAGGGTCCGAAATGCAGTACTTGGATGCAATCTCAAAAATGACAGAATGATCTCTGTTCATCTCCAAGGCAAACCATTCAATATCACAGTTATCCAAGTCTATGCCCCAACCAGTAACACTGAAGAAGCTGAAGTTGAA